>JAOTPV010000071.1:0-442565 GCA_028011355.1 Lentinula aciculospora
ATATGCAACGTGAACGTAGACAGAGGGCAAGAGAGCAGAATGCTAATTTGCCACCCCCACCTCAAGATGATGATATAAATAATCAGCCTCCTCTTGAACCTCATGAAGCTGCTCTGAATTTAAACCAGCCTTCTGAAATACAAGATTTAGACCCTCAGCCAGCAAATGCTGAGAGTGCTGTTTCCAACATTGAAAAGATTTATCTTTTGGCTGCTCGTCAAGCCTTGATGGATATTAAAATGGAGTACTGCAACTGTTGTAAAGAAAGATGGTTTGATCTGAATGTGAGAAATGAGAAATGTTCAAGATGTAGGAACAGTAACAAGTTTACACCTGCTAATGCAATGTATCCTGAAGACTATCCAAATCTTCCTGAACTAACTCAAATGGAAGAAATGTTAATATCACCAGTTCATGCACTGGTTCAAGTTTGGCAGGTTAGAGGAGGACAATACAAATACTCTGGTCACTGTTGTAACTTTCTGCGTGAAAATGCTACTTTTCAAAATAAAGTTCCACTTCTTCCATCCCAGCTAGATGTAATTATTATGCGTCACAGCACTCAAACCAGTACAAATAATCTTCAAGCCACTCCAGATTTCTGTGTCCGTCAAGATCCTCTCCGGCAGTGGCTTGATTATCTAGCTGCTAATTACCCAACATTCATACAACAAGCTGTAACAATTGATCATGAGGCTCTTGAGCAATTAACAGAAGATGGTTCAATCTTTGATCAGCTGCATCATATAGAAACATACAATATTGAAGAAAATTTCAATGAGGGGCCTCCTCAGGGAGAAGATGAGAATGCTCAGCTGCCTAATGAGCCACTTTACTCTCGTGGATTTGTTCCTCACACTGTTCAGCAAAGAACTGAGTTGGAGTTACTAAGAGAAGCTGCACATAACAATGATCCTATTGTTTTAACTGTGCCAGTAATTAGAGGAACTCCTATTAATGAATATACAGCTGAGAAATTTGCTATTGATGCCTTTTTGACCCTGTTTCCAACTGGAAAAGCTGACTTTAAAGCTACTTGACGTATCAATGTAACAATGGATCAATGGGCTGCACATTTGATGAGACTGGATGGGGGACGGTTTGCACATCATCCTCGATTTAGATACTGGGTATTAAATACAATCATGCGACATCAGGCTAAAAAGGATACCAATTGGTATCTTACAACTCATCAGGATGATTGAGGCTTAACTGTTGCTGATGTTCAAGAAATGACTGAAACCAATGAAATTGAGGCACTTGCCCAATAGATTTCAAAATCAGCTGCCAAATTAAAAGGCTCTCGACCTTTTTGGTCCCTGGAATGTACCCATTTACATGTTCAATTCCAGTTCCCTGGATGCGGAACACCCAGTGTCTTCTTTACAGTATCTTCTGCTGATGTTCAATGGCAAGATTTGCATAGATTCATGCCTTCATGGATTGATGAAGAAGAAGGCCCGCACTCATATTGAACTAGATTGACAGATTTAAATAATAATCCAGTAATTGCAGCATATTATTTCCATAAGTGTTTCGAAGTTTTCTTCCAGGAATTCATTGTTCCAAGATTTAAAGTTAAAGATTGGTGGTGGAGATATGAGTGGCAGCATAGGGGAAGCTCTCATATACATGGATTTCTTTGGATGGAAGATGCACCCTCTATTAAAGATGTTGAGGCTAACAATCATGTTGATATACAAACCTTCATTGATTTTTGAGATCAACATGTATCTACTTGGAATCCAAATCAAGCCTGTCCACCTGCTTTGATGCATCCTTCAGCCATGCAGTTTGATACTCTTGAGGATACAAAAAAAGAGCTTGCTGAATCTTTGAATTGTTTTCAGTGACATACAATTTGCTGTCCTAGCTACTGTCAGAGAAAGAAGAAAGGAATGGATGATATATTCTGCTGCTTTGGATTTCCCAAAAAATTGAGAGAAATTTCTGAATTTGCATGTGATGAGGGGGGCAATTTTAAGGAACTTCACACTCGCAGAAATGATCAATTGCTTAACAGATATAATTCTGCTCTATGTTAAGACTGTTCTGGTGAGATTCCATGAGGTCTATGGTGAATAGGATAGTATAGAGTCTTCTGATAGTTTCCAGGTTTGTATGGTAACTACCAATCAGTAGAATTGCAGAACGGTAAAGGTGAACAAGAACCTTAGCACCACTTTCAGTAGTGCCCCTGCTATGTCATAGTGGTTCCAGTGATGTTCATAGATTTCGGATGTCTGGAAGTTGACCAGATAAGTTTGGACAACTAGAAGGTAAGACTGGAAAGCCCAGATGGAGTTATAGTGATAATCTCTCTAGATCAGAATGATCTAAGTTGATATTTAAACTGGAGAACTATCTACTGGACACTAATGCTTATATACCAGTAATCCTAATTGTTAAAAGAAGAACAATGAGTATGTGGGATAAAACAATAAGTATTGTAAAAAGTTCCCAATAATATAATTAAAAGATAATAATGTGGGAATTAAAAGTAATCATATCCATAAACATTGGATGTCGTCATATGGTCCGGTCCCAAACCGATAAGGAAAGGATAGGAATGAATTATAATTGTTGGTTCCATAACTTCTGGATGTTCCATACAAGGTAGCAGAAGCATACCCATAACACTCTAACTCTAAGGTGGAGAGCCAATACAGACTTCAACCCTGTTGTCAATGAAGAAGCCGCAGAATCCTATGCAGTAAAATATGCAGGCAAAGCAGAACCCAGTTCAACTTCTTATAAAAGCATTCTTCAAACTACCATTTCACATTTAGAGCCTGAAACACTGGCACATGTAGCTTTTCAAAAAATGCTATCCACTTTTGTTGCTGAGCATGATATTTCAGGACAAGAAACATGACACATTTTGTTAGGATGTCCTTTGACAGTTTCATCACAGTTGTTCCATTCCATTTGTGTCACTCCAGGCCAAACAACAGCACTTATTAATTTTGAGAATGCTTCAACAGAAAAAAAAAATCAGTGATTGAACATTATATGAAATGGCCCTGTCCTCATGATGAGCTTGATCAAATGCCACTATATGAATTTGCATCTACATGGGAGTGGAAGGGTGGCCACTATAAAAAATGCAGCGCAAATGTTAAACCATATGTTATCAATGTCTTTCCTGCTTATCATCCTGACTTGACTTCACCTGATCTATATGAAAAATACTGCTATGCAAAACTTTTACTCCATCATCCTTTCCATACAATTGAAGAAATTTTGGGAGATGCTGATTGTTATGTGGATATATACCATCAGTATTGTGTAGATGCTGGACATAATCATCTGGGCTCTTTGTTATATATATGCCAAGCTCCACTATGCTTTCCGGACCGATTTCCGAGGTCATCAATCACTATATGAACATTCCAGCATTCCGGCCGATCTTCCGGTCAATTGATCATCCTTTCGATCCATTTCGTGTTTGTTACCAAGTTCAACCCAAATCTTGATCGATTTCGTACTCCATTCCTTGGCTCAATAACTTCGGAACAACCTCGGATACATCACATGACACTCGGTCATCATGACCGATGCATTCCCACGCCTGTCCGCTCTCGGGAAACATTGTTATTGTATTATTTTGGATCCTTCTGTTATATCTATGCAAGCTAAGTCTTTACGAAGCTTCGCAAACTATTCCGCCACTTAGATATTACTTATAACCTTTCACCACTATGCAATTACTTCGCAAAGGAATTCTGATGCGAAGCATTTACTCCTATCTCTTATCATTCTTATCAGATTCATACTATCCCTTTTATATCCTTTCCTTTGTTCTTTACTTACGAGCTAACCCATTCAGGCATGGCATCACTTCACGATCCTGACTTACCTATAGTATAAAGCTACAGTATCGAATAGGTATTTCCTGACTTTAAATATCAACCTTGATAGCACTTCGATAGTGATACCAATTAATCATCTATCCTTATCATCGTTTTAACATCCTCTTGCTGTCAGTACGTTCCGCGATAGTCATCGCGAACGGAACACGCTTACTTTCTTCTCATGCAGATACGCAAAGTGTCAAGGGCTCTACTAATAGTGGAGTCAAGGTCCAACTACTTAGTCTAGGATCATTTTACCTCACGAAGTTATTTACTTCATATTTCCTCGCGATCATCCCGCGATCATTCCCGGCGATCCCTTTGTGCACGATCATAACACCTTCTCACTTATTGTCTTTATTTAACAATTAGGATTACTTGTATATAAGGTTATATATCTTGTACACTATTCCTCAGTTTCAATATCAACTTGGGTTGCCTTAGGTTCCATCCCAATCACTCCTCTCTCTTCTTTTGTCCTCTTACTGTTCATTATTATCCAAATCCATCCCAGAACCACTCAGCGTAGTGAGGATCTGTTCTAATAAATGGATCAAGGTTCGCTTCACTCCTATGTGACTTCCTGTTAAGATCGTGCAAGGTACCCTCAAGTACCTGCTTGATCTCCTAATGAACGAGATAGGACTCGGCGAAGCTATTAGCAACGCCCTTGCTCCTTTCAGTCCTCGGAGTGCGAGCAAAGATGATGCGAGAGAGAGCAAGACGACGCGAGACGTGCAACGCGATAGCGATGACTAAAGTCTCGGCGACGTGTAGCGCAGTGACGAAGATAGCTAGAAGACTTTGAACTAAGTCTTAAAGTGTGCAGGATAGGAGAAGGACAATCTATGTCGATTTCGAAACTAAGGAGACAAGTACAGTGGACTACAGTACTTATAGTAATTATTCTATTCAATAGAAAAGACAATAAACCATATGGAACAAGTGTCAGATGATAGATAACGGATAAGATGATCCGATGATACGAAGATGCGAAGATGCGAAGGTGCGATGCGAAGATACGAAGCAGCGAAGTAGCGAAAGCTTCGGCGAAGGGTTGCGAGATGATAGCGAAGATGCAGGACTCATACCTGAGCTAGCATGATCGTAACAGTATCCCCCTCTTACGCATTTGCCCTCAAATGCGTCTAGTGGGCTTCAAACAAAATAAAACCGTTAAGTCCGCGGGATCGAGAAAAGCGGAGAAGTCCGAGATCTCGGCAAGATCCGAACGGGCGCTAAAGAAAGAAGCGCGAGCATATAAGGCTTCGGCGACTAAATTTTCAACTTCAACTTCGACTTTCAACATGTCTCCCTCGTCGTCTCCCTCTGCTAACACCACCCAAGATCCTCCTGCCCACCGCCCTTCTTCGACGAAAACACGGCGTGAGATGCTCTTGCATCGCAAGAAGCATTCTGGACGACGCAATCCGGCGACTGCAAACGATAGAGGCGCGTTGCGGCGCAAGCTCCTAGAGAAGATAGCGAGGCAGAGGAATGCAAGGGCCGAAGATAGGAAGAAGAGTGAGAATGATGATGAGGAAAGCGACGACGGGAAAACAAGACAGGAGGAAATTCGTCGAGGGAAGGAAAGGGCACGAAGTGAATTCGTCAACAACGAGGAGCTCGTTGCAACGAAGGTGAGTTTTCTTGAGTATTTTCGCAGCCGCGTTTTAAACCCTTGTATTCAGGAGCCTGAAGCTTCTGGAGGTCTCGCACGTCGCGAGGACTTCCCAGAAGAACATTGGCAAGAACCCGATTCACCAACGACAATCGCGAAGGATTTAACTCCGCCCGTTACGCCTAATCCCATCGTTTCCCGTTCGAATCTCCGTTCACCTCCCTGTGCGAACTGTCGGTGGGTAGACGAGACGTGCGAGCTGCGCGACGACAAGTCTACTCGCTGCACTCGTTGTATTCGTCGCCACGAAAAGTGCCACGATACGGAAAGGTCAGGCAAAGGCAACCGAACACAGAGAAGGGCGAGAGCAGCAGCCAGGGAAACCGAAGATGAAGGGGAAGCTGGCGAAGCAGAGGACGAGGGCATCACGGGATTGGCGAGACGAGGAAGCGGCCGGCGAAGGGAGGAGAGACTGGAGCAAGAGGTCCTTTTGCTTCGCTCGGAGTTAGGCGACCTATGAACGAGGGTAGGGACGATGGAAACCGTGGCGAGGGAAAACGAGAGGCGAATGCTCTCGATCCTCGAGAACATGGCCATGGGTCGCTATCCGGTCTTCGCGAATGTTGCCAGTCTATCTGGATCGAGGGGCGAGGAGAAGAGCGAGAGTAGCGAGGAGGAAGAAAATGGCGATTAAATCGCCAAACGAACTTGTGAATAAAAATGTGTAGCTATAAATTGTTTTGTACTTTGTTAAATAAAATTTTCTTGCATTATATTTTTGTGAATTGTAAAAATAAAAGAATAAGAGGGAAAACAACAATCAAAAAACTATCATTTTGTTGTTTTCCGCGAAGAGCGCGAACGAAGAATAGAGAGAAGCGAAACGAAAGGCGAAAGTAAAGATAAGGAACAAAGTATGAAGCGAAGAGAAAGTTGAGAGGCGAAACAGTCTTACACGCTAGCGAGAACTTTTGCTAGTGGACCTGGCTTGGTAGGATACCTTTCGTGGAACGCGAGAAGTGCGTCGGGTTCAGGCGAAGACTCGTCAGTTGTAATCTCCGAAGCTAAAACCCATGAGAATTCATCGGCGGTACCTTCGTAACCGTTCCACCGAACATAGTAGAGCAATGGACATGCCTTTCGGCGACGATCGATTTTGGAGTCAAGTATTTCGGCGATTTCGTATTCTGGTTCGCCGTCGACTTCAATCGGTGGAGGCGGAGATTGGACTCTATTGGGGATAATGTTTTCAGTGTAGGGTTCGAGTTGAGATACATGGAATACCGGATGGATGCGACTCATATAGTCAGGGAGAGAAAGCTTGAACGATAATGAACCGACTTGTTCAAGAACAGTGAAAGGACCCAGATATTTCTCGGCGAACTTCGGCGCAGGGCGAGTGGAGCGAATATGTTCCGCGAGAACGTATACCTTTGAACCGACGGGAATAATAGGTTGGGCGATGCGTTTCCGATCAGCCTGCTCCTTATAGCGAGACTGGGCGAGTGCCATTTCTTCTTTGAGGATAGAATGGAGTTCATCTAGGTCAACGACGAAATCGCGAGCAGTATCGGAAGCGAGTTTGTACTCGGGATGAACGATGATATTCGGATGATAACCTTTATTAGCGAAGAATGGAGTAATACCTGTGGAAGCGTTCGGCGCATTGTTGTAGGCGAACTCGGCGATAGGCAGGAGGCGCGACCAGTCGTCTTGCTGGTACGAACAGTAAATGCGAATATACTGTTCTAAGGTCTGATTAGCGCGCTCTGTCTGACCATCAGCTTCAGGATGATAACCAGAGGTAAAATGTAATTCCATCTCCAAGGCTTTACCAATGGCCTGGAAAAAGGCTGAGACGAACTCAGAACCGCGATCGGAGGTAACGTGGCGAGGAACACCGTGTTTCGAAAAGACATGAATGACGAAAAGCTCGGCGAACTGCTCGGAAGTGATTGTATCGTAGGTCGGAACGAAAATAGCTTGTTTGGATGCGCGATCCACAACGACGAGAATCGCTGTGTAGCCGTTCGAGTCGGGTAGCTGCTCAATGAAATCCATTGAAATGGAATCCCATGGGCGGACAGGAACGGGAAGCGGTTTAAGGAAACCGTACGGGCGATGTCGGCGAGGTTTGTTGCGTCCGCAAACAGTGCATGAGGAAATATAATCACGTACGAATTCACGAACTTTCGGCCAAGTATACTCTCGGCGAGCCGACGCGAGTGTGCGGTTTATGCCATAGTGTCCTGCGAGTATATGGTCGTGGTGATTGCGAAGTACCTGAACGCGAAGATCGGAATGATCGGGAACATAAATGCGGTTGTCGAGGCGAAGTAGACCATCATCGGCGAGCGTCCAGCGAGGATGCTGAGCATCGGCGGCGAACTCCAAACCTCTAACAGCCTCGGCGTCATGATGATAGCTTTCGCGGATGGACTTGTGAAGTGAATCGACATCCATGATAACTGACGCTCTGAGAACTGGTCCTTGTAAAAAGGTCGCGCGAAGCGAAGAGGTCAATTGTTCTTCAGTAAAGATGGGTCTAAAATTCTGCGGATTAACCTTGGCGTAGCTGCTATCCCCCTCTTTAGGGTAGACGTCCCATCGTCTAGTCATAGCATCTGGTTTACCACCGAGCTTTCCCGGGCGAAAGCGAATAACCATGTTGAACTGGTGAAGAAACTCCGACCAGCGAACCTGTCGGCGAGTCAGAATTTTCGTTGTTGAGAAATACTCCAAGTTCTTGTGGTCTGTGACAACGTCGATTGGGTCGCCAGAGCCTTCTAAGTAATGGCGCCACGCTTTAAAGGCTTCAAAGATGGCGAGAAGCTCTTTGTCGTGCGTGTCGTAGTTGAGTTCGGCGGCCTGTAGTGTTCGCGAGAGAAACGCGACCGGATGTATCTCGTTGTCGGCAGTAATGATAGAAAGGATAGCGGCAATCGCGTAATCGGATGCATCTGTTTCCACAATGAGAGGCCTATTAGGCTCCCAATGCGCGAGAACGGGAGCGTGAGTAAAAGCATCTTTAAGCAAATCAAAGGCAGACTGTTGTAATGACGACCAAAGCCAGGGAGCGTCCTTGCGCGTGAGTCGCGTGAGGGGAACGACGATGTCGGAATAATTATAAATGAATCGGCGATAGAAGTTGGCGAAGCCGAGGAAAGACTGAACGTCCTTCACTTTGCGAGGCGTCGGCCACTCGCGAATGGTCTGAACCTTGTCGTCGGCCATCCGGAGACCCTCCGGCGACAGGATGTAGCCGAGGTACTCTACCGTGTCTTTATGCCATTCACTCTTCTTTGCTGAAGCGTAAAGCTTGTACTCGCGAAGTCGGCGAAGCACTTCGCGGACATGTTCGCGGTGTTGTTCTAGATTATCGGAGTAGATCAACAAATCGTCCATATAAACAATGATGAAATGATCAAGAAGATCGGCGAAGACCGTATTGACAAACCGCTGAAACACTGCGGGTGCATTCGTTAGTCCGAAGGGCATAACATTCCATTCAAAAGAACCGTAGCAAGTACGGAAAGTCGTTTTCCACTCATCACCAGCAGCGACGCGAACGAGATGGAAAGCATGTTGAAGATCAATTTTGGTGTATATTTTTGCCTTGCCTGGTGCGTCAAGTAAATCGGATAGAAGAGGTAAAGGATACCTGTCCTTTTTGGTAATGGTATTGAGTCCGCGAAAGTCTACGCACAGGCGAAGCGAACCGTCCTTCTTCGGGACAAAAAGGATTGGAGCGCCGTGCGGCGAAGTTGACGGCGAAACGAATCCATTGGCGATGTTTTTGTCCAGCCATTCGCGGAGTGCCTCTTGTTCTTTAGGCGAGAGGGGGTAAATGCGCGAAAGGGGCGGCGATTTACCTTCCTCAAGGTCGATCTTGATATCGAAGTCGCGATGTTCGGGTAGTGTGTCGGCCTTCATCTTGTCGAAAATATCGGCGAATTCCGCGTATTCTGGCGGAATAGACAAATCTTCAGTACTGACAGCTGCGAGAGCGGGCGATGAAGTAGGCGGAGTGTCACAAAGAGGTGACGACGGTGGCGGAGCGGAGCGGAGACTTAGGCGGGAGCGGACAACTGGTCCCAACGACAAAGTTATATTGATAATAAATACAAGTAAGTAAGTTAAAGACATACCTGGTCCCAACGACAAAGAGGTCAAGATAAGGGACCAGGTTGTGGGGGCTGGCTTATATATACAAGGTGGAGCGTGGGAACTATGAGATAATACTGTATAGCTCAGGCACAAGGAATGGAACGGAACTAATAGAATGGAATGGAATGTTCCGGAATGATTATTGTAGGTAGGAGGGCTTGGATGGTGTATCGTAAAGAAAGGAAAATGATAGGGGGGGGGCTCACTTCATGACATTACCCCCCTCCTTATGACCATTGTCCTCGATGGTCAAGCTTTTGCCGCCTGGGGATGCTTTCTGTGGAATTTTCGGACAGTGGTTGGTGCATGCTCAAGATTTTGAGCGGGTTCCCATGAGTTGTGTCCTGCGTCATATCCCTTCCACTTTACCAAGTACTCTAACCTCTTCCACCTAACCCGACTATCCAAGATGCCCTCAACTTCGTACTCTGGCTCGTCTTCATCTTCTAGGTATACTGGTTCTGGTGGTGTTGCAATTTCGCCATTGATGGTGTTCCCTCTCCAAGGGTACAGTTTATCAACGTGGAATACTGGGTGGATGCGGTCCAGTGACAGTGGGAGGTCCAGGCGGTAGTCCAGGGGACCAACCTTCTCCAAAATGGCGTAAGGTCCTAGCTGTCGATCCCCAAGTTTCTCACTGGAAAGTTGGAGCTTGATGTCTTCTGCGCTTAGCCAGACCTGATCTCCTACTTGGAACTGATGTGCCTTTCGTTTTCCTCGTTCATAGTTTTCCTTTTGCCATCTTTTTCCCAGGTGTAGAGCTGCCCCGGCATCCTGTCGCACCTCTCGAAGGATCTGAATGCGATCATCCACTGCTGGGATCCCACTTCGCTGACCAACGGGAATGTTAAATAGGGGGAGGTAGCCGTAAGTGAGCTCGAATGGGGAGATTCCAAGTGCAGAGTGGGTACGTGAGTTAATCACAAACTCTGCCATTGGCAAATGCTCTGCCCAGTCATCCTGACGACGTCCCACATACAGCCGGAGATACTTTTCGACTTCTTGGTTTGCCCGCTCGGTTTGCCCGTTCGCTTGGGGGTGGTATCCCGATGTGAGATTGGATTTGATTCCCAGGCGGGAGAGTAGTGATCGCATGAGCTTTGCTGCAAACTGGGGTCCTCGGTCTGATACAAAGCGGAGGGGGAGGCCATGGAGGCGGAAAATTTCGCGGTAGTAGATGTCAGCGACACCTGCTGCTGTGATTGATGTGGTACAAGGGATTGCGTGGATTTGTTTCCCGTAGAGGTCGGTGCAGACAAGGATGGCATCGTATCCTTGTGAATTGGGCAGCTGTGTGATCAGGTCAACTCCCACTTCTTCCCACAGACCTGCTGGGACATCTAGGGGTAGTGTTACTGCTCGTGGGTGTCTCTGTATCTTTTTCCTAGCACAAGTTTCGCATCCTTCCACATACTTTTCTACAAAGGATCGCAGGGTGGGCCACCAAAAGTGGGTGCTAACGAGATCGAGGGTGTTGTGAAGTCCGGGGTGACCAGCGGAGGGGTTGTCGTGGCATTGTTTGAGTACTTCTGTCCGTAGGTCATCCTCTGGTGGGACATATACCCTACCTCGGTGGTACACCAGTCCGTTATCCTCCTCCCATTCTGCTATCCCATTGGCCAAGCGTTGGAGGCCGCTCCTCCTGAGCTCTTCCAGTCCTTCGAGTACTTGGGCCTCTCTTTGCGAGGCCTTCTGGATGCGGTCCTCCAACGGGTTCTGTAGTGAGGCTGCTGCCACTTGCATAAAGTGGGCTGGTTTCAGAACGGTCTGTTGTCGGTTGTCTTCACTGTCCAACACCTGATGCGTTGCCATGCGAGACAGAGCATCTGCCTGTGTGTTTGCCTTGCCTGGGCGGTGAGTCAGCCGGAAGTCGAATCGGGATAACCATAGTGCCCAACGCGCTTGTCGTCGGCTAAGGTCCTGTGCAGAGCGCCAGAATTCCAGGTTTGCATGGTCGGTGATGATCTCGAAGGTCTGCGGTGATCCTTCCAGGAAGCTTCTCCAGTCCTTTAGTGCTTCAATGATTGCCAGCATCTCCCGGTCATAGATTTCGTAGTTTCGTTCGGCTGGTTGCATGGAGGCTGATCGAAATGCTACTGGGTGCCACTGACCATCGTCTTGTTTCTGCATTAGAGCTCCTCCTGTGGCAAAGCCTGATGCATCTACCTCGAGTTGTGTGAGCCTGTTGGGGTCCCAGAGTGCCAGTACCGGAGCTGTGACAAAAGCTTCCCTTAGGGTGTCGAATGCTTGCTGCTGATGTGTTCCCCAGTTGAAGCCTGAGTCTTTCTTGGTTAGGTCATTCAGAGGGCGTGCTATGCGGGCAAAGTTCTGTATGAATCGACGGTAAAAGTTGGCAAAACCTAAGAATCCTCGCAGCTCTCGCAGGTTCTTTGGAGTAGGCCAGTCACGAACTGCAGTCACTTTTACCGGATCCATGCGCACTTCCCCTTCTGATATCACTAGTCCCAAGTACTCGATCTGAAGCTCCTCGAACTCACATTTTTCGGGTCGTAGATAGAGGTCATGTTTCTCTAGCCGTTTTAGTACATCCCGCACTATCTGCCGGTGTTGTTGTAGCTCGTTACTGAAGATAAGGATGTCATCTAGGTACACTGCTACTTTCCCCGCTGCCACTAGGTCTGAAAAGATGGAATTCATGAGTGCTTGGAAGGTCGCTGGGGAGTTGGTGAGACCAAAGAACATTACACTGGGTTCGAATAACCCTCGGTTGGTTGCGAAAGCAGCCTTCCATTCATCACCCTCCTTAATTCGGACATTGTTGTAGCCCCATCTGACATCAAATTTGGTGAAGTACCGTGCCCCCTGCAGACGGCTGACGATGTCAGCAACCAGTGGGAGAGGATAGCAGTTCTTTAGGGTTACTTGATTTAGTTTCCTGTAATCCTGTACAAAACGGAGCTTCCCGTCCTTCTTCTTCACAAAGAAGACAGGTGAAGACAGTGGCGATTTTGAGGGGCGAATGTAGCCTTTTCGGAGGTTGTCATCCAGAAAACGGTCGAGTTCGCCTTGTTCGTTCAATGACATTGGGTAGACTTTCGTACGCATGGTTTCGGGTGCTCCTGGGATCAGTTCAATGGCGTGATCCCAGGGTTTGTGTTCAGGGAGACGTTCTGAGGCCATTTCAGAGAATACCTTTTTGAAATCCCTATAGGGCTCTGGGATCATTTCTTCGAAGGTTTTCACGGGTTTTGCTTTGTAGGCCTGCTCCGCTAGCTGTTGGGAATATGTGAATCCTGCTGCGCACCAGACCTCTTCTGTTTGTTCGTGTAGGATGCCTGACTTCACCCATGCACGCCGGGTTTGTCGGTTGGCTCGAATGCGGTGTATCGGCGACTCATCTGCCTCCTCTTCCTCTGCTAAGTTCAGTGGGGTTTCGGGAGTGATGACTGTTTCAATTTCCTCCACAGTGTCTTGTTCTTCTACCTCCTCTATCGTTGTCCGTTGTGGTCTAACCGAGAGTCGTCCCTTCTCCCAGTCAATATCTGGATTGGCTTTACGTAGCCAGGGGAGTCCCAGGATTAGGTCTTCACTTCCCAGATTGGTTATCAGCAAATCTGTCCACCGTTCTTGATTATCGACAGTCAGGGCTAGACGTGCAAAATGCGTAATCTGCCCTGCTCGGTTAGCAGATCCATCGATGTTAAAGACCCCAATGGGTTTCCTGAGTGGGAAGATCCTTACTTGGTGGCGGGTGACAAACTCCTGATTCAGGAATAGAGCCGTGGCTCCAGAATCAACCATGGCCGCAGTTGCTATACTGTGATTTCTTCCTCTTAATTTCGCGTTAATTCGGAAGTGTGACGAATTGGAGTTCAATTCCGAAATATTAGATATGGTACATGAGGGTAGAGAATCATATGTGGACGTAGCATGTATAGCAAATTGGTTTACGGGTACTCTCGGTGCGGCCGAGACGGGTACCCGCTTTAAAAACCCTCCTGCGAGCCTGAAGCGGGGGCCATGGCATTGGCTCTGTTCAGGAGTTCTTGGAGCTGGGCAATTTGGATGGAGAGGTCGGGGGTAGCTGGGGACTGGGCAATAGGGGCAGGAGCAGGGGCCGGAGTGGAAGCCGCAATTTGGACAGGTTCATTGGGAAAGAGAGTGAAAGGCGTTGAAGAGGAGGCTGCGACTTGTTGACGGCGGGGTTGTTGACGCTTACCCCGGCCGCGTTCTAGACCCATGAATTTATCCTGGCAGACTGACTCTAAATGACCTCGTCGCCCACAGTAGCGGCATACTGTGTCCTTGTACGAGCAGTTCCTCTTCTCATGACTCTGTGAACCACAACCGTAACACCTGCCTCTCATCTGGGCCACGAAGCTTTCTCTACTGTTGCCATTGGTATGCGTGGCATCAACGTCCATAGCATGGGAGTTGGCAGGGGGAGAGGAGATGTGAGAGGTACCCTGATTACGGCCTGTCATGGTGGGGTCATGCAGGAATACGTCTACCGAGATTGCTCGCCTGATTGCCTCCTCTAGTGTAGGGGCTAATCCCTGAGCTATGTTGACCACGATGAGATTTTGTCGAATCTCTGGGTTGAGGCCACTGTGAAAGCGTTCTCGTAGGTCGATATCTGAGAGCCCAGCTCGATCGCCGATGTCTTTGAAGTTCTGTGCAAATTCTGCTACCGTTTGACCTTTTGCTTGCCTGAGATGCTGGATTGCATTCCGGGCTTCCATGCCTGCGTCAATGGATTCGAATTGGAGGGTGAAGGCTGTTTTAAAGTCTTCCCATCGTCCATTAAACGGTTGTTGGTGATGACTGAATTCCAAGAGGTATGGGGTGGCCCAATCAGCAGCCTTTCCCGAGAAGAATCCTAGAGCCGCCTTAATCAGTTTCCCTTCGTTGTCCTTCAAATCCGGTTGTTCCACTGCCCAGCTCTGATACTGAGCAATGAAGCGACGGGCTTCCGCACTACTCGAGCCTTTGAAGAGCTTGGGTTTATTCATGCTCGACTTGGCTGCAGCTCTGTGAAGGTTGGCTGTGAGCTGAGTCACCTGCTCGATAAGCTGTGCCATGAGCTGATTTGTGTTGACTTCAGAGGTCGACATAATGGATGGGGGTGCAGTGGGAGTAGGGATAAGGATGGGTGTGATCACGGTACCGTCGGAAAGGTTCTCCTCTTCACTGATGGAGTTGGCAGCAGCGTTCGGACAGGGTTGAGAACTGCAATCAGCCCAGGAGCTGCTTTTGCTGCGGTGGATGTGGGTTTGGTCTTTAGTATCAAAAGCGTGTGGGTAGGCAGAGCAGTCGATAGCTTGGGCGGGCAGGCTTGGTGCGGAGGTGTCTGTAGACGTGGTGGAAGCGGAGCCTGCAAGGATAACCTAATCGGTAGGCTATCAGTGCAGTAAGGGATCTTGACCTAATGTCACAAAGAGGTGACGACGGTGGCGGAGCGGAGCGGAGACTTAGGCGGGAGCGGACAACTGGTCCCAACGACAAAGTTATATTGATAATAAATACAAGTAAGTAAGTTAAAGACATACCTGGTCCCAACGACAAAGAGGTCAAGATAAGGGACCAGGTTGTGGGGGCTGGCTTATATATACAAGGTGGAGCGTGGGAACTATGAGATAATACTGTATAGCTCAGGCACAAGGAATGGAACGGAACTAATAGAATGGAATGGAATGTTCCGGAATGATTATTGTAGGTAGGAGGGCTTGGATGGTGTATCGTAAAGAAAGGAAAATGATAGGGGGGGGGCTCACTTCATGACACGGAGTAGTATGGAAGGTGGATTGGGTAGCGTAAAACATTACTGGTTCACGCCCAGCTTCCTTACAAACGCGTTGAAAGGCACGAGCACCGAGCAGCCTAATGTCGACTGCTTTGTTGTTTACGAGTTGTGACCCCATCTGAGTGACAGAGGGATATGTATAGATAGGTTCGAAGGGGTACGAGGGTTTGTTGCGCTTTTTCGGGGTTTTCGGCAAGGGTGCCGACGAATTCCGCGGGGGCGGCGAAGATGGAAGTGGGTGATCCACATGAGCGGGAGATGTCCTTTGGGATGGCGAAGCCATAGCGGCAAAGGAAGACGTCTGAGGATAAGAATTGTTAGTAGCATTTTGGAAAGAAATAGTCATATGTTGCCAATCAACCAACGGGTTGTAGCGGCGAAGAAAACTGTATCCTAAAACTGCTTTACAAGACGAATCCAAGGGTGTGACATAAAAGTCCAAGTCAAGAAGTTCCCCGGTAGGAAAGCGAACGGGTAGCGAGGCGATCTCTGTGATCGGCGACGTGGCGAGCGAACCATCAAATAATCGTAAATTTATCGGCGAAATCGGCGTTGTAGGTATATTGTTCTGTTCTACATACGCGCTATCAATGAAATCGTTCGTGGAGCCAGAATCAAGAAGAACGAGAAATTTGAGGAGCGAAATAGTAGTAGTATCGAAAGTGTCTGTTGGTACGAATTCAGTAGTTAGATAAAGACAAAGCGAATTGGTATACGAAAGAGCGGATGCGTTGCAAACTACTTCCTGAGTGGTGGCACAATCCCGGTCAACGCAACTCCAGTCTTGTGCACAGGAACTGAAGTTGCTGGCTATTTTTCCGGCTGCGAAGTCGAGGCGACTGCAGCGGAATCGGTAGTACTAGCCATAGCACGGGTTGCCTCGGAGGCGAGACGTTTGCGGCATTCGGCGATACGGTGCCCAGCAAGACCACAGAAGAGGCAAAGGTTATTATCCTTGCGATGTTGAAGTTCTGCTGGAGTTAGGCGTCTGCTATCGGTCAACTTACCAGTAAGGTTCGGCTTCTTGCCCTTACCCTTCTGATTCCCATTAGACTTCTTGCCTTTGGAGCTATCAGTGGGCGCAGGTTTTGGCGGGTTAGCCGACGGTACTGTCGCTGCCTTTCCCGTGGCCTTTCCTGTACCAGTTTGCTGCGTAGCTGTAGTCCCAGCGCGGGCTGACTCGTGACGCTTCTCTTCTTCCCGCTTCCAGTACCTCGCGTCCGAGCGTTGCGCCTCTCGGCGAAGCTCTACGAGTGTCAATGGTTCTGTCGGGAGTCGAGCGAGATCGTCTTTGATTCGCGTAGCTAAGCCGCGCTTGAATGCCCATGCGAGCGCGACAGCATCCCAAGATGTCGCATTGGCGAGCGAGTTGAAGCGAATCATATACTTCCTTACGTTGTCCGATCCTTTCATTCTTAGGTTTCCCAGCTTATCCTCTGCTTCTCCTTCCATGTCATAGACTCCGAAATTATCCGTGAGTTCCTGAACAAGGTACTCGAAACTAGACATCCATGCTGGCGGATTTATCGGGTCAGGATATAAAAGATCTGGCTCGAACCACTCCTTCGCCGAACCGCGAAGATACGAAAGTGCATAGGACACTTTACGTTCATCGGTAAAGTATCGCGGGCGATCGGCGAAAATGAGGGTGAGGTCGACAAGGAACGATTGGAGTTTACGGGGATCAGAACCGTCGAAGGCGTCAGGATCGCGAAGTTTCGCCTTGGCAGTTCCTCCTTCGCTGACGGCAGGCCTAGCTATAGATGTCACAAAGAGGTGACGACGGTGGCGGAGCGGAGCGGAGACTTAGGCGGGAGCGGACAACTGGTCCCAACGACAAAGTTATATTGATAATAAATACAAGTAAGTAAGTTAAAGACATACCTGGTCCCAACGACAAAGAGGTCAAGATAAGGGACCAGGTTGTGGGGGCTGGCTTATATATACAAGGTGGAGCGTGGGAACTATGAGGTAATACTGTATAGCTCAGGCACAAGGAATGGAATGGAACTAATAGAATGGAATGGAATGTTCCGGAATGATTATTGTAGGTAAGAGGGCTTGGATGGTGTATCGTAAAGAAAGGAAAATGATAGGGGGTGGGCTCACTTCATGACATTACCCCCCTCCTTATGACCATTGCCCTCAATGGTCAAGCTTTTGCCGCCTGAGGGTGCTTTTTGTGGAATTTTCGGATAGTTGCTGGGGCGTGTTCAAGATTTGGTGCAGGTTCCCATGAGTTGTGTCCTGCATCGTAGCCTTTCCACTTTACCAAATACTCTAACTTCTTCCACCTAATCCGACTATCCAAGATGTCCTCGACCTCATACTCCGGCTCATCCTCATCCTCTAGATATACTGGTTCCGGTGGTGTTGCAATTTCGCCATTTATGGTGTTCCCTCTCCAAGGGTACAATTTATCGACGTGGAACACAGGATGGATGCGGTCCAGGGATAGTGGGAGGTCTAAACGGTAGTCCAGGGGCCCAATCTTCTCCAAAATGGTGTAAGGTCCTAGTTGTCGATCCCCAAGTTTCTCACTGGAAAGTTGGAGCTTGATGTCTTCTGCGCTTAGCCAGACCTGATCTCCCGCTTGGAATTGATGTGCCTTTCGTTTTCCTCGTTCATAGTTTTCCTTTTGCCATCTTTTTCCCAGGTGTAGAGCTGCCCCGGCATCCTGTCGCACCTCTCGAAGGATCTGAATGCGATCATCCACTGCTGGAATCCCACTTCGCTGACCAACGGGAATGTTAAATAGGGGGAGGTAGCCGTAAGTGAGCTCGAATGGGGAGATTCCAAGTGCAGAGTGGGTACGTGAGTTAATCACAAACTCCGCCATTGGCAAATGCTCTGCCCAGTCATCCTGACGACGTCCCACATACAGCCGGAGATACTTTTCGACTTCTTGGTTTGCCCGCTCGGTTTGCCCATTCGCTTGGGGGTGGTATCCCGATGTGAGATTGGATTTGATTCCCAGGCGGGAGAGTAGTGATCGCATGAGCTTTGCTGCAAACTGGGGTCCTCGGTCTGATACAAAGCGGAGGGGGAGGCCATGGAGGCGGAAAATTTCGCGGTAGTAGATGTCAGCGACACCTGCTGCTGTGATTGATGTGGTACAAGGGATTGCGTGGATTTGTTTCCCGTAGAGGTCGGTGCAGACAAGGATGGCATCGTATCCTTGTGAATTGGGCAGCTGTGTGATCAGGTCAACTCCCACTTCTTCCCACAGACCTGCTGGGACATCTAGGGGTAGTGTTACTGCTCGTGGGTGTCTCTGTATCTTTTTCCTAGCACAAGTTTCGCATCCTTCCACATACTTTTCTACAAAGGATCGCAGGGTGGGCCACCAAAAGTGGGTGCTAACGAGATCGAGGGTGTTGTGAAGTCCGGGGTGACCAGCGGAGGGGTTGTCGTGGCATTGTTTGAGTACTTCTGTCCGTAGGTCATCCTCTGGTGGGACATATACCCTACCTCGGTGGTACACCAGTCCGTTATCCTCCTCCCATTCTGCTATCCCATTGGCCAAGCGTTGGAGGCCACTCCTCCTGAGCTCTTCCAGTCCTTCGAGTACTTGGGCCTCTCTTTGCGAGGCCTTCTGGATGCGGTCCTCCAACGGGTTCTGTAGTGAGGCTGCTGCCACTTGCATAAAGTGGGCTGGTTTCAGAACGGTCTGTTGTCGGTTGTCTTCACTGTCCAACACCTGATGCGTTGCCATGCGAGACAAGGCATCTGCCTGTGTGTTTGCCTTGCCTGGGCGGTGAGTCAGCCGGAAGTCGAATCGGGATAACCATAGTGCCCAACGCGCTTGTCGTCGGCTAAGGTCCTGTGCAGAGCGCCAGAATTCCAGGTTTGCATGGTCGGTGATGATCTCGAAGGTCTGCGGTGATCCTTCCAGGAAGCTTCTCCAGTCCTTTAGTGCTTCAATGATTGCCAGCATCTCCCGGTCATAGATTTCGTAGTTTCGTTCGGCTGGTTGCATGGAGGCTGATCGAAACGCTACTGGGTGCCACTGACCATCGTCTTGTTTCTGCATTAGAGCTCCTCCTGTGGCAAAGCCTGATGCATCTACCTCGAGTTGTGTGAGCCTGTTGGGGTCCCAGAGTGCCAGTACCGGAGCTGTGACAAAAGCTTCCCTTAGGGTGTCGAATGCTTGCTGCTGATGTGTTCCCCAGTTGAAGCCTGAGTCTTTCTTGGTTAGGTCATTCAGAGGGCGTGCTATGCGGGCAAAGTTCTGTATGAATCGACGGTAAAAGTTGGCAAAACCTAAGAATCCTCGCAGCTCTCGCAGGTTCTTTGGAGTAGGCCAGTCACGAACTGCAGTCACTTTTACCGGATCCATGCGCACTTCCCCTTCTGATATCACTAGTCCCAAGTACTCGATCTGAAGCTCCTCGAACTCACATTTTTCGGGTCGTAGATAGAGGTCATGTTTCTCTAGCCGTTTTAGTACATCCCGCACTATCTGCCGGTGTTGTTGTAGCTCGTTACTGAAGATAAGGATGTCATCTAGGTACACTGCTACTTTCCCCGCTGCCACTAGGTCTGAAAAGATGGAATTCATGAGTGCTTGGAAGGTCGCTGGGGAGTTGGTGAGACCAAAGAACATTACACTGGGTTCGAATAACCCTCGGTTGGTTGCGAAAGCCGCCTTCCATTCATCACCCTCCTTAATTCGGACATTGTTGTAGCCCCATCTGACATCAAATTTGGTGAAGTACCGTGCCCCCTGCAGACGGCTGACGATGTCAGCAACCAGTGGGAGAGGATAGCGGTTCTTTAGGGTTACTTGATTTAGTTTCCTGTAATCTTGTACAAAACGGAGCTTCCCGTCCTTCTTCTTCACAAAGAAGACAGGTGAAGACAGTGGCGATTTTGAGGGGCGAATGTAGCCTTTTCGGAGGTTGTCATCCAGAAAACGGTCGAGTTCGCCTTGTTCGTTCAATGACATTGGGTAGACTTTCGTACGCATGGTTTCGGGTGCTCCTGGGATCAGTTCAATGGCGTGATCCCAGGGTTTGTGTTCAGGGAGACGTTCTGAGGCCATTTCAGAGAATACCTTTTTGAAATCCCTATAGGGCTCTGGGATCATTTCTTCGAAGGTTTTCACGGGTTTTGCTTTGTAGGCCTGCTCCGCTAGCTGTTGGGAATATGTGAATCCTGCTGCGCACCAGACCTCTTCTGTTTGTTCGTGTAGGATGCCTGACTTCACCCATGCGCGCCGGGTTTGTCGGTTGGCTCGAATGCGGTGTATCGGCGACTCATCTGCCTCCTCTTCCTCTGCTAAGTTCAGTGGGGTTTCGGGAGTGATGACTGTTTCAATTTCCTCCACAGTGTCTTGTTCTTCTACCTCCTCTATTGTTGTCCGTTGTGGTCTAACCGAGAGTCGTCCCTTCTCCCAGTCAATATCTGGATTGGCTTTACGTAGCCAGGGGAGTCCCAGGATTAGGTCTTCACTTCCCAGATTGGTTATCAGCAAATCTGTCCACCGTTCTTGGTTATCGACAGTCAGGGCTAGACGTGCAAAATGCGTAATCTGCCCTGCTCGGTTAGCAGATCCATCGATGTTAAAGACCCCAATGGGTTTCCTGAGTGGGAAGATCCTTACTTGGTGGCGGGTGACAAACTCCTGATTCAGGAATAGAGCCGTGGCTCCAGAATCAACCATGGCCGCAGTTGCTATACTGTGATTTCTTCCTCTTAATTTCGCGTTAATTCGGAAGTGTGACGAATTGGAGTTCAATTCCGAAATATTAGATATGGTACATGAGGGTAGAGAATCATATGTGGACGTGGCATGTATAGCAAATTGGTTTACGGGTACTCTCGGTGCGGCCGAGACGGGTACCCGCTTTAAAAACCCTCCTGCGAGCCTGAAGCGGGGGCCATGGCATTGGCTCTGTTCAGGAGTTCTTGGAGCTGGGCAATTTGGATGGAGAGGTCGGGGGTAGCTGGGGACTGGGCAATAGGAGCAGGAGCAGGGGCCGGAGTGGAAGCCGCAATTTGGACAGGTTCATTGGGAAAGAGAGTGAAAGGCGTTGAAGAGGAGGCTGCGACTTGTTGACGGCGGGGTTGTTGACGCTTACCCCGGCCGCGTTCTAGACCCATGAATTTATCCTGGCAGACTGACTCTAAATGACCTCGTCGCCCACAGTAGCGGCATACTGTGTCCTTGTACGAGCAGTTCCTCTTCTCATGACTCTGTGAACCACAACCGTAACACCTGCCTCTCATCTGGGCCACGAAGCTTTCTCTACTGTTGCCATTGGTATGCGTGGCATCAACGTCCATAGCATGGGAGTTGGCAGGGGGAGAGGAGATGTGAGAGGTACCCTGATTACGGCCTGTCATGGTGGGGTCATGCAGGAATACGTCTACCGAGATTGCTCGCCTGATTGCCTCCTCTAGTGTAGGGGCTAATCCCTGAGCTATGTTGACCACGATGAGATTTTGTCGAATCTCTGGGTTGAGGCCACTGTGAAAGCGTTCTCGTAGGTCGATATCTGAGAGCCCAGTTCGATCGCCGATGTCTTTGAAGTTCTGTGCAAATTCTGCTACCGTTTGACCTTTTGCTTGCCTGAGATGCTGGATTGCATTCCGGGCTTCCATGCCTGCGTCAATGGATTCGAATCGGAGGGTGAAGGCTGTTTTAAAGTCTTCCCATCGTCCATTAAACGGTTGTTGGTGATGACTGAATTCCAAGAGGTATGGGGTGGCCCAATCAGCAGCCTTTCCCGAGAAGAATCCTAGAGCCGCCTTAATCAGTTTCCCTTCGTTGTCCTTCAAATCCGGTTGTTCCACTGCCCAGCTCTGATACTGAGCAATGAAGCGACGGGCTTCCGCACTACTCGAGCCTTTGAAGAGCTCGGGTTTATTCATGCTCGACTTGGCTGCAGCTCTGTGAAGGTTGGCTGTGAGCTGAGTCACCTGCTCGATAAGCTGTGCCATGAGCTGATTTGTGTTGACTTCAGAGGTCGACATAATGGATGGGGGTGCAGTGGGAGTAGGGATAAGGATGGGTGTGATCACGGTACCGTCGGAAAGGTTCTCCTCTTCACTGATGGAGTTGGCAGCAGCGTTCGGACAGGGTTGAGAACTGCAATCAGCCCAGGAGCTGCTTTTGCTGCGGTGGATGTGGGTTTGGTCTTTAGTATCAAAAGCGTGTGGGTAGGCAGAGCAGTCGATAGCTTGGGCGGGCAGGCTTGGTGCGGAGGTGTCTGTAGACGTGGTGGAAGCGGAGCCTGCAAGGATAACCTAATCGGTAGGCTATCAGTGCAGTAAGGGATCTTGACCTAATGTCACAAAGAGGTGACGACGGTGGCGGAGCGGAGCGGAGACTTAGGCGGGAGCGGACAACTGGTCCCAACGACAAAGTTATATTGATAATAAATACAAGTAAGTAAGTTAAAGACATACCTGGTCCCAACGACAAAGAGGTCAAGATAAGGGACCAGGTTGTGGGGGCTGGCTTATATATACAAGGTGGAGCGTGGGAACTATGAGGTAATACTGTATAGCTCAGGCACAAGGAATGGAATGGAACTAATAGAATGGAATGGAATGTTCCGGAATGATTATTGTAGGTAAGAGGGCTTGGATGGTGTATCGTAAAGAAAGGAAAATGATAGGGGGTGGGCTCACTTCATGACAATAGACATCTGGATGCCATTTAGAGAAGTGATCAGCGAATGAAGCATTGAAAGAGCGAGGGTTTCTCCCTCGGGTATTGCATTATCGGCAGGTGGGTTAGCAGCGGGCGGATGAGGTGTACCGCCACCATCGCCGCCTCCACCTCCACCACCACCTCCGCCTCCTCCTCCATCTCCTCCATCTCCTCCTCCTCCGCCACCACCACCGCCTCCTCCTCCGCCTTCACTATTAGGGGCGCGTGGAGGTATTGGGTGAAGCTCTTGATCAGGTGGAAGATCAGGGACCTCTGGGTCTTGGAAATCCTCGTGTACAGATTCTTCACCGTCGGGTACTGATGAATGAGCTTCGGACTCCGATGTGACAGAAGGCGCACGAGTGCGAGGAGCAGTGTCGGGGGGTTGGTACATTCGGCGAAGAGACGCCATCGAAGGCGAGACATGGGGCTCTTCGGGAATGGGTGTGCTACGAACAGCGGTAATATTAGCATCGCTCAAACGAACGGTAGAGAACCCAGCGTTTGTTCGACGCCGATCACGCGTCTCGTAGTTCTGAATACGTGCGAAGCGAGTGCGGTTAAATGGAGATAATGCCTGAGCAGTTGATATGAAGGGGTTCGGAGTAGCGACATCGGTTATACCAGGAGCACTAGACTCAACCGTCGCAGAGCGCTGACGTCCTACAGGGCGCGACGATTCAGGGCCTGGGTTTGTTTGGGACATAAGGGAAAACGAATCAGTGCGAGTTTTAAATGCGAAAGGATACAAGTAGAGTTTCGAAATACTGTTAAGATCGTGCAAGGTACCCTCAAGTACCTGCTTGATCTCCTAATGAACGAGATAGGACTCGGCGAAGCTATTAGCAACGCCCTTGCTCCTTTCAGTCCTCGGAGTGCGAGCGAAGATGATGCGAGAGAGAGCAAGACGACGCGAGACGTGCAACGCGATAGTGATGACTAAAGTCTCGGCGACGTGTAGCGCAGTGACGAAGATAGCTAGAAGACTTTGAACTAAGTCTTAAAGTGTGCAGGATAGGAGAAGGACAATCTATGTCGATTTCGAAACTAAGGAGACAAGTACAGTGGACTACAGTACTTATAGTAATTATTCTATTCAATAGAAAAGACAATAAACCATATGGAACAAGTGTCAGATGATAGATAACGGATAAGATGATCCGATGATACGAAGATGCGAAGATGCGAAGGTGCGATGCGAAGATACGAAGCAGCGAAGTAGCGAAAGCTTCGGCGAAGGGTTGCGAGATGATAGCGAAGATGCAGGACTCATACCTGAGCTAGCATGATCGTAACACTTCCGTACCATTCAGTCCCTTCGATCTTCGATTGTTCCCATGATCCTTCAGCCTGTACATTGATCACTTTGAGTGCTCAATTGCTGTATCAAAGCCTTCGGACCATTCATGGGCAACTTCAGCCACTTCATTCCCTCCTTGGAAGCATGGCCCTAACACTCTTTGCCTACAACTGTGCCTGTGCCTGTTCCGATTGATGATGATGATAATGTGCATCTGCAATGGATGATTGAAGCTGCAAGAGCACCTGGCCAACAGCCAGATTTACATACCGCTCTATCAAGTTTGGGACATAGAGATATGGATATTGAACATGATTGGCATGCAGGCTCTCCATCTGCTGAAATTAGAGAAGAAGCTGCCAGGTGGATGGCAGATCAAGTTAAAGAATATCCTAATGATGGAAAACAAGAACTTCCAGAAGCTACTTATGCCAGTTTAAAAGGGTCACAAAGATTGGTATTTTTACAAGTAATGGCATACTATAAAAAATTATGGAGTGATTTGATTAATCCTCCTCCTGTTTTGCATATAAATGTAGATGGAACAGCTGGAACTGGAAAAACATATCTAATTTGGTGTATTACACATGCTCTGAGAGAGATGTTTTCAGAAAATAATTATGACCCTGTTATTCGAGCAGCTCCTACTGGTGTTGCAGCATTTGGTATTCAAGGATGGACTTTGAATTATAGTTTAGCTATTCCAATCAAGGATGCACAAGGTGGATTTGAACAGCTTGGTCCCAATGCACTTCAATGCATTCAAACTCACTGGAAGCATGCATGTTTACTAATCATAGATGAAAAATCAATGGTTGGACAACAGGTCTTTGGAAAGATTGACAGACACCTTCATCAAGTTGTACCCTCATCTCATGAAGAAGTGCTTGGCAAGATACCTACTATAATTTTTGGAGACTTTTATCAACTTCCACCAGTTGGAGATTCTGAAATCTATTCAAATTCTCACTTGCTTAAGCCTCATGCTCCACTACTCAAATCTGAAGGTGTTATGATCATGCACAAAGGGATCATCGGAAATGATCATGGGATGATTGCGGGAAATTTATGAAGGAAAATACTTCGCGAGGTAAAACAATCCTAGACAATGTAGTTGGACCTTGACTCCACTATTAGTAAAGTCCTCGACACTTCATGTGTCCACAAGAGAAGAAGGTGGAACATGTTCCATTTGTGATGACCATCGCGGAATGTACTGACAGTAAGGATGTTAAAATGATGATAAGGATAAGCAATTAATTGGTATCACTATCGAAGTGCTATCAAGGTTGATATTTAAACTGAGGAACTACCTATTCGATACTGTAGCTTTATACTAAAGGTAAGTCAGGATTGCGAAGCAATGCCAGGCCCGAATGGGTTAGCTCATAAGTAAAGAACAAAGGAAGGGATATAAAAGGGATAGTGTAAATCCAATAAGAATGATAAGAGATAATGGTTATTTACTTCGCATCGGAATTCCTTTGCAAAGTAATTGCATAGTGGTAAAAGGATATAAGTAATATCTAAATAGTGGAATGGTTCGCAAAGCTTCATAAGGACTTAGCTTGCATAGATATAACAGAAGGATATCATGTGTATCGTGCATTTGACAAATCTATCACTCTGACACAAGTTTTCTGGCAAGCAGGTGATGATATTGAGCAGCAGACATTCAGAGATATGCTGCTCCATCTTAGATCATGTCAAACTACTCCTCAGGACTATGAAAAATTTTGCACTCGATTTTGGTCTCGACTTTCTGCTGATGAAAAAACAAAGTTCAACAATGTATTGCATCTCCTCCCTCAAAAGTCTCAAGTGAAAGAGCTCAATCTTATACACTTGCCAGCATGTGGAAATCCAGTTGTATGATGTAAAGCAAAACACAATTGTGTTGAGGCCAAAAAAGCAACTGATGAAGATGCTGAAGGATTGGAAAGAGAAATTCTTTTGGCAGAAGGTGCTTCAATTATGATCACCAGAAATATCTGGACTGCAAAGGGCTTAGTAAATGGTGCTCACGGAACTGTAAAAAAATTATGGTACCATCCAAATGCAAGTCTGCAACAAGGTGACTTACCATTTGTTGTGTTTATTGAGTGTCCAACTTATATAGGTCAGTGGTATCTTTTAAAGTATTTTCTACTGATGACTCATTCAACTCATATAATCTAGGCCCTGATAATGAGGAATGGGATGACATCAATTTACACTGGATCCCAATTGTTTCTATTACTGCAACTTGGTATACCTGTGGCGATAAAGTATTGACCCGCACTCAGTTTCCTTTGACACTTGCCTGGGCAATCACAATTCACAAGAGTCAAGGTATTGGTGTTGATGAGGCGAGTATTGTTCTTGGTAACAAGGATTTTGCTTCCGGTTTATCTTTTGTTGCTATATCCAGAGTTAAATCTTTGAAAGGCATTGCATTTCGAGAAGAATTTCCCGAGTCTCAATTTTGTGGCTTAAATGGTGACAGTTCACAATGTAAGATATTGCAGGAGGACAATCAAAGAAGGGAACATCTCATATTTACATTAGATACTTATGGTACTGATCTTAGTGAATATGTGTTTGACGATATTTAATATTTATTTTTGTATACCAGTACTAAAATATACTTCGCTCAGCCATTATGCATTTAGGGCCTGCCCTTTAAATGCAAATCATATTTCACAAGTTATGTACATGACCGCGTTCACTAGGACTTTAGTTCACCTAAGGATGCTGGTTGCATAGTAAGTGACTGGCGGTCACGTGGAAATAACTAATCATGTTCTGTTGCAACGATCCCCAGATGGCTTGGGATGCAGATACTTGCCTCAATGTCTGCATCTCTTGCGGTGATGCGGTTGAAAACGCCTTAGTCGCAGATTCAAGTACAAATTTAATTGGTACCCAGGTCGTAGTTCAAAACAGCAAGCAAACCGCGATTCGATCCAAGCATGGGCCAGCCCAGCACGTTCTCGACGGCGAGTTGAGCGAGCATCAGGCAAAACGTTATACTGTACGCATATATTTCTCGAAGGCTACTTTAACAATAACGCATGAGTTGTGTTCAGGTCGAAATGCATAAACTTATAGGCTCGTTATGTGCTCGGATGTCATCCCAAAATCTCAACGCTCGTGTCTGTTGGCTATTTGATCAAAGTATGAAGAACGAAATAGCCAAATTTCGCTGGGGAGGACAAGCTAAAGCAGTTTCTGGTGTCTGTCTCGCAATCGCCCTTCGTGAAACCAACAAACCCGATCGTCTCAAGGAAATCGCTTTACTGCTAGGTCAGAAATACCTATATCTCCAACGGACACTCGCTACTCTTCTGTCTTCTCTCAATATCAAACTTCCAGCTACTACGCCTTCGCATCATATTCCAAATCTACTCTCGCACTTGTATCAAGAGCTCAAACAACTACCTGGAGACTCCATGCTCAATGCTCAATTATATTCACAAATCAAGCCTATCCCCTTGCAAACTGTAGCTGAACTCTCTTGCACATTTCTTGAAACCTTTGCTATGACCTCAAAGTCAAATTTTATCCAGTCTTCTCTGTCCTCCTGTGCAGTCTCTGCGTTTGTTATCTGTCTAGAAGGGGAAATTGGGAAATCGCTATTCGAGATCAAGGATCTGTATAAATGCTTCAGTGAAGTGTGTCACCTCTCAGCAGATACCTTGGCACGACCGTATAGAGTTATGCGCCAGGAGGTGCTCAAATGGATGAAGGATCTGGACTGGGCAGAGCAATACAGGAAGGGTGCAACTGGTCGAGCCGATTCATCGCTGCGTAACGTTTGTGCTCGAGGCCTCAAGGATGTTCTGCGCGAGATAAATCAAATGTGGAGGCTCGAGCAGCGTCCTTTGGCCGGTAAACTTCTTGTACGATTCACCCTGGTCGACGACACGAACAGCGGAGAGGAATCTAAATACGAAGATCCTTGCTCTAGTGAGACCTTATCCGTTTTCACGCTCAAGAACAAGAAAGCCGATGCTTGTGTTCTGGCTAGCGCTACATTTCTTCTTAACCCTTTCGATCACCTTCCCAAGGGAGTGACTGCTCCCGCTAAATATCCTCGAGTCAATTGGTCATCAGTTTCTCGAGTCCAAAGATTTTCCTCTCCGGTCTCCCCTCTGAAATCTAGCTCCCGTGCGAACTCACACTCGTCCTCGTTTAAATCCAAAATAGGGTCTATGCTTTCCGCCAAGTCCACGGTTGACTCCAAAGAATTCCATAAAGCACTTAACTACACTGTCAATGAATTTCCTACCGACCCTAAACCTTCCGATTACATGAACTACTTATTATCAAGTAATGAGCCCGTTTCCGTCGTTCGCGCTACCGTCCAGGAGAAGACCACTCGCATGTCGCTGCAAACCGCTACCCTTGGTGCTGCAGATGCGGAAGCCGTCCCAGATGACGAATTGTTGACGAATGAAGAATGGGAAATTCTGCAACGAACGGAAGAAGAGCAGGAACAGCTCCAGGAATATTGGAATAACGTACCAGGCCTCATGGATAGGATGGAAAGGAATGCAGAACGAGCAAAGAAAAGGAAATTCGAGCCTCTTAGCAAAGAAGATCAGGATACTATGAGCGAAGAAGGGAGTGACGATGCAAAGATGAAGGAACTGAAGTTCTTCGGCGGTTATAATCTGGGTATGCCGGATTTTGAGGTGGATTCTCTCCAAGCAGATAACACCTTCGAGCAATCACTTGGATTTGGTATGGATATGAATACCCATAGTAAGTTTTTTTCAGGTGCAACGGATTTTGATGACAAGTCGGCCTGAGCGATGATAATTTCCGCATTCTTCATTAATATTGCAGTATCTGTATCGATATACCTATTCCGTCCTTGGTATAGTAATTATTTAAAAGCATGAGTTTTTCGTCTTGTTCACACAATTGCAGTCGTATCTGAGCTCCTTGTTTTTTTAACCCCATGTATCCTCGTCCACCTCCCTTGGTCCGCTAGCCTGACCTGATGCATCGACCGCTCTACCGCTTTCCGTCCTACCGTACAAAGCTTCATCTCCGGGAGGCAAAGCTACTACTGTACGACGCTTGTAGAAGCGGGAGTAAATATACGTACCAACCAAAGCAAGTGGATGTAGTACAGTGAATAAGATAGCAACAATCTGTACGTAAGGTCAGTTTCCGTAGCAATAAACGGAAGGTGGAACGTACGTAGACTGGTCCGGGTTTGGGTCTAAGAACCCAGATGCTGATGCATATCCAGGTCGCAGAGACACACCACACAATATCTCGCCTGAGGATGACGACAGCAAGCCCGAGCATATTAGTGCCAAGGACCACACCAAATCCAGGCCATGGATGGTCAGCGTAATCCCTCGGTGGACCGGGGGTGGTCGGGGTATATGTCAAACCTAAATTTATACTTCGATATCCCACATCCAGTCAGAAAAGTATTTTGCGAAAATTTGCGCCTACTCACAAGAGGGAGAGTGGGAACATGAGGCCAAATTGAAGGACGAGGAAGAGTCGAAGTGGAGCATGAATAAGCATGGTGTCAAAAGGGCGAGCGGAAGTGGGCTGGTGATAAATAAGAAGTACAATGTTGGAGTAGAGGAGCGTTAGAAGTAGGATCCCTTGTAATACTGTGGATACGAGAAACCATTGGAAAACCTTGGAAGATTTAGTCAATGCTTCAAAGAAGATAAACATCACGTTTACCCAAGCTACAGCCCACAGTGCCATTACCCAATTCGCAATGACCAAAGACAAACCTACACCTTTGGTAACGGTTCGCTGAAATTTACTTCAACAGCCAGCCACCGAAACCTTGCACTTGGATCTCACGTACTTTGGTCTCTGCTTTCCGCGCCAGAACGATGAAGACGCAGTATCCGAGCTGACCAGCGTAAATGGCCGCGACATAGATAGCAATTATAATAGGCTTTGGCGATATCGAGGTAGGGAATTGTTTCGAAATTTCACCTGAAGCCAAATTCAATCCTGCAATTCTAAAGAGAACGTAGAAATCACGTACCGATTGAAGGTGTGACAACAACAGCACAGACGATAACTGTGGCGATGTTGATCAGAAGAGACAACGGAGTTAAAACTTGAAGTCGTATGAGGGACAAATAGTCTCTAACTGCTGGATGAGATGTATCGATAGGTAAAGAGTCCATAATGGTTCAGGAATAAAATTCAATACCAAGGTTGACATCATGGTACTCAAATTCTCACGAGGTCAAAGCGACTTCTCGCGCCTCGTCGACTCCAAATATTTTCTTGTCTTTCATTGTCGCCGATAGGCAAACTTTCAAGCTTCCAGTCATCTGCAGGTGCCTCTTAGACTGATGGTAACTTTTGTCTCAATGCTGAAATCGACACCAAGACGAGATCGAAGACGTCTAACTTTGCGGTGACTGACTCCTGAGGTACCTAGGTTAGTACCTAGGACATGTTCGTCTTTCCGTTTATCCGTATACATGCGCGTAGTATCCGTCGCCGTATTACTCTAGCGTCTGCTGATAATAGGTTTGCCACGACGTAAACTAGGAGCAGCAATTAGTACCCCAATACTAATCAGCCTCAACCTTCAATTCAGTTTCTATGAATGGAGCTCAGAAGAAAAGACTTCACCTTTCTCTTCTAGAGTTTCTATTCTGCTGGAGTATGGCGTCTGGCGAACGCCGAAGTTTTCTATGTTTGAGGCCTGCCAAGGTTCGCTCTGGGTTACGACTCCAAGGTTCAAACCTCCTTATACGGAAGCAATGCAAGACATGATATATATACTGTACAGTAAACGGTAAATATATCGACTCAGTTTCGTTCTCGAAAAGATCTAATGGGTTCTTCAACAGCGTCGACTTCGATGAACTCTCCTATTGAAGCTTGTCGCGACAAAACAGATGTTCCTACTTTTTCGCATCATGAACGCCATCGACCGTACAGTGACACTTTGCATCAAGAAATTTTGCAGCCTACAAGATTCGGGAGATACAGGTATCTATTTTTTCGCCTAGGTGTGGTGCACTAATGCCCATTTCAATGATGCAGAAACTCTCTACAAGCCTATTTCGCCGAGTTCGCTGGGACGATGCTCCTTGTGATTTTTGGGACTGGGGCAAACTGCCAAGTCTCCCTCTCCAGCAATCAGAATGTGTCCCCAGTTCCGAAAGGCGTATGTCGCCTTTCTGGAGAGTTCATGTTCCACGTCACTAAGTATTTCAATTTCGTAGAGCTATACGTCTGTCGGATTTGGATTTGCAGTTGGTGAGCCCTTGAGTCCCAGGTATCGTCGGATCACTTATCTGTATCGAGGTAGGTATTAGTCTAGGCGTCTGGATTAGTGCTAGCAGGTCTGGAGGACATATTAACCCAGCGGTGCGTGCAGATTGCAATTTTTTCTTTTTCCAGAATTTTACAGTGATTACCACAGGTCACTATCGCCTTAGCCACATTCCGCAAGTTTCCTTGGAGGAGGGTTCCTGGTACTGTCTGCATACAGTGAAATCGCCGTAGGCTAATCACGAACTTTGAAGGATATCTATTTTCCCAGTTAATGGGTGGATTGGTCGGAGCAGCAATTGTGTATGCCAACTATTTTCATGCAATCAACATATACGAAGGAGGTCCTGGCGTCCGCACCCTCTTGACAGCAGGCAATTTTGGCACTTACCCTGTGAGAACCCTTTCTATTTGGCGCAAACCGATAACTAATTCCCTGCTGAAGCTCGATTACTTGACCAACGTGTCGGCCTTCTTCTCCGAGTTCTTGGGAACAGCACTCTTAGTAATCATCGTCTTTGCGGCAACGGACCCAGGAAATGCTATTCCTAGTGCAGCCGTGCCTATGATACTTTTCGTCGTCTTATTAGGCATCGCGTTATGTTTGGGGATGGAAACAGGCAAGACGCTATCGTTTCACTGATCTGTTGCTTTTCTGAATGGACTATGTAGGTTTTGCAGTAAACCCCGCTCGCGACCTCGGACCTCGTTTGCTCACATCAATGGTAGGGTACGGTGGTGCAGTATATTCGTTCAGAAAGTTTGTCAAATTTTCTGGTTGATTCATGCAAGATTATACTCACTATCAATATAGCCAATATTGGTTATGGGGAGGCGTTATGGCGCCAATTTTAGGAGGTCTTACTGGTGCCTTTTTGTATGAATTTTTGTTCACCGATGGTGTTCGATTCAAGAATATGTCAGTTTATCTTGTCTTGATGCTCATCCTGGTTCTGATTTACTTGTCAGTTTATATCGGGAAAGACTAATCGGCCTCAATGCCAGATCTGCTGCGTAGAATTAACTCAGCGCGACAGTGCCAGGTGTTGGATGACGGATGGTACATTGTCGGACTTGACCTCTCAGGTGTTTTACTGGACTCTTCGTCATCGATGTTATGGTAAACGCTAGAAGCAATATGTGAAACTATGTCGGAAGGCACATATCTGAAAACTTGATACAACTTCCGTTACCTATGGAAACTGATTTCTAAATTTCATGGAAATGGGAAAGTTAAAACGATATCACAGAATGTCGCCCTCTCATATTACCGTTATTTATTCTTGAACGCGAAAGACGTGCGATCACGTGATGATTATCATGGCCGACATGATCGAAACATCATATTCGTTTGAAAACCCTCGCAAGGTGCTTTTATACTACCTAGATTTGTGGTTCTTAACTATACCATATCATGTCTTCCGTTCAACAACTTCCTTTTGATGTTCTGAGCGAAATCTTCAAATACCTTCCCAGTTTACATCTTTTCAAGGAAATTGAAACTGAAGTTATCTCGCCGAAGACGGGTCCATACATTCTACGACCCGAGAAGTACCCATGGTAACTCACCAGAATCTGTAGCTCATGGCGCAATGCTGCTATTCACGAAACACGCTTATGGGATCGAGTTCATCTTGAAGTAGGTCAGCGACCGCCACCTCCCGGCAAGGTTGAGCTTCTGCAGCTGTACCTCAGCAGAAGTCGTAATCGTACCCTCTCTGTGTCTCTACATTGCACTTGGATCGGGCGAGCTAGAGATAACGCGTTATTGTCTAGTCTTTTCACTACCGCTGATCGCTGGCAGTTCTTGTCGCTCCACGCCCTCGCCAAATCATTGCCGCTATTCCACGTTCTCGGGCCATTTCCTATGTTGGAAATTCTCCATCTTTACGTCGCCCATGAAGCCAAGAGCCCACCTTTGACCAATGCCAATCACATCTTCCGACATGCACCACGCCTGCACACTATCCGATACCGACATTCCGACGATCGCTCTGTTTTCATGATGCCTCTAGACCAACTCAAAGTTTTCCAAGGTCCTACTTCCTCTATCCCACCCGAACTAGGTTGCGAATGGATATCCAACTTGCACTGGTGCGCACTCGCTGCGAATGGACCGCAATCAGGCTGAGCTTCTGCCGAAGTGGCCGCTCCCTATATGCGCGAGTTTTCCATTCAAGAGAGGATCCAGCCATTAAATACCATTGCAATCCTCAACATATTGTCCTTACCTAGCCTGGAAATTCTTCGCGTGAAGGTTGGGAGTCGAAATCGTCTTTGTGATGCAATAAATGGTTTACTCAGACGTTCAATGTGTATCCTTACCGAGCTTTGCTTAGACATCCCTGACCTCACGAACCAACCCATGAACACTATTCTTGCGCAAACCCCTCAGATCGTCAAACTCCGCATTACAAGTAAAAAGCTTCTTCCTGATTTCGTCGAATGTTGGATATATAATGCTAAGACGCATGCGGGTAATCCGTGTATTCTCCAGCATTTGGAATATCTCGATCTTGGGCGAAGCACCTTCACGCCAAATGCCGAAGTTGCACTTCTACAGATGGTACAATCTCGTTGGGAAGTTCCGGAGCAGATATCAGTGGAAAAGTACTTTGCTGGACCATCCGTCGGCAGCATCGTTCGCCTCCGCACTATCCAGGTTCCATACAAGTTCCAACGAACGAAGAGGTCGCAAAAGAAGATATTGAAGATGTGGAAAGCAGAAGGTCTGGACATCCAGTTTGGACCCGGGAGCCAGAATCGACTATGAGGGCAATGATTTCATGTATCCAACTTCTCTGCTGCTTTGCTCCCCCAATTTCGTCAAGTTCGGCCTAGACCAGAAGATTTTTTCTCGTATCTACTATCCTCCCTTTTCTCAACGCTCGCATTTGTACTGCAATGTATTTGTGAATGTATCAAGTCCAGGATATCACCATCTATGAAAGCCTTTTAGCTCTTATCTTTATCGTTGTTCACACCACGTTCTTTTGACATTGAGCTCCTCGTATACACTTACGTGCGAAGCTTCACACATTCGATACGATAGTAAAACTTGCCTTTAGGCTTTTTAGCGCTATACGAGTTAACGAACGAAATGGACGCGACCGCCAGACCGATCGGATGGACCCATCCATGTTAAAACAAGCTCTCGGATGGTGGCATTGTCCTTTCCAGCTGCTGAGTAGGCTGTCAGAATTCGTTCAGTAGCTAATTCGTCTAACAGATTCAGGTTTTTTGGTAGAGGTGTGTCTGATGCTGAAGGACAAGATCTCCCGGAAAGTGCGCGGCAGCACTGTTCAATTGACTTTTAGACGATACATATCGATAACAATAATCACTCACCAGTTTCACACCGTACCAGGCCCTAATACTGACACCAGTCGGTATTGATTCCTCAGATGTATGCTTATCCACGATGTCAAGACAAAGCATGAACATCTTTACAGCAAGCGGTATATCGTCTGCAGTGTATGCTGTCTCTGCGAATTGTAGGACGTAGAAGGGATTTTGAGGGGCAAGTAGTAAAGCATGAGAAAGTGCTTGAGTTGCAAATGTGTATCTAGAGAACGTTCTGGGATTAAGAAATTAAGGTAAGACGACGAAGAGCGCACTGATGACATGAACTGTACAACTCTGCCAGTTCCACCCAGCCCTCCACATCAGAGTAAAACGTATCCAGATATTCTGAGAGCTCCAAGACGGCTTGCTCAACCTTTCCCGTTCTAATGAGCACTGATATTCTGCGCTTACATATGGCCTAAGGGGTAATGAGTCGGCGGGTTAAGTCGGCAATCGCAGCATTTGCTTACAGCGTTGGATGAATCTTTTTCGAGTAGTTCGTCGTAGAACTTGAGCGCAATTTCTGGGGGCTGCGTAGCTTCCATACGGATACCAGACAATACATCGACTCGTGGGGAGTCGGGAAATTTAGCTGCTAACAGCCGCAGACATTCCTAACGTCAGATCTTGTCAACGTCAAGGAAATTCATAAGCTGAATAACAAGTCCACGTACATCTGCAACTTCATATTTTGCTACGTCAATTGCTGCTAGAGCCAATTGCTCCAAGAAGGCCCACGCTACCGGCAGCTCGAATAAATACTTGGACGCGGTTAACTAATCGAAAGTGAGAAACGCGTTACCATCATCACCCAATTTTGACGCTGACTTCGCTTTGAGCAGCAGTTTGCCTTTCTCTACGACTTCCTGAGAGACTCTGGTATTGTGCGCGCGATAATTCGCGAGAGATTGTAATGCAGACGGGAGTGAGGCAGCAGCCATAATTAGAGAGAGAAGTGGAAGAGACGCGCAACAACCGAGAGCCACGATGAGACGCTCGTATTATCCCACGAAGTCAAGGCTACGCTAGTTATTGACTAGAAAATCGTTGTGCTAGCTAGTCCTTGCTTGCGGAATATCGAGGCACACAAAGGACGCTGAAGTGCCTCTGAGATGTACAAAGCTTACAGGATATCGAGAACAACAATCATAAGAATTTTGGACTCTAAGGTTTTGATTAGATAATGTGAACGACTCCACTCGAAATGCGTCGACTCATTTACTGGGGGCGATACCTTCTGCTTTTCCCTGTGTTGACTGGCTTTTACTGGTAATCGACTATCACTTGCTCTGCAATGAATGTTTTGAATCGTATGTGTAGGCTATCCACCTTCGTCAGGATACCGAAAATGTTTGAACCTCAACACCATACTATAGCACTAGGTTCAGAGACTTTGGCTGATTTCTTATCTTCTTCAAGAGAACACTATCTCAATCATGTCCGAAATGACAGCGGAAAGGCTAAAGAATGGACAATAGTGATGGGAAATGAAGCAGGAGGTATTGCCGCTATTAATCGTTAGGAGGTTCTGAAGCTGATAGTTATCGTGTGTTGTTTCGCAGATCTTGATACCTTAGCCAGCTCCATTGCGTTTGCTTGGTTGCGGACAAAGATCCTGGATCAACCATCGATACCTCTCTTACAGATGAATCGCGATGATTTGGAATTGAGAGCGGAAAATCTTCACGCACTTAGCCTCGCAGGCATATCGCGTCCCAAAGACCAGTTGTTCTTTATCACGGATGTCATTGACTTTCATCCATTCCCATCTCATAAATTTGCTCTGGTAGATCACAACCGTCTATCTTCTACTTTCAGTCCTGAAGAGCAACCACTCGTCGTTGCGATTGTTGACCATCACGTTGACGAAAACCTTTATGGTGATACTGCCGAGCCTCGTATCATTATTCCCTCAGGAAGCTGTGCTTCGCATATTACGACTTTGCTAGACACTGTTGAAATCCCTCCGGAACTGGCAACACTTTTACTTTCTGCTATACTCATTGACACAGATGGTCTGAAGCCAGGCGGCAAAGCTATCGATGTCGATAGGAAGGCAGCGGAATTTCTGGCTTCAAAGTCCACCTTTGCTTCATCTGAAAGCGCGCTTCATACAACTGAGACCGCTTCTTCGACCTCTCTTCTTGAATTGGTCTTCATAAAGTCCTTGTCAGAAGAACTTTCATCAAGGAAAAACGATGTCTCCCATCTGGGGCCTCGGGACCTTCTTCGTAGAGATTACAAACAGTACGATTTTGTTCTGCCTTGGCATGCTGCTAAGCCTACAATCCGGGCTGGCCTGTCCACTGTACCCGTCAAACTAGAAGAATGGGCGGCGGATGGGAACTTGGAGACCAAAGGGGAAGCTTGGATGAAGGAAAGAGGATTGCATGTACTTGGAGTACTGACTTCCTATCGAAGTGCTACCAAAGGAAAGCGCAAACGTGAAATGGCTTGGATAATTCGAGTGGACTTTCCACCAACGGAGGGCTTTGATTTTGAAGCACTGACGGAACGGTTATGGAACGGTTTACAAGCAGATCCGGTCCTGCAATTGAAGGAGCACAAAAAATTTGCTCACGGAACCCTAGAGCCTATGTTATTCCCTCAGCTACAGGTGCAGATCTATATGCAAGATCCTCATGCGACCAGGAAAGTTATTGCTCCAGTGCTGAAGGCGATCATGGAAGCACAAATGTAATTTGTATTGATATTCTGTAACCTTATATCCATGGCCTCCATTCACATTCAATGGCCTTTGATCATTGAAAAGCTCGAGCTGCAGACCTTAATTGTGACTTAGGGGTAGAAGAATGGACAGAAGAAACAACTCGGAGGAGGCCCCATAAATAAAATTGATGATCAGAAGTGCACCAAATGATAACTACTCTCGTTGTATCAACGCCAACAGTCCTAAAACCCCCAATAGCGCGTACTTGAGCTGAGGAAAGTCGTTCTAAGCGAAAGTGAAATGTGAGAGCTTGATAGAATGGAATGTGGGGAGGAGGCTGACCATAGCAATGGTAATGTATCCGACATAGGGCAGGAATCTGAAGCATTGGGGAATGATTCAGACAAGTAAGCAGTATGTTAATTCAACCGAAAGACTAACCCTCGAACCTTCCCGACAATGTGTTTCCTCTCGAGCCAATCCAAGCCTTGATAAAGTTCTATGTCATCGATGTGATTGTTGTCCCCCTTCGTTAATATCAATTGTTCACCAAGCACTTTCAAGTCCAAGCTACAAAAAACTATCAGGAAGGACGTACACACTGATGTAGGAGTATAATTACCCGGAAATCTTGACTGGGGATGAAACATCGTGGGTCTCCATCACGCGGTGTACAATTGGGATATCGGCTCCTGGAATTTTGTACACAGTAATGTCCCCAGTGTGATACCGTTCATGCGGAGGATTCGTCAAGAAGAGTAGATCGCCTCGGTAAAACGCTGGCTCCATAGAGCCACTTGCACCAGGTTAGTAAGACATACCATTGTTGTGTAAAAAGGAAAAACCTGAGAACAACGACGATGGGTGACTCAGTATTAGTTATGAGTCCAAGGCCTTTCCAAATCATCAATCCGGACGCGATTACTGAAGCAAAATTTAAGACTTGTAAGAAGACCTACTCTCTACACATTAGCGTGGCCGTACAAGAAAAACCAAGAGGCGTACGTGGCGAAATCCAAGCCTCCTAAAAGCCTTCAATTCCTCAGTAAACATGATATACGTGTGAGTTGTGTCTTGCTGTTGAAGGGTAAGTGGGCCTGATACTTGGCTCAACGAGTGCAGAAAGAGAAAAGCTGCAAAAAAAGGCCGAGGTGAAGAGCAAGAAATATTGTGTTGTCTACGTTCGTCGGGCCGGGTTCTATCTATCGCGATAATTTTTGCTCGTTATTCTCAGTCGTCCAGCATGTTACACTCTGATTTGATTCGAGTCAATGACCTCCTTATAACCGTACTCCTTCATTCTGGTTCTCGTTGGCCCTCAAAGGGGTCTAAACCGACAGCTCAACCTGTCCACGTATCTCTCGCAATTCCTCATGATATCTCAAGCACTGCTAGATCTGATGATCTCTCACAATCAATCAACTACTCTACATTGGCCTCCACTCTTCGTACTAGCCTCAGTCCAGCCGCAGCCTCTCTGGAAGAGCCTGCTTTTGAATCCTTGGAACAGATCGTCTTCCGCTGTTTCGACTTACTACTTCTTCCGGAACCAACATCAACGCCGCGTCTCCCTGGAGCGCAAATTAGAGTTGTTCAGCTCAAGCCCCCTTTGCATTGTCAGGCGCTAGCTGTCGAGGGCGTGGCAACTTGTGGAGCAGACGCCTCTTGGAGATTGATTGAACTTCATCACATCGTCGAGAATCTGGAGTGCTATCCTATCGTTGGTGTCAATCCAGCGGAGCGTCTCGAAAGACAACTCGTTCGTATCAATATTACTGTAAATGACCCAAGCGCTACTGGAATGTCTGTGCATTGGTTAGACTTCCGAACCCTTACCAGACGGCTTCATCAAGTCCGTCTCTGTGTTTGCTAGTACACTTCTGTCGATAATTGACATGTGGTTTAGAAAGTAGAAGCAACTTCGTATTTGACGTTAGAAGCCCTTGCTTCTTTCGTCGCGGTCGAAACCCTTCAACACTTACAATCAAATTCGAATGGTATCATCGACTACAATCCGAAAGTCAGCATCAAAGCTGCGAAACCTTGTGCTTTAGTCTTTGCCGACTCTTCTGAGGTAGAAATTACTCGGGTTTCCAATGATTATCCAACGGAACTGCATTCGTCCCCCAGGGTATGTCCTCCAATTCTTGTCAGTCACGTTGAAACTTATGTCTGACGACGTAGTCGCTAAACCATTCTGCTTCTGGTGACATGCATTCCGCTGCGATTGCTTTAGGATCAAATATTGGCGATAAATTTCAGAATATCGAGCTTGCTCTACGGCTTTTAGAAAATCCATTATCAGTTGTAACAGACCGGTCTACCCTCTCAGACAACGCATTTCTCTTTGTGGTCAATACAAGTTTTCTCTATGAAAGCGCACCAATGTACGTTACCGACCAACCGTCTTTCATCAATTGCGCTTGTATGGTAAATCTTTCGCGAATTCCTTCGTTGATGAGCGAACCAGGCTGATCCAACCCAGATAGAGACCAACATACCGCCTGTCGTCTTATTGCAGCTTGTGAAGAAAATCGAGGAAATTGTTGGCAGACGACCATCCTTCCAAAATGGACCCCGCGCTATCGACCTGGATATTGTCCTATACGACGAACTAGTCTTGGACACGAGGATGCCACAGGAGCAGCTCACGCCCGACAACTTGAGCGTTGATCTAGTCATTCCTCATCCCAGAATGCCAGAGCGAGAGTTTGTATTAAGACCACTGTTCGAGTTAGTAGATGATACGTTCTTCCAGTATTCTTCCGCTCAATAGTTTTTAGCATGATACCAGAATACGTTCATCCATCCCTTCACAAAACTCTTTCCACTCTGCTACATGAACTTTTATTGGTATCCAATGACCCTCCTATGGAGAAAGTTCTTGTCTTCCCTCGATATCCTCTTCCCCCTAATGTATCTTCTCCGCTCTCAGGGATAGGTCCAGTCCCTTCAACACTTACGTTCTGGAGGTACACGGACTCAAAGTCGGTCAGAAAAGTACAATCCAAAACTAAAGGTAGGACTCGACTTATGGCAACATTGAATGCTACTCCCGATTCCTTTTCTGATGGGTCAACACATAATACCATCCCGTCAGCGCTGGCGTATATTCGCCAAGCAGCTCGTGCCTCGGTGGACATAATGGACATTGGAGGATATTCAACCAGACCTGGCGCTGCTTTTGTCAGCGTCGATGAGGAAATTGATCGTGTGGTTCCTATCGTTCAAGCAATGCGATCCGCAGGCTCTACCACGATTGAGGAGGATAACGAAGAAATTCGAAGGGTAAAGGAGATGCCCATTAGCATTGATACCTTTCGATGGGAGGTAACTGAGAAGGCTATACTCGCCGGAGCTAACTGCATCAATGATGTATACGCTTTTACTGGTCCGCAAAATTACCCTTATCCTGCACTCGAAGTGGACAGACAACAAAATAATGAGTCCATGCGGCAGATGAAAGGTCTTGCGAGAAAGTTCGCCGTTCCTGTTGTCCTGATGCACTCCAGGGGAGACGCTGGGATGAACAAGGATTATTCTGCGTATTCTTATAGTGATGATGGCGCTGTCATCGAGGCAGTGCGGGAGGAACTTGGGCTGAAGGTTGACCAAATAGTCAAAGGTAAAGGGAGTATCAGAAGGTGGAATGTCATCGTCGATCCTGGGATTGGATTCAGCAAGACAGTGGAAGATAACTTAGAGCTTCTACGTCGAGGAGGCGCTGTGACTGCTGATACTTTGATAGGACGAGGTGAGCCATCCTACCGTTCCCTACTTATTCAAACCAATATCATACTCTTGTAGTACCTAGCAAGAGGAAGAATCCACTTACAGGGTTTCCTCAACTTATCGGAACTTCGAGAAAGTCATTTCTTGGGGTGGTTCTAGCAAACGCGCGGGGAAGATCGGCAGAGGCGAAGGATAGAGCTTGGGCCACCGCAAGCGCGGTCTCTTGCGCTGTACAGCAAGGAGCCTTGGTCGTAAGAGTGCATGATACTCATGAAATGTCAGATGTAGTCGCCATTGCAGATGCCCTTTGGCGGTAACGGGGAATTGACTTGAACAAATTTTCGGTACTATGCCAATGATGAGTTTGATGAACGATCATCCAACAAAACTGACTATAAACTGTATTTATCCGCATCCGTCCGAGTGAGCAGAAAGGCAGCATAATATTGCTTACGTCCGACCCTGCTTGGCTCCGTGTTCCAATTTCTCTTTTCTCTTCTCAACTACCATGGCCCATTCTGAAGACGATGCTGAAGATGGCCCTAAACCCACAAAGCGAAGAGCTACAATTGCCTGCCAATCTTGTAGATCTCGGAAAGGTGGTTTCTCAGCTAGTTGCAATATGATTGCATTGTTCTGATGTGTTTCTTTGATAGTGAAATGTGAGATGTCCCTCATCCTCTTCTGCAGCTTCCATCTCATCATGCGTAGGCGATTATGATGTTAATAAGGGCGCTTGCTCTAATTGCCTGAACATGAAGATAGAATGCAAGCAAACGTCGCAGAAACAGGTGTGTAATGTGCTCGTCTTTTACTAATTCTTACCGACCCTTCGTTTCTAGAAACGTGGTCCCAAAGTAGGGTACGTGCCAATTCAGGACTCAACTATAGTAGATATCGCTCATGGCCCTTAGATCCAGGAGGCGGCCCGCCTCCGATGTCAAGTATCTTGTCTACAAAATTCTTGCTGCTCCCTTGAGTTTCGCTATCCCCGAGGATTTTCAGACCATCCGTGAAATGCTCATAGATCTTGCAACTTACGCTCGGAACCTTGAGCACGAGCTAGATCGACTACGACCTCCCCCATCCGCGTCGCCTTCCTCGGCCCCGGCAGGGTCTTCGCCTGCAGCTACTTCGCCATCAAATCCGGATTCGCAATCCGAGGATGAGTTTGATGTCGTACAATCGCTATCTGCTCGTATAAACAGGGTTGGTATCGGTAAATTTCGACAGCGGCATGTTACTCCTGCAAGCCAACTGCTTCTACGCACTGCACTCGACATCAGGGATGAGGTAAATGGCGCAGAAAGTCGTGTAATGTCTAGTCGACAACGAAGGCCTGAATTCTGGCATCCATCCCCTGTACGTCTTAATTTTTGCGACCAACCAATCAGTTCCTGGTGACTGATTCGCTTATAGTGGCATCAGTGTTATGAACCAGAAGAACCCGCTTATGTTTTCCCTGAAGATGCTCTCATCCGGCAACTTGTCTCCCTATATTTCTCCAACGTACATTATTTATTCCCTCTCCTTCACCGACCGACCTTCGAGAACCATGTTTTCAAAGAGAAACTCCACCTAACAGATTCATGTTTTGCTGCGACGCTTCTCGCGGTGTGCTCAATAGGCTCACGGCATTGTAACGATCCCCGCGTTCTGACTGACGAGAACCACTTGCGTTCCGCGGGATGGAAATACTTCAAACAGATTCGTTTATCTCGTGCCTCCTTTGTCCAACCTGTATCCTTGTTTGAAATACAACTTTACGCCGTACGTACGATTCTGACATATCGCATTTCAAAGCTCATATCAAAATTAGCTCTGCACCATCTTCATGCAACCAAGTCCCATTGGAGAAGCTACTTCATCCCTGGTTGGCATGGGTATCCGGTTTGCTCAGGAGGTTGGTGCACATAAAAGACATCCGCCTGGTAAAACGCCTCAAGAGAGGATTGAACGCGAACTTTGGAAGCGAGCATACTGGGTTTTGGTGTCTTTAGATTTCTTCGTGAGTTCTTCTACGGGACGCCCTAGAGCAACGACAGAAAAAGAGTGCGTCATTCCTATACACATCTTGTATCACGCTCTCAACCACTATGCAGCATTGAACTTGAATTTATGACAGAATGCGACGATGAATACTGGGTTGACGAGTCCGATCCAGAGCTATGTTTTGTGCAACCATCTGGAAAGCCGTCCTACGTGGAATATTGGAATCATGTCCTCAGGCTTGTCTTCCTCGCCGGCAATCTCGTACGTATTCTGAACTTTCTTATGAGATTTAAATCATCTGATGATGGTTTCTTGAAGCACCACATACGATCTTCAGAGTTCCCTTCACAAGCAACGTTGTTGGAGCTGGCCGCTGGGCTCGATCAATGGATGGACTCTATGCCTAGTCACCGTGAGCCGAAATCGAGCACTCTATAAAACGGTTTTCAAATTTGCCTCTTAGTGCGTTGGGATCCTCAGAACCCCAACGGAATTTTTTTTCTACAATCCATGATGTTACAGGGGGCATACTACTGGTTTCAATGTGTGATTCACCATCCCTTTGTTCGCCCAGGACCAGTATCACCTTTGAATTTCTCCTCTCTGGCCATCTGTACGAATGCCGCACGATCCTATGTCCATCTTCTTGACAGGTACTTTCAACGCCCGGACTCTCTTATGCTTCCCCATATGATAGTGAGTTTGGAATTCCAGCGTCTCTTCAACAACTGATATGTTCTTCTCGACAGCCTCCAGCCTTCATAAGTGCGGTCCTCCTTTTGATCAATATCTGGAAGAGCACATGGATGAATTCTGCAATGGATCCGGAAAAGGATATTGCACAAGTTTATAGATGTTTGGAAATCATGAGCATGTACGAGGAGAGATACGAAATGCCAGGTCGCTTCCGGTGCGTACCTCATTTACGGCCACGTTCTAGTTGCCAACTTTTTGATGTAGAGATGTTTTGCTTGCAATCATTTCGGCGAGTCGTATCCCTTCGCTATCTCGTCAACAGTATTCCTTGAAACGTACTAGAGAGGGTGAGCTGCAAGGAATCATACTCAATGCAGGACATGTTATACATGTGCCATCCGACGTTCATCCTGTGCTTCCTGAATCACCTCCTGTGTTTGATGCTGTTTCAAATGAACTCTACGAGCCATCTGCATTTACCAACGAACCGATTATAGCGTCGAATTACGAGTACGTCGTTTTTGCTTCTTCTGAACATGTTGCTAAACTTTGCATTAGCCAAGAAGATTGGAAGAATTTCATGATGATTGTTGATGACTTGCTTCAAACTGCGAACCCGGTCTTTTAGATTTGGAATATCACAGTAACAGCCTAGGTCTCTAGCTTTATCTGAGTTGGTGTACTAAATACTGTATAATACCCGTAATGAACGCAAGCTTCTACTAAAGCGAACCAAATCCTATACTATAAATTAGGGCGGTGCGCCTAAACCAGCGCTTTTTCTTATTAGTCATTATTTATGTCAGCAAAACTGTCAACGTTTTAGTGCTGCGGCGGCAGCGGCAACTTAAGTTTTTCCCACACATTACAATACACAATCTTGCGACGTGTTTGCTGCATGTTTGCTGAGTTGACTTAGGTTTTTCTCGCACATTACTTCAAGCTTGCAATGTGTTTGCTGCATGTTTGCTGCATGCATTGCATGATAATTATGCTCTCCTTTGTTTCCCTTTCCCATCTTCTACTATAATTTCACACTATAATTGAAGTTCCTGATAGAGGAAATTTGACTACAGATAAAATGTTTGGTTTCTTACAAGCTATTGACCTGTGTGCAGGCTCTGACTACTATTCTCACTTTAAGGGATTCTGAGTCACCTCCCAATACACCTCAACATCGACAACAAAATGCTGATCGTGAGAGGGAATGACAAACACGTACCCTAGGCAGCCCTGAAAATCGACGTACACCTCAACCATCACCACATGGTGGACCAATACCATTCCAACTCAATATACCTCAAAATTATGTACCTTCCCAGCATTCACAAGATGATCTATTTCAAGTAATCAACCATAATGGCCAAGTGTTTCAATTGACTCAAGGAATTGCTAATCAACTCAGAAATTTACCTCCACTACTACCAACATGGGGCCATGGCCGTGGCCGTACTTCAAATCAAGCAGTTGTAGGTGTAAAAATTCAAATACATAGTGCTGTGGCCACCAATCAATATCTTTACCTTATAGTCTCTTCATAATCAGAATCAGAATGCCCATGCAGGACCATCAAATTTGGCATATCAAAATCAGGTATTAGCATACTTATTTAGAGATTTTAAGGCTCATTTATTCTCTTGGTAGTTTCCTCACTTACCTGCTGAGCTACAAGCTCAACTAGCATTTGTACAGCCTCACCTTGCAAGACCAACATTGAGACAGAATCATAGAAGAGCCCAAAGTCATATCCGTAATACATTCTTTTCTATATTACACTATTTATTGCTGACTATCTTTACTTTCAGAATCTATATCATTTAATCCAGAAAGGCTGACCCATGAGCATGAGAATAATGATCCTCCACAAGATGACTTTGAGAATAGCCAGAGACTTCCACCAGGTCCTGGCTATCTCACACCAGAAGGCCATGACATGCACCAACAACATGAACAGTTGCAAAATGTGATGCACAACTCCCAAGAGGTGCATGAGCAGCACTTGCAACAGCAAGAAATTGATGTGGGAGATCATGAACATCAAAATGATGCTCCAGATGAGCCTATTCCAATAGGTCTACAACCTATTGAGAATGATCGGATTTATAACTTCTGTTCTTTGGGAAAAATGGATATAGAGTGTCCATTTTGTGGTGCATTGCATTGGCAAGCAGAGAGACTTACACATTCCTCTGTAATAAATCCTAAATTTGGAGCATGCTGCAAATCAGGGAAGATTCAGCTACCTATGTTACAAAGTCCACCTATTGAAATCAGGAATCTCTTTACTGGAGTTGATCATAACTCAAAGCACTTTTTAGACAACATAAGGAGTTATAATTCTGCTTTTGCTTTTGTATCATTGGGCCTTAAGATTCAACCACAGAATGATCCTGAACTTCCAAATACTGGGCCAAGGCAGTTTAAAATTAAGGGTGCACTTTGGCATTCTCTAGGCTCCCTTTTGCCTGAGGGTGACAAACCCCCAGTATATGCACAGCTTTACATAGTTGCACCTGAGACTGCTTTAGAGCAGCGCTTAGCCAATAACAGACATCATGGTACTGGGTTACTGTCATCTGTTATGCAAACAATATCTGATTGCCTTCACCGCAATAATAACTTTGTGAATCTCTACAGATCAGCATACCAGAGAATACAAAACCTTCAGGCACAGGCTCCAAATTCCCTAAATGGTGCTTATATCAAACTGCATTTCAGTGATACAAATGATCCTAGGAGATATAATATGCCATCAGCTGATGAGGTTGCAGTTGTTCTTCCAGGCCCAGGTACTGCCACAGATCATCGAGATATTATCCTTCAATGTAAGGAGGGGCCACTGAAATGTATATATGAAACCAATCCTGCATATGCACCTTTACATTATGTTTTACTGTTTCCCAGAGGTGAACTAGGATGGCACCTAAATATCAAATATGCAGATAGACCTAATGAACCAGCCTCTAATGATGATCATGTTACCCAGATGGAGTACTATGCATATCGCCTTCATCAACGCAATCTAGAGATTGAATCAAACCATCTGTTCTATGCCAAAAATCTTTTTCAGCAATATATTGTTGATGCATGGGCCCAAACTGATCAGTCACGCTTATCCTGGCTTGCACGCAATCAGAAGAAACTCAGAGCTGAGGTTTACAGTGGTTTAGTAGATGCTGTTCATTCAGGAGATGTTCAGCTGCAAGATATAGGGCAACGAGTTATCTTACCCTCTTCTTATATTGGAGGATCAAGACATATGTTCCAGCTCTATCAAGATTCTATTGCCTTAGGAAGAGCATTTGGAAAACCTGATCTATTTCTGACAATCACTGCAGATCCAAATGCACCTGAGATTAAAGAGGCTCTCCTTCCCGGACAGACAGCACAAGACAGACCTGATTTAGTTGCCAGAGTTTTTCGTGAAAAAGTACGGATCATCTTGAGGGCTATTGACAAAGGGTGTTTTGGAAAGTGTAGAGGCCGTGTTTACACAATTGAATTTCAGAAGCGAGGACTACCTCATATACACATTCTTATTTTTCTCTATCCCCAATCACAGTATCAAGAGGCTCATCAGATTGACAAAGTAATCTCTGCTCAGTTGCCTGATCCTGAAACACATCCAAATTTATTCATGTTGGTTGAAAAGTGTCATGAATCGATCTTTTTCCATTATTCTTTTCTTTTATTATTCTTTTTCTTTTCTTTACTTATCTAATCACCAAAATGCTTACACTAGCGCTTATTATATTTTCATTATCATTTAGGTTACACGCGTCAACCTTATTGTTCTCGCGTTGTCGTTTCACTTAGGCGCGACTCTCTCGTGCCTGTCAGTTCATTGACAGGACGACGTCATTATTGTTCCGCCTCCATGCTTCTTTTTATATTGCCTTATTGTTTACTCACCGAATACCTACAGCTTTACTTATGGATACGAGCGACTCTTATTGTAGGTCCTCACGGTTACGGTACAAGACGTCTCTCATGGTTTCATATCCCATTTTGTATATAAGACTAGATATTTGGTAGTTATATTCCTTAGCTCTATTCTCGTCTATTCTCCTCGGTAGCTAGACTAGTATTGGGTTGTTTTATCCATCCTCTTTTGCCTTTTCATCCTCTTGCTCATCATCTATTGTGTGACGCCTGGTTGTCTCTTGTGAGAGCTAGCGAGTCGCTGACAGAAGAATAGAGCTTCTACCACATACCACCCGTCACAACAAAACTCTTACAAACTTGCCTAGGATTCAACACACTGTTGGAAACTAGTTTTCTCGATACGTTACATATTTTCATTCTTACCAAACACGCTCATCCCCTCCCTTCCTATAAACCAACATGACTGATCGGTCGATACATGCGCCCGACCCAGCAGAAGTCACTACCGTCACTTCTAGTCCACGCCGGGTGTTTGTCAATACACCAGGGAACTACGATGGCGATCCCGCCACCTACTGACCATGGCGATGACGAATGATGGCTTACGTCTCCGAGCTAACAGAGACAAAGCAGGTCGACAACTCCCACCGAGTTACGACCATCATCATGTCCTTCCTGGTTGGAGGAAAAGCCGATGAATGGGCTCAGGTCTACTCGGATGACCATTTCGATATCGACAGAGGGACATGGGACATTACGGGGAAGCAGCTCATTGACGACATGGACAGGGAGTTCACGAACGTCGCGAAGGAGAAGGAAGCCCGCGACAAACTAACTTATATCCGACAGGGGAAGTCCTCGGCCAGTGACTTTTTCAAAGAGTTCGAATTGTTGCTGAAAGATGCCGGGTACAAGAAGGACGAGTCGCACGTCCTTACCCTAGCGGAGAGGGCGGTTGATCACACCCTTTTATACGACATCATTAAAGGACGAACGGAGCCCTTTGAAGACTACAAGGAATTGAAGAAGGTAGTCACAGGGGCTGACAATGTAAGGCGGCAGTGGGCCGAACAGAAGAGAGGTTACGGGTATGCGGGGTGGTGGAACGCTAACCCACAGGGACAGAGTCGTGGACAGTCGTCCACTCAGCAGAACCGACAGGAGCCGAAAGTAGCTCCAAAGGCAGAATATTCGGCGGCACCGAGAAGAGATGCTACCGGCACCACATTTGGAGGAACGGGCAGGCCGATGGACATCGACCAAGCGAGAGAGAAGCGTCTGTGCTTCAACTGTGGCGAGCCAGGCCACATGAGCAGGAACTGCCCGCACAAGAGAAAGGCGGTAGTCAGAGGTATTATGTTGAATATGAGTGAGCAGGAACGTACGGACTTTATTAACGATTTGGGTTTTCCAAAGGCTCCGCAGTAGATATAGGTCTGCAGGAGCCTTTGCACACGGACATTTCGGAGCTTGTTGATAATGGCGTTGACTATGTAATCAGTACAGGTACTAAACAGAAAAACGCCTCCACCTTCATCCACAAAACCGAAAAAACCGAAAAACCTATACGGTACGAACCTAACACTGCTGAATGGCTAACTCAGAGAGTTAGAGAAGACCAGATCCCGAGAGCAGTGGGATTATTACGAACTTGGATGCCCTTTTCCCGGGAGAAAGAAGCCTCGGAAGAAACCGTCATGGACATACGAAAACGGAACTGGAAAACAGCAGTCACCGCCATCCGGAGTCTCAAAAACAAAAGGAGTTATGTTCGTGGGACACGCGGCAAAAGTCTGAGACTCCCAGCAATACTCGAAACACTGGAAGATGCTCGACAAATCGTCACAGAAGGACTCCTTGACAGTGGAGCTACTGGTTCCTGTATCGACTCAGAATTCGTCAAACGGCACAACCTTGTTATGGAAGACTTACCGATCAAAACCCCTGTCTACAATGCAGACGGTACACTCAATGATTCCGGATCAATAGACAAGTATGTCGAGATCCGGATGACCATCGGTGATCATTCAGAGATCGTCCAATTCGGAGTAGTAAGTCTAGGAAAGAATAATATCTTTCTAGGACTAGACTGGCTACGACACCACAACCCGAGTATCGACTGGAATACGTCTGAACTAACCTTTGACAGGTGTCCAACAAGATGCGGTTACAACCCACACTTTTGGACACCAGAGGATACCCATTCTAGAGCGGCATTACAGGAAGGCGAACAGCTTTTCCTGTTTGACTGGGACAGGTATGTTCACAAGCAGGTACAGTCGAGGAAGTGGACGGAAAAACAAGCCAGAGAGGAAACAGCCCAAGAGTTCGACACTTCCAAGCCCTACATCGAAAAGTACCCCGATGTTTTCAGCCAGAAGGAATTCGACCAACTGCCACAACGACGTCCTTGGGACCACGCTATCGACCTAACGGCAGGTTCTAAACCTTTAGATTGCAAGGTGTACCCATTAAACCCAAAGGAACAAGAGGCGCTCGACAAGTTTCTTGAAGAAAACCTTCGAACTGGACGAATCCGACCTTCGACTTCGCAGATGGCGTCTCCTTTCTTCTTCGTCAAAAAGAAAGATGGCACTTTACGACCAGTACAAGATTATCGCAAACTGAATGAGATGACGGTTAAAAACCGGTACCCACTTCCTCTCATTCAGGAACTAATCGATCGTTTAAAAGGCGCTAAGATCTTCACGAAGATGGATATTAGATGGGGGTTCAACAACATCCGAATAAAGGAAGGTGACGAATGGAAAGCGGCCTTTCGAACTAACCAGGGGTTATTCGAACCGACCGTCATGTTTTTTGGACTCACTAACTCTCCTGTGACATTCCAAGGTTTCATGAACCACATCCTGCGAGACCTCATCAATAAAGGTCATGTTATCGTTTACATGGACGACATACTGATTTTTACCGACGATATAATAGAACATCGACAAATCGTAGAACAAGTACTCGACATTCTACGGGAACACAAGTTGTTCCTTAAACCCGAAAAGTGTTCTTTCGAAAAACCGGTTATCGACTACCTCGGTATTATCATTGGTAACGGAACTATTCGCATGGATCCCAAGAAAGTTCAATCCGTTCGAGAATGGATTACTCCACGAAAGAAGCGCGACGTCCAGCAGTTTCTAGGATTCTGCAACTTCTTCCGGCGATTTATTCGTGGGTTCAGCCTGGTAGCAAAGCCACTAACACAGCTCACGGGAAATGGAACTTGGAAGTGGGAGAAAGGTCAAGAGGAGGCGTTCGAGGAGCTGAAACGCCGTATTTGTGAGGAAGTCGTTTTGTTGATTCCTCGTAACCACGGGAAATTCAGGGTGGAAGCTGACTCGTCCGATTATGCTAATGGCGCCGTTTTGTCACAGTTCGTTGATGGTAGATGGTATCCCATTGCCTTTCGTTCTCGTTCCCTTAATGAGGTTGAACGGAATTACGAAATTTACGACAAAGAACTCATGGCAATTATGGACTCCCTCGACGACTGGAGGCAATATTTACTAGGTGCAGAGGAACAGATTGAGATTTATACGGATCACGCAAACCTCCAGTACTTCAAGAAGCCGCAGAAACTCAACCGACGACAAGCGCGCTGGGTACTGGAATTAGCGGAGTATAATTTCGATCTCGTTCACAAACCTGGTAAATCGATGACGAAAGCTGATGCCCTGTCGAGGATGACAGGTCTTGAGACAGGGGACAAGGACAACGAGAACATCGTTCTCCTGAAACCGGAACTTTTCATCCAAGCCCTCGACCTATCGGCTCCCGAAGATCTCCTGTTATCAGAGATCCAAAAGAGTAGAAACCAAGTGGAACGAACTGTACAGGATGCCCTCGCTGCGAAAAATCCAGAGTGGACTGAGACCGACAAAGTCATTACCTGGAAAGGGCGTGTTTATGTACCGAAAAACCGCCTACTCCGGTCCAAAATAATCACTCAGTACCACGATACACCACTAGCGGGACATCCAGGACAGTACAAAACTACAGAGTTGATTACTCGGGACTACTGGTGGCCAGGGGTGACACGAGATGCAGGGAAATATGTAGAAGGTTGCGAGAAATGCCAGGCGACAAAGTCACGTCGTACCAAACCAGTAGGACAACTTCATCCACATGCGGTACCGACTGAACCATGGCAAATAATCGGCACCGATATGATAGGGGAACTACCGGAATCGGGAGGATATAACGCCATATCGGTGTTTATCGATCATTTTTCCAAAAGACTACGACTTGTTCCGTCGCACACTACAGTCACATCAGAGGGAATGGCAAAAATCTATCGGGATCGTATTTTTTCTATCCACGGCATTCCACGAAAAATAGTACATGATCGAGGACCGCAATATCATTCTCGTTTCATGAAGGAACTCTACCGTCTTTTAGGAATAGAAGCAAACTACACCACGGCATATCACCCACAGACTAACGGCCAGACAGAACGAACAAATCAGGAGATAGAACATTATCTCCGTTTGTTCATTAGTTATCATCAAAATGACTGGCATGAGTGGTTACCGCTTGCAGAATTTGCCTATAACGATCGAGTACACTCTGCGACGAAGGTTTCCCCATTCTATGCTGACAACGGTAGACATCCCTATAAAGGCACGGCACCTCAAATGACTTCGGACAACCCCACAGCACAGGCGTTTGCAGATGGAATGAGGAAGGTTCGAGACGAAGTAGGAGCGGCCTTAGGAAAGGCCAACGAGGACATGAAGAAGTTTTATGACCGAAAGCGAAGAGTTGGAATAGAGTACAAGCCAGGTGATAAGGTCTGGCTTGAGGGAACTAACTTATCGACAGACCAGCCGATGAAAAAGTTAGGAGATAAACGGTTTGGACCGTTTACAGTTCAGAAGAAGATAGGTGCTAGTTCCTATAAACTAGATATTCCCTCTACGTGGAAACGTATCCATAACGTTTTCAACGAAGTCCTTCTCACTCCCTATAGAGAACCGCAATTTCCCTCTCAACCACGAAACACTCGTCCACCTCCTGTCGTCGTAGGAGAAGAAGAGGAATTCGAAGTCGAGGAGATTCTCGACTCACGAAAGGTAGGAAAAGGGATCAAGTATAAGGTCAGGTGGCGAGGTTACGGACCACATGAAGACACTTGGGAACCTCGGTCCAACATCACCCATTCCTCCGATTTGTTGAAGGAATTCCATGATAAAAACCCGAACAAACCCAAACCCGCCACCCTGAGTCGACTCGAAATCCCTATTTCCTTGTTCCCTACCGAGTTATTCCGCCCTATGCCTCCGCCAGATACCGAAAATACACCCTCACAATTACCCTCCGAGAATTTTGTTAGACGACAAGCGCTTCGTGGAACTCGCGCTCTAGGGAGGGGGTAATGTCATGAATCGATCTTTTTCCATTATTCTTTTCTTTTATTATTCTTTTTCTTTTCTTTACTTATCTAATCACCAAAACGCTTACACTAGCGCTTATTATATTTTCATTATCATTTAGGTTACACGCGTCAACCTTATTGTTCTCGCGTTGTCGTTTCACTTAGGCGCGACTCTCTCGTGCCTGTCAGTTCATTGACAGGACGACGTCATTATTGTTCCGCCTCCATGCTTCTTTTTATATTGCCTTATTGTTTACTCACCGAATACCTACAGCTTTACTTATGGATACGAGCGACTCTTATTGTAGGTCCTCACGGTTACGGTGCGAGACGTCTCTCACGGTTTCATATCCCATTTTGTATATAAGACTAGATATTTGGTAGTTATATTCCTTAGCTCTATTCTCGTCTATTCTCCTCGGTAGCTAGACTAGTATTGGGTTGTTTTATCCATCCTCTTTTGCCTTTTCATCCTCTTGCTCATCTGTCAGCGACTCGCTAGCTCTCACAAGAGACAACCAGGCGTCACACGATAGACAATGAGCAAGAGGATGAAAAAGCAAAAAGCGGATGGATAAAACAACCCAACTACAAGTCTAGCTACCGAGGAGAATAGACGAGAATAGAGCTAAGGAATATAACTACCAAATATCTAGTCTTATATACAAAATGGGATATGAAACCGTGAGATACGTCTCGCACCGTAACCGTGAGGACCTACAATAAGAGTCGCTCGTATCCATAAGTAAAGCTGTAGGTATTCGGTGAGTAAACAATAAGGCAATATAAAAGAAGCATGGAGGCGGAACAATAATGACGTCGTCCTGTCAATGAACTGACAGGCACGAGAGAGTCGCGCCTAAGTGAAACGACAACGCGAGAACAATAAGGTTGACGCGTGTAACCTAAATGATAATGAAAATATAATAAGCGCTAGTGTAAGCGCTTTGGTGATTAGATAAGTAAAGAAAAGAAAAAGAATAATAAAAGAAAAGAATAATGGAAAAAGATTGATTCATGACATTACCCCCTCCCTAGAGCGCGAGTTCCACGAAGCGCTTGTCGTCTAACGAAATTTTCAGAGGGTAATTGTGAGGGCGTATTTTCGGTATCTGGCGGAGGCATAGGGCGGAATAATTCGGTAGGGAATAAGGAAATAGGTATTTCAAGTCGATTCAGGGTGGCGGGTTTGGGTTTAGTCGGATTCTTGTCATGGAATTCCTTCAATAATTCAGAGGAATGTGTGATATTGGATCGAGGTTCCCAAGTGTCTTCATGTGGTCCGTACCCTCGCCACCTGACCTTATACTTGATTCCTCTTCCTACTTTTCATGAGTCGAGAATCTCCTCGACTTCGAATTCTTCTTCTTCTCCTACAACGACAGGAGGTGGACGAGTGTTTCGTGGTTGAGAGGGAAATTGCGGTTCTCTATAGGGAGTGAGAAGGACTTCGTTGAAAACGTTATGGATACGTTTCCACGTAGAGGGGATGTCTAGTTTATAGGAACTAGCACCTATCTTCTTCTGAACTATAAACGGTCCAAACCGTTTATCTCCTAACTTTTTCATCGGCTGGTCTGTCGATAAGTTAGTTCCCTCAAGCCAGACCTTATCGCCTGGCTTGTACTCTACTCCAACTCTTCGCTTTCGGTCATAAAACTTCTTCATGTCCTCGTTGGCCTTTCCTAAGGCCGCTCCTACTTCGTCTCGAACCTTCCTCATTCCATCTGCAAAAGCCTGTGCTGTGGGGTTGTCCGAAGTCATTTGAGGTGCCGTGCCTTTATAGGGATGTCTACCGTTGTCAGCATAGAAGGGGGAAACTTTTGTCGCAGAGTGTACTCGATCGTTATAGGCGAATTCTGCAAGCGGTAACCACTCATGCCAGTCATTTTGATGATAGCTAATGAACAAACGGAGATAATGTTCTATCTCCTGATTTGTTCGTTCTGTCTGGCCGTTGGTCTGTGGATGATACGCCGTGGTATAGTTTGCTTCTATTCCTAAAAGACGGTAGAGTTCCTTCATGAAACGAGAATGATATTGCGGTCCTCGATCATGTATTATTTTTCGTGGAATGCCGTGGATAGAAAAAATACGATCCCGATAGATTTTTGCCATTCCCTCTGACGTGACTGTAGTGTGAGACGGAACAAGTCGCAACCTTTTGGAAAAATGATCGATAAACACCGATATGGCGTTATATCCTCCCGATTCCGGTAGTTCCCCTATCATATCAGTGCCGATTATTTGCCACGGTTCAGTTGGTACTGCATGTGGGTGAAGTTGTCCTACTGGTTTGGTACGATGTGACTTTGTCGCCTGGCATTTCTCGCATCCTTCGACGTATTTCCCTGCATCTCGTGTCACTCCTGGCCACCAGTAGTCTCGAGTAATCAACTCCGTGGTTTTGTACTGTCCTGGATGTCCCGCTAGCGGTGTATCGTGGTACTGAGTGATTATTTTGGACCGGAGTAGGCGGTTTTTCGGTACATAAACACGCCCTTTCCAGGTAATGACTTTGTCGGTCTCAGTCCACTCTGGATTTTTCGCAGCGAGGGCATCCTGTACAGTTCGGTCTACTTGGTTTCTACTCTTTCGGATCTCTGATAACAGGAGATCTTCGGGAGCCGATAGGTCGAGAGCTTGAATAAAAAGTTCCGGTTTCAGGAGAACGATGTTCTCGTTGTCCTTGTCCCCCGTCTCAAGACCTGTCATCCTCGACAGGGCGTCAGCTTTTGTCATCGATTTACCAGGTTTGTGAACGAGATCGAAATTATACTCCGCTAATTCCAATACCCAGCGCGCTTGTCGTCGGTTGAGTTTCTGCGGCTTCTTGAAGTACTGGAGGTTTGCGTGATCCGTATAAATTTCAACCTGTTCCTCCGCACCTAGTAAATATTGCCTCCAATCGTCGAGAGAGTCCATAATTGCCATAAGTTCTTTGTCGTAAATCTCGTAATTACGCTCAACCTCATTGAGGGAACGAGAATGAAAGGCAATAGGATACCATCTACCATCAACGAACTGGGACAAAACGGCGCCATTAGCATAATCGGACGAGTCAGCTTCCACCCTGAATTTCCCGTGGTTACGAGGAATCAACAAAACGACTTCCTCACAAATACGGCGTTTCAGCTCCTCGAACGCCTCCTCTTGACCTTTCTCCCACTTCCAAGTCCCATTTCCCGTGAGCTGTGTTAGTGGCTTTGCTACCAGGCTGAACCCACAAATGAATCGCCGGAAGAAGTTGCAGAATCCTAGAAACTGCTGGACGTCGCGCTTCTTTCGTGGAGTAATCCATTCTCGAACGGATTGAACTTTCTTGGGATCCATGCGAATAGTTCCGTTACCAATGATAATACCGAGGTAGTCGATAACCGGTTTTTCGAAAGAACACTTTTCGGGTTTAAGGAACAACTTGTGTTCCCGTAGAATGTCGAGTACTTGTTCTACGATTTGTCGATGTTCTTCTATACCGTCGGTAAAAATCAGTATGTCGTCCATGTAAACAATAACATGACCTTTATTGATGAGGTCTCGCAGGATGTGGTTCATGAAACCTTGGAACGTCGCAGGAGAGTTGGTGAGTCCGAAGAACATGACGGTCGGTTCGAATAACCCCTGGTTAGTTCGAAAAGCCGCTTTCCATTCGTCACCTTCCTTTATGCGGATGTTGTTGAATCCCCATCTGATATCCATCTTCGTGAAGATCTTAGCGCCTTTTAAACGATCGATTAGCTCCTGAATGAGAGGAAGTGGATACCGGTTTTTAACCGTCATCTCGTTCAGTTTACGATAATCTTGTACTGGTCGTAAAGTGCCATCTTTCTTTTTAACGAAGAAGAAGGGAGACGCCATCTGCAAAGTTGAAGGTCGGATTCGTCCAGTTCGAAGGTTTTCTTCAAGAAACTTGTCGAGTGCCTCTTGTTCCTTTGGGTTTAATGGGTACACCTTGCAATCTAAAGGCTTAGAACCTGGCGTTAGGTCGATAGCGTGGTCCCAAGGATGTCGTTGTGGCAGCTGGTCAAATTCCTTCTGGCTGAAAACATCGGGGTACTCTTCGATGTAGGGCTTGGAAGTGTCGAACTCTTGGGCTGTTTCCTCTCTGGCTTGTTTTTCCGTCCACTTCCTCGACTGTACCTGCTCGTGAACATACCTGTCCCAGTCAAACAGGAAAAGCTGTTCACCTTCCTGTAATGCCGCTCTAGAATGGGTATCCTCTGGTGTCCAAAAGTGTGGGTTGTAACCGCATCTTGTTGGACACCTGTCAAAGGTTAGTTCAGATGTCTTCCAGTCAATACTCGGGTTGTGGTGTCGCAGCCAATCTAGTCCTAGAAAGATATTATTCTTTCCTAGACTTACTACTCCGAATTGTACGATCTCTGAATGATCACCGATGGTCATCCGGATCTCGACGTACTTGTCTATTGATCCGGAGTCGTTGAGTGTACCGTCGGCATTGTAGACAGGTGTTTTGATCGGTAAGTTTTTCGTGAGAAGGTTATGCCGTTTGACGAATTCTGAGTCGATGCAGGAACCAGTAGCTCCACTGTCGAGGAGTCCTTCTGTGACGATTTGTCGAGCATCCTCCAGTGTCTCGAGTATTGCTGGGAGTTTCAGACTTTTGCCGCGTGTCCCGCGAACATAACTCCTTTTGTTTTTGAGACTCTGGATGGCGGTGACTGCTGTTTTCCAGTTCCGTTTTCGTATGTCCATGACGGTTTCTTCTGAGGCTTCTTTCTCCCGGGAAAAGGGCATCCAAGTTCGTAATAATCCCACTGCTCTCGGGATCTGATCTTCTCTAACTCTCTGAGTTAGCCATTCAGCAGTGTTAGGTTCGTACCGTATAGGTTTTTCGGTTTTTTCGGTTTTGTGGATGAAGGTGGAGGCGTTTTTCTGTTTAGTACCTGTACTGATTACATAGTCAACGCCATTATCAACAAACTCCGAAATGTCCATGTGTGAAGGCTCCTGCAGACCTATATCTACTGCGGAGCCTTTGGAAAACCCAAATCGTTAATAAAGTCCGTACGTTCCTGTTCACTCATGTTCAACATAATACCTCTGACTACCGCCTTTCTCTTGTGCGGGCAGTTCCTGCTCATGTGGCCTGGCTCGCCACAGTTGAAGCACAAACGCTTCTCCCTCGCCTGGTCGATGTCCATCGGCCTGCCCGTTCCTCCGAACGTGGTGCCGGTAGCATCTCTTCTCGGTGCCGCCGAATATTCTGCCTTTGGAGCTACTTTCGGCTCCTGTCGGTTCTGTTGAGTGGACGACTGTCCATGACTCTGTCCCTGTGGGTTAGCGTTCCACCACCCCGCATACCCGTAACCTCTCTTCTGTTCGGCCCACTGCCGCCTTACATTGTCAGCCCCTGTGACTACCTTCTTCAATTCCTTGTAGTCTTCAAAGGGCTCCGTTCGTCCTTTGATGATGTTGTAGAGAAGGGTGTGATCGACCGCCCTCTCCGCTAGGGTAAGGACGTGCGACTCGTCCTTCTTGTACCCGGCATCCTTCAACAACAATTCAAACTCTTTGAAAAAGTCGCTGGCCGAGGACTTCCCCTGTCGGATATAGGTTAGTTTATCACGGGCCTCTTTCTCCTTTGCGACATTCGTGAACTCCCTGTCCATGTCGTCAATTAACTGCTTCCCTGTAATATCCCACGTCCCTCTGTCGATATCGAAATGGTCATCCGAGTAGACCTGAGCCCATTCATCAGCTTTTCCTCCGACCAGGAAGGACATGATGATGGTCGTGACTCGGTGGGAGTTGTCGACCTGCTTTGTCTCTGTTAGCTCGGAGACATAAGCCATCATTCGTCGTCGCCATGGCCAGTAGGTGGCGGGGTCGCCATCGTAGTTCCCTGGTGTATTAACGAACACCCGGCGTGGACTAGACGTGATAGCAGCGACTTCCTCTGGGTCGGGCGCATGTATCGACCGGTCAGTCATATTGAGTTATAGTAGGGGAAAAGATGAGCGTGTTTGGTAGAAATGAAAATGTGTAACGTATCGAGAAAACTAGTTTCCAACAACGTGTTGGATCCTAGGCAAGTTTGTAAAAGTTTTGTTGTGACGGGTGGTGTGTGGTAGAAGCTCTATTCTTCTGTCAACGACTCGCTAGCTCTCACAAGAGACAACCAGGCGTCACACGATAGACGATGAGCAAGAGGATGAAAAAGCAAAAAGCGGATGGATAAAACAACCCAACTACAAGTCTAGCTACCGAGGAGAATAGACGAGAATAGAGCTAAGGAATATAACTACCAAATATCTAGTCTTATATACAAAATGGGATATGAAACCGTGAGATACGTCTCGCACCGTAACCGTGAGGACCTACAATAAGAGTCGCTCGTATCCATAAGTAAAGCTGTAGGTATTCGGTGAGTAAACAATAAGGCAATATAAAAGAAGCATGGAGGCGGAACAATAATGACGTCGTCCTGTCAATGAACTGACAGGCACGAGAGAGTCGCGCCTAAGTGAAACGACAACGCGAGAACAATAAGGTTGACGCGTGTAACCTAAATGATAATGAAAATATAATAAGCGCTAGTGTAAGCGCTTTGGTGATTAGATAAGTAAAGAAAAGAAAAAGAATAATAAAAGAAAAGAATAATGGAAAAAGATTGATTCATGACATCATCGTCTATTGTGTGACACCTGGTTGTCTCTTGTGAGAGCTAGCGAGTCGCTGACAAAAAGCTGATGATTCATACACCATGTGGTGATCTCAACCCAAGTGCATCATGTATGAAGGATTCAAAATGCTCCAAGGGTTATCCTAAGGTATTCCAAGAGCATACTGTTTTGTCAGAGGATGGCTATACCTTTTATGCTAGACCCAAGAATGGAAGGCTTTGCAAGAAAAAGGTCAATGGCATAGAAACTGATATTGATAACAGATGGGTTGTACCTCATAATCCTTGGGCTTTGATGGAGCTCAAATCACATGCCAACTTAGAGTGTTGCATTTCCATAAAAGCTTTCAAATACCTTCATAAATACATTTACAAAGGCCATGATCATACAACCATGGCAATTGGGAAAAATAAAGATGAAATACAGCAATATATAGATTCCCGTTATGTATCTGCCTCTGAATCAGTTTGGAGGCTTTTTCATTATGATATGCATGAAGAAATCCCAAATGTTGTCCGCCTTGCAGTACATACAGAAGCTGGGCAATTTGTAGTGTTTGATGCTGATGCACCAGTAGAGGAGGTTCTTCATGCTGTTGGGTCAAAAGACAGCACACTTACAGCTTACTTCAAAGTTAATGCAGCAGAGAAGAAAAAGGCTGAGGATGATCCTGAACATGCAGTAATGGTTGCACGATCACTTTTGTACCAGGAATTTCCTACAAAATGGGTCTGGGTAAAAACTACAAAAAGATGGAAGATTCGTGAGGGTAAAGCTGCTCTTGGGCGGATGTATTTTGTTCACCCTGCAGCTGGCAAAAGGTTTTATATTCGACTGCTGCTTACAGTTGTCAAAGGTGCTACATCATTTGCAGATCTACGTACTTATGAAGGAGTGGAATATCCTACACACCAAGAAGCATGTTTGGCCCGTGGGCTTTTGCAGAGTGATTCTGAGTGGAAGGACTGCCTAGAGGATGCAAGACATATGCAATCTGGATCTGCACTCCGTTCACTCTTTGCAACAATTCTTAAAGATTGCCATCCTGCTCAACCTTTTTTACTGTGGGAGCAGTTCAAAGAACACATCTGTGATGATATCAACCACCATTTACAGACCTCAGGGATTATTGCCAACCCAACACAGGATCAAATTGAAGATTATGGTTTATATCTTATTGATAAAATCCTTTTCCATGCAGGAGTACATGATGGATTAAAAGGTTTTCTGGGCATGCCAGTTCCTAATTATGAATTTTGGGCAGGGGTTGAAGGCAATAGGTTGATACGAGGGCAGCATGCCTTTCATGCTGAAGAACAACAGCAAAGAGCATCAGAGAGTATTGCAAAGATGAACAGAGAACAAGCAGAGGCCTTCAATACAATTAAAGCTGCAATATATGAGAATAACCCTCAGATGTTCTTTCTCCATGGTCCAGCTGGAACTGGAAAAACATTTACATATAATACACTCTGTTATGCATTGCGTGGAGATGAAAAGATTGTATTGTGCTGTGCTTCATCAGGGATTGCTGCTCTTTTACTCCCAAAGGGGCAAACTGCTCATTCCACATTTAAGATTCCTATTGAAATATATGAAGGAAAATTATGCTCTGTCAAGAAGAACTCTGATCTGGGTGAACTACTGCGTGAGACCAGTCTTATTATTTGGGATGAAGTTCCAATGCAGGACTGGTATTGTCAAGAGGCTGTGGATATAACTATGAGAGACATTAGGGACACCCCTAGCAAGCCATTTGGAGGTGTTACAGTTGTTTTTGGAGGAGACTTTCAGCAAATACTTCCTGTGGTCCAGAAAGGACACCGAGAGCAAATTGTGGGTCAGTGTATCCAGCGATCTTATTTATGGCGTGACATAAAGATCCTTTATCTAAAAGAAAATAAAAGATTAAGTAGTGGTACAGCAGAGGACAAAGAGTATGCAGAGTGGTTACTGAAGGTTGGACATGGTTCAATTAATGGTCCAGAAAGCCAAATAAAGCTTGACCCTATTATGAAGTGTGGGGACTCTGTTGACTCCTTGATCCCTGCCATTTATCCAAATCTCAATGTTATTGACTGTGCAGCAGATAATGTTGATTCATGGTTTTCAGAGCGCACTATACTCTGCCCACGAAATGATACTGTTGATGAAACCAATCTCATGTGTTTAAATACATTGAGTGGCAATATCAATACTTATCATAGTGCAGACAAGGCTGTCATAGATGAAGCAGCAGATGGGGATTCTCAGTATCCTGAGGAATTCCTTCACAATATCAATGGTTCTGGCCTGCCACTGTCACAACTACAGTTAAAGATTGGTGCACCGATAATGGTTCTTAGGAATCTTGATCCATCAGCTGGAGTTTGTAATGGAACCCGTGCAATCCTTACCCGATGTACAGCAAGAGTACTAGAGGCTAGAATACTGGGTGGAGATAATGCAGGCCAGATTATATTGATTCCACGTATTACACTCAGCCCATCCAATCTTGATTTACCTTTTGTCTTTCAAAGATGCCAGTTTCCTGTGAGGTTAGCATTTGCAATGTCCATCAATAAGTCTCAAGGGCAATCAGTTAAAACAGTTGGGTTGAACCTTCAATCCCCAGTATTTACTCATGGTCAACTCTATGTTGCTCTTTCTCGCTCTACAACAAAGCAAGGAGTCAAAACAATCTTTCCTGAAGGTATGTTATATACTTATAAGTTTGTGTTTTATTTACTCAGAGCAATCTACAGGAAATACAGAGTGCATAACACAGAACATTGTCTATCCTGAGGTTTTGCTTGATTAGAGTTTAGTGCTGTTAAATTATATTGTATATTTGAATAATGTATTGGCTCAATACAATCAATATTATATGTGTTGTTAAAAGTCACTGTCCCCTGCCCGTGCCGAAGGCACGTCAAGCAAAGCTTGTCGACAACTAATTGAATGTAAGCGGCACGAACTGTTATATATATAAAACGGGCGCTTATTAATTTGAGTACTAAAATCGTCGTGAGAATGATTAGTAAGAACTGTATAGATGTGGTAGTACCAGATTAGCACCAGCTGTGTCTCTTCATCGTCAAGAATATGGGCAAAGGTCGGTGACTTTGTTCTCCATATCAGACAGGTCCTAATCCTCCTCTTGCGATTTATTCAGTCCACGGATCCCTTGCGCGTGCAGGGAAAGTTAAATCTCAAACCCCCAAAGTTGAAGCACAGGAGAAGAAAAAGACTCCCAAGGGCCGTGCCAAAAAGAGGATGCTTTACAACAGACGGTGTGTGATGGAGTCATTTTGTACCTGTACTCAATCTCATGCGCTGTATCTTAGCTTCGTCAATGTTACTACTCTTCCGGGAGGCAAACGACGGATGTGAGTCATACGTTGTTCATCTTTGCAGCTTTTTCTCTTGACCCTCTATCTCATTCTATTATGATGATAAACTCCAAGCATAGTTCACACTGAAACGATCATGTTGACAAAAATGCATCTAACGTCTTTCGCTCCTATCTGATCCTCCTCTTTTTTATTCGGATTTTTCAAATTATTTGGAATTGTCCTTTCCCATTGCTAAATTCTGACTTCTGCTTTTCAGGAATGCCAACCCGGAAGCCAAGTAGAGATTTCATGTATCGCTGTCTTATATGCTATGTATCACGACAATGCATTTTTCCTAATACAACTTATGCTCTCGATGCCGCATTGCCCCCAACAACCGTTCGTATCAAGGAATTTTTACAATTAGTACGCAAACCTCCTCGTGAGGTACGACAGCGCGCGTTCTCGGCTCTTGATGTTCAATCTCTGCTGATGCTTTGCATTATGCTCAAGAAGCTATGGAACGCATCACTTCTACATAGCCGTAGTTTCATATCTCTCATGAAGTGTTTCATCTGGTGTCGTTTCTGCTGACGTTGTGCAAATGCGTCTATCACAGTTATCAATAGTGCGGATCATGCTCAGGTCCTGATCCACCGTCTTTTCTCCCCCAATAGAAATCGGTCTAACCGGTACGAAGAGATACTACACCTAGTTTGCTTTCCGATATGTCATGAACGTTATTCGTGCCATTAGGGATGAAGAATGACCATCATTGAAACACTTAGAGTTGTTACGGTTTTGTCGTAGATTCAGCACTGCCAATATGCAAGATAACCAAGAGAAATGTCGAAACTGGTATTCCCGTTGTTGGTAGCTGATACTGGGCTTCCCGAGAATGTTTCAATGGTCAATATACATCCACAGGATCTAGAAAATGTAGGGGTACCCGCCTTTGGCTGAATCACATCTCACTTTAGCTTTTCTTCTCGATACACACGTTTCTTCAATACTGCTAGACTTTTATGCTCATCGCTTTGCAAGATTACGCAGTGGTTAGGGCATCACTTTATAAAGATATAGGAGGTGAAAGAAACGAAGTCCAATTGGGACTCCGGTCCATGGATGTAATTTTTGCTTGTTCTGACAGTCCCCTGATAATGGCACTGCTCTTCCCATATAGCATTGTTACCTACCGAGTTATGCCACCAAAGTGCTGATTATCCCGGTTATCTATAAAACAACCTTCATCCTGCATGCCAATCCTTCCGTAGAACTCGCAGGTCGAGTACCTTGGTTGACAAGCCCTCATACGCTAGCTCGAAGCCTCTATCTGTTGCGCACCCCGGTAAACTGGTATGGCATTCATACGTGTCTCATTCACAGCTTTTTTGCTGGCCTATCTCTTCACGAACTCTTTCGCGGCTCCGATTCCTCGTGTCAAGGAACCTATGATCCATCGCGCTATGAACGCGAAGCGCGGTATTGCATTTTCAGATACGACGACTACCGACCTGAGCCATGCAGCCAACACAGCGATTTCATGGGAGTACAACTGGGCTGTCACTCCTCCAGCGAACTTGCCCCCCGGAATTGAGCATGTTCCTATGCAGTGGGGAAAGGCTAGTATAGAAACCTTCGAGGACACCGTCAAGAATGCTGGTGCTAAAAATGTGTTAGTGAGTCGTCAAGATCGAACGTTTGTGCACTCCATATACATAATAACCTTTTTTTCTCCTGAGAAGGGATTCAATGAGCCTGAACAGATGGGTCAAGCCAATATCAATGCAACGGAAGCTGCATCGCTCTGGCAACAATACATCAATCCTCTTAGTGCCTCCGGCATCAAAATCGGTGGTCCTGCTGTATCTGCTGCTCCTGAAGGAAAGACCTGGCTCCAAGACTTCTTTTCTGCTTGCAACAAGAAATGCAAAGTTGATTTTCTTCCCCTTCATTGGTAAATGACTTTACTCAATCTAAGTTGCTGGTCAATGTTATGACCATGCTCGATTGCAGGTATGGCCAGGGCTCGCAGTATTTCTTGCAGTACTTGTCAGACATGAGTGCTGCTTTCCCTGATTACAACGTGTGGGTTACGGAGTTTGCAGATACTACAATGAACGACGCTAGTGAGTCAACCACTCATGATGTTTGTCTGATAGATGCAACTTATTGACTGCGGCTATACGCAAAAGCTGTTCAAACTTTCCTTACGAATTCCATCCAGGCAATGGATGCGTTGTCATACATTGAGCGTTATTCCTGGTTTGATTACTCGGCAAGTCTTTTTCCGTTCGTGGTTGGCAATACGAGTCTAATTGTCTCATTGGTTTTAGCGGTCTACGACTGGTATGCAAAGCAGTACGTCTTTTATCTTTTACTGGAGAGGGTTCCTCCTCACAAGCCGTTTACCCATAATTACTTTTCTTAACCAGATCTTCTCGACAACAATGGAGATTTGAATAATCTAGGGAATGCATATGTTCAATGAGGGATTCACGACATTCCATTTGCACTAGGATAGTGCTACATATGATTACCAAAGTAGCTGGGGGGTGGACTTTTTTTTTTTTGTTGTCGAATCAAACCTTCGAAGATACAAGCAGACAATTGTAGTACAGATGTCTCAAGCAATATGTAAGGCTATGTATGTCTCAATACATCAACACATCGTTAGATGTGATACTGATGTACGGTACATACAAGTAATGAAAGCAGGACATGCTCATGCGCAATGTCAAAAGTTGAAAAGAATCAGTAGTTAGGATCACATCTCCATACACCAATGAAGTACACAAAAAGCATGTTCAGTAGCTCTATGCGACTTGTTTGACAGATATAAACAAGGGTTTTCTCTCTCTTGTGATGCTACCACCGAGTCAGAAAAATCAGTACAATCACAATGGCCATGCTCAAAGTGCATTGTGCGCACCAACGATGTTGCCTGTGTGTCCGAAGCTGCCATCACTGCCTACCCTTGGGATACCATACGAAGGGTTGATTCCCACAGATGCACTAGTACTAGTCGAGTTGGATAATACACCTGTGAGGGAGACTGGAGGCATGAGCTTTTTCCTTGCTTGTCAAGGGCTTTTCTCTTTCCACCCCTTAATTCATTAGCGCCCGTCTTTTTCGTTCATATGAAATATCTCGGTGTTTCTTGCCGCGTGCACAACGTGCACACCGCCTACTGCTTGCCAATACATCTGGATAAGACTGCAAGGCTATGGCTCAGCCGAGCCAGTCGACGGTTCTCTAATTTGAAAGTCACCAACAGAATGATTTACACCTAGAGTATGCAGTTTCAAGGTCAGACTGATGATAGCAGACCAATTATACACCATGTATACAAAGTAGTGTTACTGTATATGTCACCAAAGTCAGCAACGCGCGACAATTTAGCGGATGGGTGTTGCTTTGCTTCTACAGTCTGCTGCATAACTTGAACTACGTCGTCAAGGTCAAAATATTACTCAGTATCAACGTGTGGAAATCAGGCAGCGGGACTCCATGCCACCTCGCAGAATAGTGGGTTCCCAGTTGTTATTGAATTTATTATATCAGAAGCACAATGAATAAGGATGATTCGCGAGACTCGACTTTAATCATCGCGTCTGTAGCCGACCTTCTCTATTGAGTTATGCTGACTTTGCTATGAATTACTGACCAAGGAGTATCAGATTCATACATCCGCAAGGCGCAATACCTATGACCCAGAACACAATTGACGGGAAGCATCACAGATCAGAAGTGTCGGTTGGAAGTAGAGCATTTAATGACTCGATCATAATTTTTGCGGGAAGGCCACGGAAGATACTACATAATGAATACTAGACCAACGGAAATGAATATGGGATATATGCGGATGAAAAATGATAAGCAACAGACGTTGAGCTGAGTATACTCGACGTTGGAAGGCATATGCACTTCAATGAACTGAGTATACGACGGTGTACAATTGTACCCTAGTATGGGCAGATCTCCTACAATTTCCCTACTAAATTTTACTCAGACAGTCAGATTTACGACAATTCCCACTGTGCCATCTGCACCTAGTAAGAATGATCATAAGTTTGCGAATTTACCTATTGTATTCCTCCTGGAGATCTAGTACAACTTTATAGTTTTCAGCTGATCTTCACCACCCCTACATACTAGGGCGCAAGTCGGATCCTTCTGACCCTTTATTGTTTAACAATTATTCATGTATCATGCTCTCTTCTCAGCTACTTGATATTTCCCAATATTTCACAAGACTTCATACCTGTAATACACTCCCAGAGTGACCAGAACCTTGCTGTATGTCGTTCGTCACACTTGGACCTTGTCTGACTCAACCTTTGAGATTTTGTAGTCGTCCCGCTACCGGTATCGTGACAAGGGAGGATCTTCTTAACTCCTCGTCGCAGTGTTATGTCCACGGGTATTAAGTAAATTGACATGTTCTTTCGAGCATTGATTATGAGGAAATTCTACCCGGTTAGTGCGTCTTCATTAATTGGCTGGCATAAAGCCTTATAACAGCTCATAAGTCGCCGAAAATGTGAATTACGCTTTAATTGTGATAAGAGAATTTCAAAGGGTCCGAGCAGCCTGTATTGATGGAATCATGGGTAGCCTTGATAACAGAGAATTGGGGAACTTGAGCATACCGTCCCCTGCTGCTAAGCTGATTTTCATCAATTTCGGTCTTGACGTTTGTATATGTTCAATTGCCCGTCTTGAAGCTGTTCGAGCGCTGAGAATGCTTTCTGGATACTTAGTGGCAGAAGTTGTTGTCCAATTGGATTACGTTCGGTACCATATGCAATACTATCGATGTCAGGCTCTGAACAGGTAGATATCAAAAAAAAAATGGCAAGAAAGTTGGAATACGGGCGAACAAAGTAGAAGGGAAAAAAGGTCCAGGCTGGAACCGGCAGGCAAAATTCAAATCATTGATCGAAATATTAATATGCACACGGCCACAAACAGCTTTTCTCTATTGCTAGTCCATATTTAATTGCTCTACATATATCAAGGCTTTACTGACTAAAGAACGTTGTAAATATCGCCGAGTGTCGTGACCGAGCTCTGAGGAGTCACACACATAGTTCAGGAACAGTTCGTCCTAAAAGAGAAGCATTGAATTGGCCCAAAAACTGGCTTCTCTCATTACCACCATCTATCATGGATTCAGATATGCAGCAAGGCCCCTCAACGACGCCTGCAACAGCCGCAACCGCTCCGTAAGCTGCTTCTCAATGTTCAACCATTGTCTAATTATATTACAGTCAAATTCGTTCCCGTATCACCGTCGTCTGCGCTGAGGCATGTATACTGGGAAACGTACCGCCATATATCCTGATCACTTGCTTGTAGTGCAAACGCCTAAAACTCAAATGTGACCGAATGAATCCCTGTGGAAGTTGCCAGAAGCGCGACACGGTTGCACGGTGTATATACTCGCCTGCAGCGGCAGAAAAAGTGTACGCTTCATTGCTCGCTTGACCCTAAATCTCTGACAACATATCTCACAGAGATTTACATTCGCTCAATAACCGACTTATCCAAGTTGAAGCCACGCTGGCTCAGCTTACTTCCGGCCATTTCGTGCCATCTTATCCCTTCTCGAATCCTTCATCTTCGAATGGCCCGCCTCCCCCTTTATTGTCATCCAATGTCACTCTCAATCCACCTACAATACAACATTCTTCGCTTGCAATCCCGCTAGAAGAAATAGGTGGCACTTGGCTCAATGAAATTGACCTCGGTTTCAATCTACCCGCAAGATTTGTCGCTTCATCCAAGGACGGCACTTGTGCAAATGTAAAAGTTGAACCTCATTCTATCGATATTCCTGATTCGCTTTCCGGCGAGCTTGATGACTTCGACATGACAGACAGATCAAGCACCTCATCTTCATCTTCCTCATCTGCCAATAGAGCACCTACCACCACAATACCCTCTCCCAACCTTGCAACACTATCTATTTCCTCTCCTAATGGACATATCCTGCTTCCGCCGACCAGTGCATACCATCTCTCTCCACCCCCTTTTTCATCGCGATCAAGCAAGCCACAGTTAACTCCCGCATTGATTTCCTTACTTCCGTCGTTGAATACGTATACTTCCAGCCGTCAGCTATCTCAGCAACCTACGTTACTCTCTTATCTTAACCTTGCAGAAGAGTCCACAGCATACACTTATCCCTTTTTGAACTGGAAGACACTGCGTGAACGCGCATTGGAATTGATCGTGAATGCTCGTCCCAATGCGTCCTCTCCAGCAGCGAACGTAAGGGATAAAGAAATGGCATGGGAGAAGGAAAAGGAGAGGGAACGAGATAAGAAAGATAGGGAGGCCTCTCAAGCAAGGCAACTGTTCATGGGCTCTGCTACCTCCAGAACACGACCAGTCTTCGGTACCGGTGCAACCGGTGTTGGAGACATCACCATGAAGGATCTATCTTCCCAATCATCTAGGTCTCCCTACCGTCCTGAGATCTCAGAGGACTCCAGTGAACGACCTTCAGCTTCTTTGAGACGAGATGAGAGTATACCTTTCTTTGCAGTTCTTTGCATAGCTGTTGCATTGGGCACATATGAAGTAGAGAAGCGATCTGCCAAAATCGCGAGAGACGATAGCAGCAGACGAGCAGGTAGACTCAATGGGAAATCAAATTCGACCCAAGATTCCACATATTGGTACTCCCTTAGTGTCCAAGCCATAGGCATATGGGAAGCATCCGTGGCTGTCAAGGCGGTACCCAACGAAACTCCTTCTACCCCAGTCGAGCATCGCGACAGTAGCGAGATCAGACAAACAAAAGAGGATCAACAGTTCGAAATGGACTATATAAGTGCATGCCTACTGCAGTTGACCTTTCTCTCAAAGGAAGGTCTAAATACGACATTAACTGACAAAACGTCAGACAACCACAAGTATAGCCCAAGGAAGAGAAGTCCTGGTCTCTCCAAGGATTTGTCGAAAGTACAGAGTGCCAAAGGAGTCGCAGCCGTAATGTTCCCACTTGTGAGTTTCCGTGGACTTACAGCTTGATCAATTAAACCAGACACTGTTAGGTTGGTAAAGTTGTCAACTACGCCCGGCAAATGTCCCTAAACAAGGATCCTGAAGATATGGGACTTTCCACATACAGGATGCAGGAGTCGGAATCAGAGTTCTCTACGCCGTCCGGTACAGCTGCTAGCTCCGATTCCAATAACGCTTGCGGCATTCCCTCAGGAGCAAAGAAAGCTAGGAGTAACAACAAGCTCAGTGATCCTTCTATACTGGCAAATCTATCATCTTCGAGGGCGGCAAGGGAATCTCGTTTCACCTTATACGACGCAGAAATCAGGCGTAGGGTTTGGTGGACGATAATGTATTATGATCTGTACGTTCTGCCGCAGAGCGTTATTTTGTCGGTGTCGGTTTTGAAATTCATTCACAGGTTCATATCCGACGTAATGAATCAACCTCCTCTCATTGCCGACAATTCCTTCAACACAAAGCGTCCAGTGGCCAATGTGGACGAGAAAACCTTTGGCCCCACAGCGATCCGAATTCCTCCTCCGATGGACGGTGGTGATGATGGAACTGGATACAGTAAGGATGGCATGAGGTATTTCGAAATTCGATCACGGTGAGTTCTCGCTTGATTGCACTATTCTCAATCTGAATTCATTGTCTACAACAGGCTCACAATGCTAGTGCGGAACATCAAACGACGAATGAATACCCCGGAGTTTGGCCACGCTCAGCAAGTTCGTACGTCCTACTACGGGAGTTCTCCCACTAGTTGTTGCTATTCCATAGACCAGGCTGCATCTATGGAGGCCGAAGTTCGGGCTTGGTTGAATGAACTCCCATCGTATTACCAAGTCGATGGAGATAATGTTCAGGACCACGTTCCGGAACCGATGTTAATCGCTCAGCGCTGCGAAGTAGCGATGACTGCACATCGATTGGTGCTGAGAGTCTATCTACCGTTCTTAAAGAAGCATGCAGCGGGCGTCCCACACCAAGCCAGTCTAGGCAGTATCAACGCTGCACATGGCATAATGAAAGCTGCGAAAGCGCTATCGGAACTATGGAAGTTGCAAGGTCCATTAATTCCGTCTTCACTGTCTCCTGCCCTATTCGATTTTTATCCCTTTTCAAGATGTGTTTTCGACGCTGCGGTTGTGTGTGCGCATGCTGTAATCAAACAGCCTTCTACGGTGTGGGCTGCAGCGGCTATGGAGGATGTTGATGTTGCGTTGGAGATTATGAAGGGGATTTCTCCGTCCAAATTTAGCTCCGCTGTTGGTGCTACCTACGTTGTCGACTCCTCAGATTGTATACGAATCATCGAGGCGCTTAAACTCAATGCTGAAGGCGGAGAAGGATTAGGTAGAGGCAAAAGTCCGAACGTACCCTCGAAGCGCAAACATCATGAAGTTGATGAGTCCCGAACCTCTTCTCCTCCTCCTGTTCCTGCCTATGTTTATCCTACCGTTCCGACCATCATCTCATCTCCTGCTCAAGAGTTCACGCCCACCTCAGTGGTCTCGCATTCTGCACAGCCAGTGCCACCCAAGCGTCAATTGCCTTTCCCCGTAGTCATGGGAGGCGACAAGGCAAGAAATGAATCTAATACGATCACTTCACTCAGAGGAAACGATAAAGACAAAAAAGCGAAGAAAGCTTATCCAGTTGTAGGTGTGCGGAAAAGACCTCCCAAAGATAGTTCACCTTTCGCCCAGAGTCCTGTGTTGCAGTCTCCTACAACAATCTCAAATGTTCCTACGTCGGCACCAGGCAGTAGGAGGCAATCGGTTAGTACGCCTGTGATAGAGAAACCATCAAGTGCATCTGCTCGAACAATGTATCAGAATTCACACCAGCAATCTACTGCTACTTCTCAGCCGCCCCCGTTCCAATCGCCTAATATACCACAACTACAAGCAGCTGCCGCGCAGGAGCAGTTCGCTTATCGTTCTCGATCTTCTTCGCTTTCACAGGATCCTCGCCTCCATGTGCAGAGGCCGAGACGAGACTCGACTCTGTCTACAACCTCCGATTATCCTATGGGAACTCGTCATGAAGACCAGCATGCAGATTTGTCTGCCTCATCCGCTCCTCCACAGAATGCAATCATTCCAGAAACGCATTTGGGGCCGTCCATGTCGTCCCGCCAACACACCCTTCAACAGCCTTATGTCGAGTCTCCGACATCTTATGAAGCACCGCTGGAGCAAACGCCTCACTTTGAATTTCCCTTTAATCATCAACCGGCTGCTGCTGATGGTTTCAATGCCACGAGGAATAATTCATTCGATCCCCGTACGGATACTTTTTCGCCTTCGTCGTCAAGTCCGTATGGCCCTGCTAGCTCCTCCAATGGGACAATGTCAACCTCTGACTCACCATATGCAATAACCAATAATACTCCGACGTTTAATTCCCAGCCTAGCCCACCTTCCTTTTCGCCGAAACACAGTATCCATATTCCCGCACAATCCCAGGAGTATTATGGCACTGCAGGCATGTTCGAAGGGTACACCAACACCACCAGTGCAGCACAACCTGGGATCATGCACGGCGATGTAGTTCAATCAGTGATTTCTGGAGCCCTGGATGAAACAATGATGTTTGATCCGGTCTCGTATGACATAAAACCTTCGATGGAAGAGTTAAACGAGCAACATCGGCAGCAGCACACATACCAAACATACAATTCTGATCCCCGCTCTCAGTCACAATTACACAATGCTGTTCCTTCGTCTCAGATGTGGGCTGCCTTGCCTCAACAGGGACATGTATCTGACGCCGCGCCTTCATACTGGGGAGATCCTGACATTCCACCCGATAATCGAGCCTTCTATCAAACATAGAAAATATGTACTTAGACAATATCTCGCCTGCATCTTCTCTGGATCCACATGTAGCTTTTCCTCCATTCAATTTTCTTTTCATGTTCCTGGATTCAATATACTTTCACCTTTGATACTGTACAGTTTGATATCTCTAACAGTACTACACTTCGGAATTATACCCTCAGCTTCGAGCGCCTAAAGCTGAACTTCAGATTTTTCATTTGACCTGATGACTCGTGGTGGGCTAATTGCTAACCTCCACCAGTTTCCAATCGGCTATATGAATACTATTACTTCAGGCCTCAAGTTGATTTAAGATGAAACAGTCGAACGATCAGCGAGTAAGATGGTTCATGCGGGCAATAAAAAGCATTTGGACAGCGTTATCCTGCTTTCCTTACTCCCCTTCTCTCAAAATGGTCTCCGCAAAAGGAACGAAATCTCATATTCACAGAATATTTTGCAGCGTCGCACAAAAATTCCACTCCCATCAACATTATGATGCAGAGAAAGTAGAGCGGAGTAAGAATATAGCTGGAACTTCGCTTCGCGGTGAGTACATACAATCTTTCCCTGCTCAAGTTATTGCTTGAAATGCTATCCTATTTGACAGGTAAAGTAGCGGTGATAACAGGATCATCCAAGTCAATTGGGGCAGCCATCGCCAAAGCACTTGCAGCTGAAGGTGCCAATGTAATCATTAACTACGCCAAGGATGGCAAAAGTGCAGAAGAAGTCGCACAGCAGATTAACTCTGCATCTATCGCCTCGACTTCAGCCTCCATTTCATTGCCTCCGACATCTACAGATGTTCAAAAAAACGGTCCGAACGGCGTCGAGCTTCCTCCACAGCAACAGGCTGTTTTGATCAAAGCTGATACCTCCACAATATCCGGCGGGCAGTACTTGTTACAGGAGACACTACGCATGTTCGGGCGTTTGGATATCTTAATTCTGAGTGCGGGCCTCATGGGGAGTAAAACATTGAGTGAAATAGACGAGCCATTCTTCGATGCGCACTTTGATTCTAATGTGAAGGCGCCACTATTCTTGGTAAAAGCTGCAGCGGAAGTCATGGAGCGACGTGAGCAGTTTCTTTGTCTTCTCGTGTGATACCGTTTAAAATAGTTCACGTAGCCGGTGGGCGCATAATATTTCTTTCCACGAGTTTAACTGCCTCAAGTAGTAAGTTGACTTTGAAGAATCATTGATACTCTTCGAAGTACTCATTCCATCTAGCGTTACTTCCTAATACCCTTTGCTACGTCGCAAGTAAAGGTAACTCCGATCATGTCCTGCTAGACCCTTACTCATTTATTCCATCGTTCCATTAGGCGCTGCGGAACAGATCGCCCGCGTCCTAGCGAAAGACCTTGGAACTAAGGGTTTCACTGTGAATACGGTTGCTCCAGGACCAGTAGACACGACGCTGTTCAGAATAGGCACACCCCAGCATGTCATCGACAGCATAGCTGCACAAATTCCTAGTCACCGTATCGCAGAACCGGAGGATATCGCGCCCATCGTAGCTTTTTTGGCTAGTCCGGCAGCGCAGTGGGTCAATGGTCAGATACTCGGAGTGAATGGGGTGAGTCTGAATACCATATAGCGACCAAGATGGCTGATATAATATGTTGCAGGGTTATGTGGTGTAACTTTTCAGTTGCACTATCCGAGTCGAATTGGCAAGGTCATGAGTGTATTTATTACTAGTATATATGGGTGCGTGGAGAGACACAGTAATAGTCGGGCTCTATTGAAAATCATCGTCAGTCATCGAGCGTCGTCGTTCATATAAATGGATATTATGATTGAGCACCGCAATGCACATGAGAGGTTCTCCCTGTTACCCCCTCGCAGCTCGTCAAATTAGGCCCAATTAAACCCGGTCAGTCATACTTGTTCGAACGTTGCACAACATTCATCTAATCTTCTACCGTAATCAACGTTGATACTCAGAGACTCCTGTCGACTTACCCATGACTCGCGATACATGTGAATCATCATTCTCTCAAGAACATATCAAGCTGACGACACGATTTCTGATGGTTTGAATTCTCTGAACTTGTGCTACAGGATGTCACATGGAAGTGATAGCCATGTCTGCACACATCTGCACGTTCGAAAGGTGGGTAAGTCCCAGTGGTTACCAAAACGTTAACTTTGTGAAATTTTGGCACAGTAACCGAACCACAAAATATCATATGTTTCTTTCCTTGTAAGTTATATAGAATGCGTCGATCTACCGTACTAATCTCAGTATTCGCTCGAGCGTTACTAGGTTTTTTTTCCTGTAATCGCATATCATGGTGTCCTTGCCTTTCTTCGCTTTCATTGCGGTACTTCCCTACGCCCTTTCGCTCGCGACTCCTAGACAAGCAGTAGATTTCTTCGACCCCACTTTGAATGGCGGGTCAATGCTGGATGATGGTGAGGAGCGATCTCTTGGTTTAGACTGCAAGCTTCCCTGATCTTTCTTCGTCGAGTTAGCTGGTGATGGACTTGGTGAACCCTTGAATGTGTGTTCATACTACTGCTACATTTAATCCCCCTGAACGCCAATTATTCACTAACTTCACCTCGTAAGGTCATCATCTCCAGCCTTTCCTCCCCCGATGTTCTCACCGAATCTGGGTTTGAGAATTACGCCAAGGCTATTGGATTGTGAGTTAGTCCTTCAGGATAGCTGCGTAAATTTGGGGTCCTCAATATTTGCAACCAGCTCGACAGAATGTCTTGGTATCCATATCGGTGGTCCACAATCTGCTAACCTCGGTGACGGAAACGGCTTCGTGAATCAAACGGTAGGCTAAATAAGTTCTCATTGCTTCGAACTCATCTTTACACACGATATAGGTCGAATTGCGTCAGGATTATGGAGATGCTACTCTTGGTACATGTCTGGAATCATTGATTGGTGGAAATCATCTCCGGCTAGTCATTTGCATTGGTGGAAATCTATGTGTTGAAATATTCATCTTATTCCCAACATAGGCTTTACATCCAAAACGGTCCTGATCACAACACTGGTGCACTCTTCCTTGCGTGAGATCCTGTTCTTGATCATTGTTGCTTCCACTGACACAAGCTTCTGCTTTCAAAGTGTTTCAAAAGAAGAAGACGCAGAGGAGAACCACGACATCGTTCCCGACGGCTATGACATTGGAAGGGATCAGCTTTCCGCTAACGCTATTGGTACTACATCGTTTGGCGGTGTCACTTATTCGACTACGGGAACCAACATCACTGGTTTGCTACCTGCGGGAAGTGATGGGTATGTTTACACAGTCCTTTTCCTAGAAGCATCTTGCTGATTTCTACTTTCTTACAGAGTCAATCATGGTGCGCCTTCAAAATCTTTCACTGGACGTTGTTGCTGATTTTCGAATTCGGTGTCTTAGATATTGCTACTGACGGAATCACTACATTGCTGACAGTAACTATTGTTTAAGGAAATCTATTCTTCTGCGTGTGGTCGATCTTAACGTAGATCATGTACAAACTTCGAAGGTATACCACTGAACCATTGTTAAATTTGTGGCCATCGAGAAGTGAACGGCCTACACCGAATATCTTGCAATGTTAACAATATAACTTACAGATGTCAGCCTTGGGGAGTTATTTATGTCGATGTTCGAACGCTGAGGTGCTCACATCAAGAAATTTGAGATTATGCGGGACTTCTCCTACAGGTATCCCCGAAGTGGCCATAGATAGTTACACGAACGTTCGGTCAAAGAAAAACGAATAGTACCAACTGCCGATGAATGAAGTGGTCGAACTGCCGATGAATGAAGTGGTCGTGTGCTCGTCGGGCGAACGTTCGCCGAATTGAACAACTTTTATCGGTGCACACGAGCGCGATGATGACTGTTCCTGAACTGTGATTGGCTTATGATCAACTCTCTCGTATGCTCCGAGTCCGATCCATTTGGAACTTTGAAGTTACATTCGATTATACTCTTCAATTCTTTACAACTATCATCTAACTGACATCTCCCCCCCCTTCACGCATAACTGAAAATATAGGTAGGTGATTTGGTTTTCAGAGTCAATTGCCATCATTCAAGCAATAGACCCAAAGATGACCAACACGTCCACCGCGGCAGTACTATATAACGCCTCTGTAAACCCCTCTAGACGGGCCAAAGTTAATAGGATGACTGAACGTACCATCCTTCCTCGCCAGACGGCCGCATTGGATAACTCTGAAAGTACTATAGCTTCAGATGTCGCGCCGGAGATCAATCAAGGTCACGCCCAACCTCGGTCTCCTACTACAGCGAGACGAGGCCGCAAGCCCGCCTCTTTGAACCCTTCAGGTCTTTCACGCTCTGCCCGGGAAGCACAGCGGAAACTCAATCATTCTATCATCGAAAAGGCTCGTAGGACTAAGATCAACGAAGCGTTGGCTGATCTTGCCAGGTTGGGTGCAACTGTCGAGATACTTCATACTGGCGGGACTTTGAAGGATGCGGAAGCGCTCGTCTCAAGGTCGGACGCCTTAGCAGACAGACCTCCTTCGGAAAGTGTAGAAGACGAGGACGAGGACGACGTTGACATTGACAACGATGACGATAAGGATGGTGATTATGAAGCACCTTCCTCTGGTCGGACTCGCAGCGGCGGAGCATTGAAATCCAAACCACTAGATTCTTCCAAAGATCATAATTCAGCATCCAAAGGGAAAGAAAAATTTAAACTCGACATCCTTATCAAAACCGTCGAGAATATGCAATTTCTCCTGGAAAGGGTAAGAAAGCTGGAAGCGGACCTAAAGGACGTCAAATCATTTTCTCAACCAGATTTAAAGGAGTTCGATTGTTGCAAATGTGCAGAGCGCACGTTGGTAGACAGGCTACCTTCAACCTCGACTTTCACGACGAATAAGCGGAAACGTTATCCTTCTGCAGAATATCATGCTGCCCACGACGGGGCCCTCGAGGAATTTCCAGAGAATGCAGACCAACTTCGAGACCAGAGGAGACGCAAAGTTGTCTACCATAATCCTGGCAGCCAGCTTCACGAGCGTCATATCCTTCCTTCTTTGCCGCCTATCTCTTCGTGGCTGTTGGATTATAGTCCATCTGCTCCCTCTGTCTCTTCCTCAAGAGATACTCTTGCTTCCCTCGTCGCTCGTTCTTCAAGTTCCTCTCCTAATCTGTCTGGTCCCGGTCCCTTGCAACGGCTTTCACCATTCGATGTTCCACAACGTCAACGCTTTCCTTCCAATGCCCCTTCTCCTTCCTCGATGATAGCTTATTTGCCTTCTCCACCTTCTTCCACGCAGTTTCCTGCGTCCATTTTAGCTTCGTCGGGTGGGGTCCCAGCCTTAGAGCTTGGTCCGTCGAGTGTATCAACGCGCGCTATATCGCCTTCTTTCTCCATACGAGGAAGATCCAGTTCCAATTTGTCTATGTCTACCAATGCCCCAGATTTTTCCGCCTTGCCTTCTGCATCTAGGGACGTGATGACCACCACTACCACCGCCACTGGCGGTCTAGTAGACACAGCCCATACTTATCGCACACCAGAAGAAGAAAACGCTGCATCATTACTGTTGCATATGAAATCGTCGCCACCTGTATTCATGACGGCAAGGTCGAGAAGGGATTCGATATCGGAGAGGATTGATTCTCTGCCATCGTCAATGTCTTCACCCATCTCCCCTGAAATGTCCAAATCTATACCAAAGGCACTAGACGGTAAAGAAACAGAGAATGCCTACGGTCTGCCAGCGATTGTTGTCCAGACGCCTGGTTCGATTCTGGGATTAGGCGTGAAACTGAGTTGAAGAGGGGACAGACGTTTAGTTTTCTAGTCCGGAGCTTGTTCAGTGATATGTTATTCGATAAAATGGTCGTATATGTGTACGTTCTCTTCTTCTGTTGTGAATCGAGATTTGGGTAGAGGTAGTTTTAGTAAGTTGGTGTATCATATAGTAGACAGGTAGATAGATAATCGACTTTACGCATAAGGAGTGGTTCCGTTCGGAACAACCGGTATCGATGGATCAATGACAGCGCGCTCGACCCACTGGGGGAAGGTAGACTGTCACCAGGACATACAGGAAGAGTTCTGGTTCATACAGAGTTTTACAAAGATATACAAGTCGATCTTCGCTACCACCAATTGTCATCATCTACTTTTTCATTATATCCTTGTTGAGTATACGCTTCCAACAAATTTCGTGAATCATCTTATGTTGTTGCAAGATAGGTACAACATAGGTTATAGTTCTATTCAATTTATCGTCATGCATGCAATAACTAAATTTTATACTATACTGGCCAATTCATCCAAGTAGCAGCAATGCTTGCTAATTTCGGATGTGAAGTTTGTCGTGATTTGTGACCCTCAAGGGAAATCCGAAGGCATACGGATGGATGGGCGCTGTAACTAGCCATTGAGGTTGTAACCTTACTAACTCACGCGGCACTGTCTTTTCATGTATAGATTGAGATTGAAGTCATGTCACTATTCACGGCAGGAGATACGCGGGCTGAACCAAATGCATTGTATAATATAATATAAGGTATTTGTGTAACTATATACTGAGGTGTGCATCAGTAATTGTTCCTCTTGTCAGTCACTCATCTACACCCTCTTCCCATCCTTTCGATCGCTCTACCGCACGCTGCCACCCTTCCCATTTCCTCGCTCTGATCCTGTCTTCCATACTCGGATTGAATTCAGTTGTACCCTTGGTATTCACCTCCTTTAATGTCTCCGGTTCTTCAATATTCCATCCAAACAACCTGATTGCTGCGCCTGCAAGAAGGGCTGATCCAAGAGCAGTGGATCTGAGAACAATATTGTTAATTGGTAGATATAGGAACGTAATAAAGATTCTGCGTACTCCCGCATTTCAGGCCGAACAACAGTGAATCCCCCTATGTCAGCAAGAATAGACATTGCTAGATCGCCATTTGTCATTCCTCCATCCACTTTGAGATGGTGTAAACCATTCCTTGAATCGAGTTTCATACTTTCAATAATGGCACGAGTCTGAAAAGCATTGGCTTCCAGCGTTGCACGGGCGATATGTGACGGATTTGTGTATTGAGAAACTCCAATTAGCAAGCCACCTGCACCGGGATCCCAATAAGGCGCCAATAGGCCGGAGAACGCAGTGACAAAGTACACTCCGCCCGTGTCCGTCTCTTTGGCTGCAAGTGTGTTGACACCTGCTGCATCCTCGATGAACCCCATGGTATCACGTAACCATTTGACCGCACTACCTGCAACGGAAACTGATAGAATGAATATCTATGATCGAAAAGTATAGCAAGTTCAACGTACTACTTCCTTCCAAAGCGTAAACAGGTTTCGCATGAGGACCTGCTTGATATGCGATCTAGATCGAAGAGCTCATCGACTTGGGAGGTAAGCTATAGTACATCTGCACTCACCGTGCTCAACAAGCCATGCTCACTCTTGACAATCTCGCCTCCAGTACAAAAAAGTAAAAACGCCCCAGTCCCATACGTACACTTCGCTTGGCCCTCTTTCAAACATTTGTTGCCTACTAATGCGGCTTGTTGATCACCCACAAGCCCACCCACGCGCACACCTGCAAGGTACCCTCCTGCAGCGTCAGGTGAAACGTTCCCATAGACTTCAGATGATGATACAATTTTGGGTAATATTGAGGAGCGGAATCCGAAAAACGACAACAGACACGGTTCAAATTTGAGAGTTGTAGTATTGAGAAGAAGTGTGCGAGATGCGTTGGTGACTTCGCAAACGTGGAGATTCGTGGAGGCGCCACCGACCAGATTCTATGAATAACAAATAAGTCGCAAAACGGGAAAGAAAAATGATAGCCACTAATCACTAACATATAAGACCCATGATTCTACTGTGCCGAAAAGTAAGTCATCTGATTCATGCGCAGCAGCAACGTCGGGGATATGGTCCAACATCCAACGCAACTTGATAGCGGAAAAATATGTTGACAAAGGCAATCCGGTACTGCAAAGATTTGGCGGTATGTAAATGAAGAGGAAAGATGAACCCACATTTCTCTTAAGGCTTCTACGCCATCCTTTCCCTTTTTCCATTCACCTGGCTTCACTTCAACCCCTATCTCTTCCAGTTTTTTCTGGTAGTGTATAACAGTGTTCTTCGTGCGGGAGTCCGTCCAAACGATAGCTTTGCACAGGGATTTGCCTGTCTTTCGGCTCCAAGCTACAGTCGTTTCGCGTTGATTAGTTATACCTGTGATGAAAGGTAAGAAACGCGAAAACATGTACTATTTAGCCTTACCGATGACTTTAACGCTCTCCTTCGCCCAACCTGTTGTCTCCAGCTCTTTCATGGCGTTCTGAATACACAACTCAGCGTGTTGTTGAATTTCCTCGGCATCGTGTTCATGCCATCTGAACAGCTTTTATTTGTAATGTGATCGCAGAGGTTCGAAACAACTTACCCCGGATTAGGATAATATTGGGGAAACTCTAGCTGGTTTTGTGCGATGATGTTTGCATATTTGTCGAAAATAATGAAACGAACAGAGCTGAAATGAAGTTGAGTATCCTTGTATAGCAGCAACCTTTGACGTTTAGAATTCGTATACATACGTAGTACCACAATCAAGGGATCCGACAAACTCGCCTTGCTTTAGGTTCTGTTCTGCATTCGTATCCGATTGTTTGAAAGAAGAAGCAGGTGTTGCGATGGTAGAGGATGAAAAGCTGAAGAAACGGGATATCCTTCGAAAGGTTGACATTGTTGCAAAGCTTGATTTCCGTCCTACAAAGTTACCACGTAGCCAACGGGCGAACGAAGCACAAAGTAGAGGGGAAAATTAGGAAGAGGGCTTGACGCAAATACAAAGCCAATATAAAACTATTAGGATAATACGGGGTTGACAAGGGCCGTTGCGGTACTGTCGCACACGTGAGACAACGATAAGCCTTAGATCTACATCAACGATCGAGATGGTAGACTGGGGCGCGGAAGGAGGGGAGACAGAAACGCTGGAAGAACCCGTGACTATTAGCAGGGATTAACAGACTGGAATAGGTGCAACAGCTGGGAAAGGACTTGAAAAAGACCAATGATAGGCCATCCAGAAAGAAGTGATGAACGGGGCTCAACTGCCATTAAGACGTGTGCAGCAAAGAGTGCTGAAGAGTCATAAGACTCCCAGAAGGCGGTCCGCCATGTCAATTCAGGCACCAGAATCTAGTCCGTACGGGAGGGACGAAGAGAGGAACTGCAACTGGGTAAGATTTAACGTACCTAGAATGTCATGATACTTATTGAAAAGCGGGTAGCTTGAGAGGTGTTTCTTCAGCGTAAGATGATTTTGTAGAATAGAGGAAGCCTTCCTAAGAATGATAGCGAGATTTTTTAGAATCAATACGCAAATGGACTCCGACCTCACATTTGAGAGTAAATAGTCCCGAAAATTTGAGATTTCGGCCCGGCGGAGAAATTCCACCGTCTCAGCACCGTCCTGCTACCTATACTTTGCAGCGACATTGCAAAAGGCCGTTCTCTACTGGATAGTGCAAGAAATCTTGTGAGTTTAGAAAAGAGAACGAAGTGTGGTCCCGCGAGTGGTACCGCGAGTAGTCACGCGTCGCGGCAACGATTACGTTCTTCCGGCATTCGCCTTCATACAAATGTCCATGGCTCCTGTTGCAGACAATTCTGGACTGAATGCAGAATTAATCCAAAAAACAATACGCCCGTGAATCCTGGCAAATCCCAGTGGCAACTTTTCAACAAGTCGATGCGCTGACCCAGTTGGATTCGCGCTTCTAGTTCAATATATCTGCTGATCAAAGATCTATGTAGAACCTGAAGAGGCAGTTCCCTTTGGGTGCTCAGCACCTTACTATTAACAGATGTCCTATCATAACGAGAACAATTATTCCTGTTATCGTCCATTTTTATCGACCACAGCAGCTCTATATCTCGATCAAAAAAGTTCCCTGTCGTTTGCCATGCCAGTTCAAATCCAAACTACTTGGTTGAATTGTTGTCTGAGGGTTTCTCTTTTGAGACTTGCTCGAGCTCCTTGAATATTGTTCTTCCTTTGGAATTTCACACTTCGAATCGTACAATCTTTTCAGATCTTTTCAAGACCAATAATAGATGTTCATATACTCTGGTACTCTGATGTGCGACTTGTGAGTAGTCCTGCAGCTCCCCGTGATCCTGCTTCCTCCTTGATACCAAGGAATAATTTCTCATTCTTAACTGTCAGGTGTCTTCGACCTCCCAATAATTTATGGCATAAACTACATCACCCCTTCAGTCTAGTCTGAACAGCCAATCTAAAACAGGCAGAACTTTCGCTGCTCGTACTGTAAGCAAAATTATATCCTGATTATGCAAAGGTCCATACTTGGATTCTCAAGGGGTGGGTGCATCAGTTGCTCTAGATAAAGCTGGGCTCGCACATAAATGGCCATTTATTCACCAGGAGGAATTATTCGTATACACCAAAATGCCCCCATCTTCAATTTTTTCAGAACCCTCATCGCCTATCAGCCCAAGTGACAAGAAACATTTCGAGCCAGATGAGCTCCCAGTGTCTACGATCTCCGAGTCAAGTGGTCGGTTGGTACATCCCAACTGGTGGTGGAAATATCGGTAAATATTCTTCATGCTCGCCCTAAGTTGTGCACCAAACTTCAACTTGAACCCTGGCCGTTGGTAGACAAATCATTCGAGAGGTAGCAGCAGAATTCACCGGGGTGATGATACTCATCATCTTTGGTACTGGTGTTGTCAATCAGGTTGTTCTCTCGAGCAACCCTGCGGTTGCACCGACACCTAAAGGAGTGAGTATTTTTTTCTGCGACGTTGTCAATCCCGAACATTTTCTTTCTATTTTTCTAGGAATATTTGTCAATTAGTTTTGGTTGGGCCGTTGGTAATATCTTTCTCTAATCGTCGCCCGCAAATGATGCATACTGATCGTCTATTGACAGGTACCGCTCTGGGCGTCTGGGTCTGTCTAGGTACTGAATTTCTCGGTTGACCACTGGCAACAACGCTGACTGGGTCAAAATTTTTAGGTATATCTGGGGGACATATCAACCCTGCCGTTAGTGTGCTCAATCCAACAACCTTGACCGAAGTTGTGATATCTGTATGCAGATCACTCTCGCCTTCGCGACTTGGAGAGGATTTCCCTGGCGAAAGGTGCCTGGTAAGATTGCTATACACGAGCTACTCAATGTATGAGTCTTTCGCTAACGAAAGACGTTGATCAGGATACATCTTCGGACAACTCCTAGGTGGCATCGTCGGCGCGGCTCTCGTCTATGCCGATTATTTCCATGCCATCGATATATACGAAGGGGGCGAAGGCGTCAGAACGCTCAAAACCGCCAGTCTATTTTCCACATACGCAGTCAGCACCTATCTACAATCACAATAGCCCCCCCAAAGTTTGAACACCAATTTTTTGATGTTCTATAGCTCGATTACATGACTAACGTCTCGTGTTTCTTTTCCGAATTCTTTGCTACTGCTATACTTGTCATCGTCATACTGGCGACTACAGATAAAGGAAACGGAGCCCCGCCTCCGGGTTTGCTTCCTCTAGTATTGTTCATCTTGATCTTGGGCCTCGGAGCATGTCTGGGTATGGAAACTGGTCAGTAGTGTGCCCAATCATTATTTGAATTTTTCTCTACTGACTGATATTCATGTGAAGGTTACGCTGTGAATCCTGCGCGGGATCTTGGACCTCGCCTGCTGACCTCCATGGTTGGTTATGGTTCCGCTGTGTACACCTTTAGAAAGTAAGTTATTCCATTTTCTTCTTTGAGAAACTCAACGCCTGATTGGAACTGGTTTCAGTCAATACTGGTTATGGTGTCCAATTCTCGCCCCAATCCTTGGCGCTCAAGCTGGTGCTATGTTTTACGATGTTCTTTTATTCAATGGAAGAGAAAGTATAGTGAACAAAGTGTGAGTCCTTTTTCCCGTCTCATGTGATACGTCTTCATAAGCTTACCGAGTTATTTTGTTCAGTGATGCAAAGGCTAGAAGAATGATAGCTGAGGGGGATGAACTTGTGTGAATCGATGTATACTCTCAATATCATTATGTCCGAGCTTCTATTTTCCATGATAAGAGGGCCTCGATGGGCCATTCGCGGAGATGGCCGGAAGTATAGATATATATACCTTCAAATTGAGCATCCTAGATCTGAGAAGCATCGGGTAGAACCGAGCGGTAGCATGCGATAAATGACTTCATTGCAATACGAGAGTGGTAAGTTGAGAACATTGGAAGGTATCACAGAAGGAAATCGATAAAGATAAGTCCAAGGGACAAGAACGATGTGCGGTGACGCGATGGCAGGAAAGTTACAAAAATAAGAGGGCAGCAAAAGATACGATACCAAATAATGGTAGGGACGCGGTTCTTAGAGACGCCGCACCATTTGAGGACGTTGCGCCAGATGCCGAACTAGACGACGTTGAGCTAGACGTGGATGTCACGCGGCTGGTAGTACTGGTGGTAGTAGCGGATGCAGACGATGAAGTCAACGTAGAAAATCTAGACGAAGACGCTGTGGCAGATGGAGTGCTCGTAGGAGACAACGGCGTCGTGATTGTCCCGACAGTGATCGTGGATAGGACACTCGTTGCACTGGACGCATCAACCCCTGTAAGAGAGGAAGGGATAGCGATAGAGGAAGTCGCAGAAGCAAGAGGCGAAGAAAAGGAACCGGTCATATTATTGAGACTAATTCAGAAAATGAGTCGCTGGAAAGTGACATGTCATCGTATGAACGTGCCTGAAGAAAGGTGAATAACTGGTGTACTTTGTGCCGTTTATCTCGAGACTTGTAGAGGTGAATGCGATGTAGCTGACAAGGAGGATTTCTAGTTCGTATTGTACACAGAGATCCAAGTGGCAATAAACTCACTAATCGTTCGAATCGGGTCCAGCATCAGGGATAGGCTAAATATAGTCCGAGTGAGGGGAGTAAGGAGATGTAGATAACTAATGCTCTTACGGTGAACGTGAACGACTGAACACCTGTTACGTCTACCGGTTCGATGGTTTGTACAAGTTGCTGAATGAATCGCACGGTCAGTGCGTGTTTTAACAACATCAATAGATCACGACTCGCCATATCCCCTGTATACAGCCCACAGGTTGTGACACCGATTTGAGAATTGAGAGGATTTGTACCGTCATCTAGCCATTGGACAGTACAAGGTGATCCACCACTGCATATTGAACCCTGTGAAGGTTGAATAATCTTTGAAGAAATTGTGTTCAGCGATATTTCCGAAATAGTACACGGGAACAAGCGCACATATAGACTAGCTTGAACAGCTATGAAAGCATCCAGCGCTACCAACGCCAAAGCTAGGGCTTTGAAGAAGAAAAAGTGGCACATCGGAGTGGAATTTGGAGTAAACGAGTGACGATTGAATGAGTGAGCGATTTTGTGGTTTTCTGGAAGCTGATAGCTATGGCATATACGGAGCCAAAGGGAAAGCGCGTAAAGAGTTTATTGGAGTTGTCGTTGCGAAATTTCGTTGTGATGGTCGTGAACCAATATCTTGCTGACGTAAGTTAGCGGGAATTGAGCTTTGAAATTGCAAACGACTACAAGCTGTTAATCTATCGAGCGATCTTAGGCAATTGAGGCGTGAGTCTGATTATATGCACTGGCAGTGGCACAGTCGTATTGTGGGCGTTGATTGCGGAATTGTATGCGGAAGCTTGTGCGGTATTGAGACCAAAGTGCAATTGGCAGAAAGCGCTTGAAAACAAGTTATTGTTGATCTACAATGTTACATGATAGCCTGGAGCAATTAAACTCGTGTTACTCTGTCCGCGAAGTTCGAATAAACTTGGTTTTACTGGGGTCACGTTCTTCTCTCAGCACTTTAATGGTTCCCCAGACTTTGTCTCACCTCTATAACTCCATTTTCTAATTCTAATGTCAATGGCGACTCTTGTTGCCTACTTTTCAGCCATTATCTCGGAACAAACGTGAACTAAACATTAACTTTGCAGAAAGATTCTGGACCTCGTAGCTTTAACCGTCCTTACAGACAGATAGAGCTATTACCCCACGAAACATCTTATCCAGAAGAAAGACGCTTAAAAGGCCCCGAATGTCACTCAAGATTGGCACTCGTTCGTTCTCTGCATCCACTCCCGCATTTATACTCCGTTCACGATCTCTGAATGCGAACGTGCTAGCTCTCAGCCTTCAGCGAAACCATCGTTCTTTCATTAAAATCGGTTCGCGCAGCCATTTCATCGCTGTTATGCCCAGTTCTTCTCCCACACAACGTACAAATGTCGCTGATCACTCCGAATATCAAAGTCTTCGCCATGGTACAGATCCAGAACGGGCTAGGGGAACGCTTCCAATGACTTCTTCAAAAGACTCGACATTATACAATAGAGAGGGTGTCGATGTTGCAGCCGCGGTAGATGCCAATGTCGCAGAGTCTGGGAACGCGACGGGAACTCGTGAGAGAACTAGAAGCGGAAGGAGCGGGGACGGAATGAAGAGGTTCGACCTCTCCCCTGCACCAACACAGAACCCACTTGGTGAAGAAGGACGATGTATACGTACAGCTGCTGCTTTGGTGATTGGGCAAGTTTTTCCGTTCAATTTACTAACAAAATTACTGATGTCCCCCCGTTTCGTCACAGAGACGAGATCTTGAACGGTAAAACACTGGACAAGAATTCCAATTACTTTGCTAAGTACTGTTTTGAACGAGGGATCGATCTGTAAGTAAACAACGACTCTATTTGGACTACGCCAATAATCATGTTTTTAATTAGTAAACGGATTGAAGTCATATCAGACGACGAGAATGAAATGTTAGTTGTCATTTTCTAAAACTGGCTCCAACGAATCTTTACATTATGCACGACTTTCCTTAGCGTTGAAGCTAGCAGACGTATGGTTTCCATGTACGATTTTGTAATCACAACTGGCGGAATTGGACCTACTCATGATGGTAAGTTATGCGATGTTAATGACATCTATGCATCTTCATATACATATCATACTCTCTGGAGATATAACATATGCATCCCTCGGACGAGCCTTCAACCAATCTCTTGTGCATCATCCGGAAACGCTTCGCCGCCTAGACGAGATGAATCGGCACCGAGCCTGGGTCTCGACTCAAACACATCAGCAGCGAGAAGCGACGAAGCGAATGGCATTGTTTCCAGACAGGGCGGAAGTACTTTTTGTTTGTGGGGACATCTGGGTTGTGAGTTGATAACTTTTGGATTGTCTTTCTCCCTCCGTTGTCGCTGCTTCAATCCTTTGTAATAATCGTTTTAGCCTGTCGTCCGTCTTGAAGGCAAACTATGTGTATTTCCTGGCATACCGACTCTGTTTACGAAGATGCTTGACGGTCTGGCGCCATATTTACCGCTTCCTCCGGCTAGCGAGAGACCGCTTAGGGTACAGATATTTACAGAGTACGTATCATTACAGTATCCTTTCATATAAAGCTAGGACGTTCCTTGCTCATCTTCTTTTCAGGCGTCCAGAATCAATGATCGCACCATACCTAACAGCTCTTCACGCCCGTCTGAAAAAGCAAAAAGCGGATATCCAAGTCGGATCGTATCCTGTTTTAGGAAAGGGCGTGTTTGTTAGTCTAATTGGGAGGGATCGAAATATGGGTCTGCCAGGACAGGGTACTGGTATTCAAGGGCAGGAACTGGATTCGAAGGCTCAGTTTGTTGAAGGTAAAGAACCACTGGCGCGGGTGTGGCTGGCTCAAATTGCTTCTGAGGTTGAGAAAGAGATTGGTGGAAGAGTTGTTAGTGATGAGGAGGTGATGGCGTTGAAAAGGGGCGATGTGGGTGAGGTCAGGAGGGGAATGGAGGATGGAGATAGATTGTCGGCTAATGGACAGAAACTTGACAAAGGGATCGGTGAGTCGTCCACTACCTCTTCCGAGTCTTCTCCCATTTCGTCTCGTACTTCCTCTGCAGCTTCCATCTCTGCTTGCGATTCAGCTTCTATTGCTACTGAGCCCAATGTCAATCTGCATATAGAGAGGAAACCAAAGTTGGGCGAGGTTGGGTGGAGTTGAAAGGGAAAGGAAGTAGGATTTGGACATCGCACTTGCTTAGATTGCTCTTTCTTGTATTCTTCCTCTGTAAATTTCGAGATATTCTTGAAGATACTTACATCACTGGTTCTGTCGTCTGCACATTGCCGATACATGGAGCGTTGCGTGAGCTTCTGGCACGACCGAAGGTGAGAATAACCCAAGCTATCTAGCTGCAAGTCATTTTTCTGTTCCAGTTCAAATCATTCTCCGCAGAAGTTGCAGTTTATGACATATCCATCGAAGGTTCTGGCCTCTTGTGGGTAAACTTATGCTACACTCATAGGATAGCCCAAGCATAAGATTGACTACTTAGTTGACTCTTTATTCAGCATAATCCATACCACCAGTCACCAATCTTATGTGTCAGTTTATCATAAGTTCTCCCCAGCTACCAGTGAGTGGTAGATAGAACAACGAATTATGGATTGCACATAGCTACTGGGTGCGTTTAAATATCTCCACACTGGCCACTCCCTTGACTTTGAGGGTCCTCCATACAGACAATCTACGTCTTTCTTACAGTTTAAGCCAAGTTCCCGGCCGTGCATTAGGAGTAAACTGTATGGATGTTGGCATCGAAGCATTAACAGAGGTTGCAGGAAGGAACCGGAAAGCTCGATGTAAAAAAAAAGGTCAAGTCAAACACTAGCGGAAATTGGGATGATTCTAACTTGAAAGGCTCCATACAGCACATATCGATGCATCATCATTGATTAGGCGTTTTGATCTACTCGGCTACGCTTCAATTTGGAATTCTTCGCTCGCAACCATATCAACGCGAAAATTAGATGAGTATGTATGATTCCAAAAAATCCAACCTTCTTAGTGTACTATTCGTAACGAGTGTAAGAAAAATAGCCAAAGCTAGGACTCTTTCATCTGTTCTACACATCCCAGTTCATATCGCTAACATATGGTCATCAGGTCATGAAGATCACAGATAGGTTCTTTGTAGGCAGTGCAGGAGGAAATTGATTAATGTAAAGTCCAAGCAACAGCTATGTGGTCGGGTAGAACAGACACAAGAGGGCACAGGCAACCAATATAGTGAATCCGAAATGAGAAAAGAAATTCGAATGTATTAAATGTATGTAAAAAGGTTCCAACCATCGATACAGATGCCTACCACACTCTACAGCATCAACGCAAGGACAACAGCACCGAAAATCGCGCTGATCCAAATGTTGGCAACAACGGAGCCAATGGCACCATTGCTTGCGGAAGCAGCAGAGGCAGTAGTACTCTTTGCAGAAGCGGTAGTCGATGCAGCGGCTACTTTAGCAGTTGAAGAGCCTGCAGAAGTGGTAGCAATCGAGCCAGTGGTAGAACCACCAATGGGTGCGGTTGACTGTCCTGCAACTTCTGCAGACACGGACGAGTTGAAGGTTCCTGTCATCGACGCCATTGTGAATAATGCCGAGAATGACATCTCAGGATATTGTGTGTTGTTGGCATCCTTGAGCGTGAGAGATTCCATACGAACGAAACTACAGAAAAGAATAACCAGGCTTTAACAGGCGGACAACAGGAAGGTGAACAAGAGGCTTACTACTCCTGGCCGGTAGGGCCAATGCTTGCATTAGGAGTGAACTGGATAGACGTTGTCATCGATACATTGACAGAGTCTGCGACCAGCTGCAAGAGGGTCTAAGCGAGGAGGTACAGAGAAGGTCAATACCAGCAGACAAAATCACACGTAAGAAACATACCTGCTGGTTTGCGTTTCCAGCCCAGATACCCACAGAAGCATTCCCCCATGCAGCGAGCAGGGGAGTCACATTATTGTCCTGCCATGTAATGGTAGCAGTCTGTCCAGCGGTATAGGTGGAAGCCGACGTCGGGGAGGTGATCTACATACGCGAAAGCGCACAGATGAGTTTATTTATTTTCTCAGTACACGAAAAAAACCAACGCACAAAAACGGTTGCAAAAGCAGAGGAAACCAGGGCGGAAAGAAGGACGACTTTAGCGAACATCTTGTGTGGCAATGTGTTGAAAAGCGAAGTAAAAGTAGGAGGTTGTGTTTTTTTTGAGAAAAGGCGAACTTGAATAGAACGAGTGGGAAGGTTCAAGAGAATGTGGGTTCTGCTGAGGAAACAGAGGAGTGTTTTAAAGACAAGAGTCTTTGCACTGTAACGGCAAGAGGATGATGGTCGCTGAGAGCAAAAGATGGAATATTCGTATGATATTTGTGTATTTAAACCATAACATGTGCCACGTGCCCCAGGCACAATCTGTCGACGCTGACAGCAACAACGCCCCGAGCTCATCGCTGCGTCTGCGACTGCACAATAAATTATTGAAGGCCGCAAGTAAAGAAATTCAGTTTGAATGGTATGTAATACAACCAGATTGCTTACCTATATATCCTATGGTTGTGGAAGAGGAAAATCGCTTTATAAAATTCAAGTACAATACCAACTTATTGGATAATCGCTGCGAGGTGAAATGTGCTTTTAAATCCACATGTGTGAAATTGAAGCCTGGAGAAATGGTACAAATTATACTTCCCTTTATATAGCCACAGTCAACAATCAATGATCGGCCCGAGCGCTCATCAGCATTAACTCTTGACCCTCGTTAACGACGACGAGCTAGTCGACGATGGGCTCTCATGGCCACGGATTGACACCGCCTCCTACACCGAGGGAAATGGTGTTTGTCTGTATATTCTTCCTTCTGCTGTTTTTCATGTTCCAGCACTCTTCCGGCTCGGAAGAATCATTTCTTCCAGACTACTCGCCTCCACCGCCTCCGCTAAAGTTGAAAAACCCCCCTTCGTACCCAGTATCTTCGCCTCACAAGACAGAGTCTTTCACTGCGAAAGAGGGTACAATCCGGGAAACTACAATTGTAAAGCACGTCTCTGGATGGTCCATCCTCGATTCGTTGTACATGCACAACGGAACTTATTATGTTGTCACTTCCAACCCATCAATAGACCCCCAACAGACGAGATACGACCCCGCTCAGTCTCCATTTCTCAATCTTCCTCCGCCCAAAGCAATTATTAGCAAAGGATACGACGTTTACGGTGCCCGCGGCGGAATGGGCAACGAACCAATGCGAGTTCCAGATGAACACGTATTACGCTATGTTAGTACAGCGGAATTTCAGGATCTCTTTGGAATTGATCTAGCTGGAAAGGAACAAGTTGATGAAGGACGTGTGCATATTGTCTCCGGCCTTACATTCATTCTTAATGACTCGCCACAATTCATCACTCATTACTATCATTTTTGTGCAGAGTTGTGGTTTGGTGTATGGCGAACATATGCTTCCCTTGGCGGCGGACACTACCTGCCTCCTCCCACCCGAGTCCTTTTTCCAAATCTTGACAGTGCACATTGGAGGGACTATGCCAACATGAACCAGTTATTCATGCGAAGCTTACTGCCCAGTGCTCAGATGTTATTCTCGCATGATTGGTTTGACTGGGTCTCCCTCTCTGTCGTCCACAAGCCCACTTCCGATTCTAAACCTAACGGAGGCACTATGAAGGGCAAACCCATCCTCTTCTCTCGAGTCCTCATCGCTGATCGTTCCGCTGCCATGCCCGCGTACAATTATCAGCGATTTCAACGTACAGCTGCTGTTCCCTTTGGTTTGCTTATCCCGCAAGGTGAAGAACGTGGCGATTGGTGGTCACCAGTCAAAGATGCTGTACGAGCATTCGCCGGGCTGGATGACTTCTCCGCGAATGGGTTACCCACAGATCATGACACCCAATCGCAGCTCGATTCTCAGAGCACCGATCCACAATTTACACTCATTCAGCAATTACCTAACCCACCACGAGATCGACTCACAGTTCAGGATTTAATTAGACCAACAGTAGAGGAAAGGTTCTCAAAGTGGACGGCTCCATTACCGTCTCCGCGTCTTGCTGGAGATGAGGATTACGAGGCACTCACAGCAAAATTTCTTGTCCCGTTGGAGCATTACACCAACCCGGAAGGAAAGACGGACGCGTTATCGTTACTCGCTACTTCTCTGACGAGACAGCGGACCACACGACCGGTCGTGACCTATCTATCAAGACAAGATTGGAATCGGCGCAAACTGAAGACTGCAGATCACCACATGTTCGTTCGTCCCTTCAATCATGGGAAAAAAGTGAACTAAAACCGCTCATTGTTATAGATTAGTCGCAGAACTACGAAAACTCGAAGTCGAACTCGGAATCGAAGTCATCGTGGTTTCTGCCGAAAACCTATCTCGATGGGAACAAATCCGTCTCGTCGGTCGGAGCACCATCCTCATTGGTGTCCACGGGAACGGATTGACCTCCGAACTTTGGATGAACCTTGGTTTTCGGTCGACAGTGATAGAAATATTCTATCCTGGTGGATGGGCACACGATTATGAGTATACTGCTCGCGCGATGGGTACAGGGGGAGGTCTAAAGCATTATGGCATATGGAACAACCAGGTTTTGACGTCGCCGGGATTCCCACCACCGTCGTATCCGCCTGGGTTTCAAGGGAATGAGATCCCGGTGGATGGGAAGACTGTGGCGGATTTGGTGAGAGACAGGATAACGGCTGCTGACGAGCTTGATGATGGATAGCCTAGAAGTTAGGATGGAGAATAATCATTGACGGCGAGACGGTGTTTTTCCCCCGCAGGAGCGCAACGTTAACTTCTGCCTCATATAAAATGGGCTTGCGATAGCAGGCATTCTACACATCTGGACGCTATGGATTGGCTATGAATTGGCTATGGATTAGAAACTTATCGAATACTTTTCAAATAATGGACCTCTTTATATCTCACTTGTACATATATGTGTAATATGTTTATCTAATTGTCAGCTTGGTTTTGTCAGGTTTCTGTTAAAGAATATACCATTTAAATAGAGTAGTCGAATTCAAAGGAGCAGGCGAGAAAGGCCTTTGGTAGCTTGTCGACATATGAATCTTGCCTCGGGCGAATTCTTCATTATATGTGAACTTGATCGTAGATGTGCTGCATTTATCACGGATCACTATCATACATACAACCGCGAAGCAGGAAGTAGTTACAATAAGTAAGATAACAATATGAGTAGGTAGTAGGTGACAGATGAACGCTGAAGCCAAGTCGGTACACAAAGGCAAGAGCAAGCAGAACACAGATGATCAATCAGAGGGCGGCAACATATGAACATAATATGGTACAACCATTCGAGAGAGAACGAGCGAACAACGAATTACAAAGCGAAAAGAAAAGAAAACCTCGAAAACGAATGTAGATAACAGATGTCGTAAAGCAGAAACCAAGAAGAGCTATAGTAGGTAGGTGAAGAAAAATATGAAGTTACATAATCTAGATATTGGAACATATAGTATAGAGATGCGGAAGGATCACTCTTCCAGCAGTAGTCTTGGGGAACCAACCTGGTGAATATATCATGTTAGGATAACTCAGTCAACAAATAAGTAATCCTAGGCTCACTTTGTACATGTACGACCGCCACGTCTCTTGTAGCTGCGGATCTGGTGCTGCCATTCCTTGCATTGCTGCTTCGGGTGTATATTGAGGATGGGTGGATGGAACTGGAACTGGCACAGGCCCCTGATGGCCATGGTTGTAATGCCGTGTCTGTGTGCCATGACGGACGGGATGGTCATTGTATGTGACCACATCCGTTACTGCTAAATGATGCTCGTTCGGCCAGTAACCGCTTCCGCGTGCTACACCGGCATGAGGACGGGATTGCGGAGGATGCGTTTCAAATACGGTTTCAGATAGATGGTAAGGACGAACTGGCGTGGATGATGTGGGAGAAATAGAGACTTCGGATGATATGGGTGAGGTGATTTGATTTTGATGTATATAATCAGCGGGTATGGTGTACATTTCATGCTGAGGTTGATGAGTTATAGGTTGAACAGAATGGTGTTGACGGTGCGATTGGTTATGCGAACGGGTAGTCGAATGTCGATGTTGTAGTTGTTGATGTGTAACTAAACGAGGAGGCTGCTGGTGTTGGTGCTGTAATCCTGATGATAAAGCATTATGGTAGTGGTTTGGTGTGGGCACCAGTGAGGCTTGATTGTATTCGTTGTAGTCATTAACGCGATGAAGATTCGGATGTGACTGAGAATGCGACAATGTCCGACGCTGATCTTGCATTGGATGATCCTGCGCAGGAGCTGGCATTGCTACGCCATGTGCGACAGAAAGAGACGAGTCCGATGTAGGAGATTGATGATAGGAATAATGTAATTGTTGTTGCTGTTGCTGAGCTTGCGCGTATGCTTCCTCCTCAGCCGCTCGTCGTCGTTCTTCATCCTGTTGATGTATTAGTCGTTCATCCAAATATTGTCGCTCCAAACGTTGTCGTTCTTCTAGTTCCCGCTGATGATTTTGCTGCTGCTGCTCCTCATATTGCTGTCGTGCTAGTTGTTCTGCTTCATATTGCTGCCCCGAAGCCTCCTGAGCAGCACGAGATCCCATGAGTACCTCGCTAAACTTCGCATGGTGATTTGTATAGGCATTGTGAAGTTGGGCGTGAATGTGTCCGTCAAAGGTATGAAGCTCTTGTACAAGAGTAGGATGCACACCATCAAATGACGGGTTCGTGGTGGAAAAGGTCTGTGAAGGTGAACCACCTGGTGATTGAGAACTTCGGGCGCTACCATTGGAACCTGGCGAGCGAGTATTAGGTGTACGAGCGGCCTTGGTTGTCACAGTATGTGTTTTCCCGCTGAAGACACTGATCTCATCGGAACCAGTATCAGAAGGCCGAAAGATATCGTTCGGGACGGCTGGAGGTACGCCATTGCATGTATCATAGAAGATTTTTTGTGCCTTGTCCAGTAAACGTTGTAAGATCGGCTACGTTCGTGAGATCAGAGAGGGCTGAATGTATGATTATGTTACCTACAAGGAATTTAACGGCTCTACCGCCATGAGAGGCAGCTTGTTCAAACAGTTCGCAGGCAGATTTCAACTCGAGTAAAGCTGCTGGGGCGACCTTGGACCTAGATCCATGCGTCACGACAGACGATATCATGACCTAGAAATATTGTCAATCGGGGCGAATTCTACAGAAACAAAAGAGCATACTGCTGAAGAGAATGCGTGTGTCCAAAGAACCCAGAAGCGCGCAATCTGAGCAGGAAACATCCCGAACTGCTTTCGAATAGCATTCAGAAGGTCACAGGCACTGCGATATCCGGCCAGGAATGAAGGCGCATATTGGCTCTTTATGGGATCACTAGGATTGCTTTGAATTGCATGTGTGAAGAAACAACGATGGATATAGAGCAGCGCTGGGACTACTATGAACATGTGATTGTAAGAGTTGAATTGAAGATAGACTCACTTAGCTCTCGATAGTTCGTCGGCATGCAGTAACTCATTGTCTCTTTTAAGCCAGCACCTTCTGGTATAGGACCCTGCGCATACTTGGGCAACTCCATATCTCGAACTTTGCGATCAAGATCTAGAATGATAGAGTATTTTGGCGCACGCGATGTTAGGGTTCCTTGAACAACGGCGGAAACACATTCGGCTCCAAATCGCGCCTTCCAGAAGGGAACTGTTGTCCTCAGCGTACCAGGGCATTAGGAGAAGGGACAGATGAGCAATACGAGCAAGGTCAACGAAGAAAGCGTTCGCAGTCAATGAAAAAAGCTGAAATCAATGATTTAAAGTGACTTACAGCTCGGTTGGACTGTTCCGTCATCTGAAATCGTCCCATCAGGATCGTAGGGCAGTTCGCAATCTACAAAAGGGAGGGAAAATGTGGCTAGACGCCCAGTAGCAAGACTCTAGTAGGATATGAATAGCGAACAACGGCTCGGTTTGTGAGGCGACAGACCTGCCAACAATCCGTAATGAATAGTTCCCAAAATAGGGATCGACGTTTCTGGACTTCCGCTGGTGATAACTTCCATCTCGCACTGTCACGATCTGCGGCCTCAAGACGTTAGTACTGCAACCGATCTGCTTGACTGAAGAATAGCGCACGTAAACCAATCTACGATTTTTAAATCAAAACAAAAGCGATGTCAGTCAACACAATAATCACCATAATGCAAAATTCACTCACACTTTGAGCCAACTTGGTGGCCATACCCATCAATGCCCATGTGCTTTCAATACTGTTTTCCCCATTTCTCATTCCCTCGTAGATACCCATAAGAGATAGAGCTTGCACCGTAGACACCGACGGTGGTCGATCCAATAAGCCCTCTAAGTTTAATCCAACTTTTGTGAGATCATAGTAGCGTTCGGATAGTATATTATCGGGGGCGGCAGGAAGATTCACATCCGTCAATGCACCAAAACAGAATACCATGAAGAGCAGGGCAAGGTCATGGGCACTTCCAGTTCGAGAGCCGTTAGAGAAGTCCGCAGGGGCGTTTGGACTACTACTTATTGTTCCCACACCGAGCCCCGACTTTGCCAGTGGCGGCGTATCCACACTGCGATCTCCTATATGTAAGCCCGATACGTCCAAGGAAGGGACAACAGAAGATCGTGGTGCTTCAGCGTACCACATAGGTAATATCTCTTCCGAAAGTTGTCGCCGCGTGACAGCGCCGAAAAACCAAGGAGCCTGTTCAAGATAGAGGTCGCATAAGCAGGAAGCCTCTTGCCATGGGGGAAGGAAATTGTCGATGAGATAGTCTAAATCCGGTATAGGCTGTGAAGCAGGGAGAGGAAAAGGTTGTGATAAACTACTCAGAATGGGGGGCAGACCGCGAGCTTGAGCCGCTTGTTGCTGCCATTCTCGGATGGTTGGCAAGCCGTTCGAAGAGTGGCCATTCACTTGGGTCGGTGGATGGTAATCTCGTCCGTCATCTGACGGAACTGAAACATGTTCTCCCTAAGAATGCACAATCAAAGATGGAAGATTAAAGAATACCAATGATTGAGTAATAAAATTGCTTAGTTCGTAAACTCAGCCCCGCTATAAAAGACGGCACGTACGATGAGAAGACTCTAAACAGAGGGGCACGCACGCAAGGAAAAGATGGTGTAATGCGTCAGTTTTAAGTGCGGTGCATAATCGTCCCACTTACTTCCGAGCCAGCGGAGCGTCCATAGAATGTTGACGCTCCATGCTCCCTGATAGCCAATGTCCCGAACGCATCGAGGTACTGAGAATCCTCCAGCTCTTCTTCCTTCACCTTATTATCAGATTGAATTGCAGCATGCAACTCCAAACTGGATTTAATCTTCAGCAAATTACGGTCCAGGAGAGGGTGAGGTTCTTGGACTCCTGTAGTAGAGTGAAGAATCGTGAGAGCGTCTTCAAGCGAGCGAATTCGATCGCTCATGAGTTCGATCTTCGCGTGCAGCTTTTCGGTATCTGCTAATACGAACCTAGTTAGTGAATCAGTTGTCAGCGAACCTTCTACCTTGAGCGGATGAAACTCACCTGGTGCCCTGACCAGTGATAAGAACCCCATTAGGACAGATACTGGAGCAACCTCTGCGCTTGCAACTACGCGTATCCATTGGAATCTCCTCATCGAAATTACTTAGAGAAGAGCTGACCTAGAACAGGGCACCATTTTGTCACATTTCAGCTTCAGTCTAAGATAAAAGGTTGAGCCATGAAACAATGAAGTTGGTGCAGAAAATGTCCTACCGTCTGCATTCAGCACAAGAAAGGGCTCCTGGTAATAGAGGAACAAGAAATCAATGATCAATCTGGCTACTAGTGAATATAATATATACCTCTAGCGCGCTTAGACTCTTTATCTTGAGCGCGCTGGGTTGCAGGGTCCTTTCGAGAGGCCTGTGGCATAGCTCCTCAGTGCGTTTGAGCGGTGCACAAGCACGGAACAAGAGGAAGATGGTGGTGAGAGGTAAAAATACGCCTTCACCATGTCGAGTGTACGTACAAGTCGTGTCAGCTGTTTCCGGTAACACCGTTGAGGCACAAGGACTTGCCCAATTATTTCCAAATGCGGATGATTTTGCTGCATTTCTTTTTGAAATTGTGATTACAACCAAGCTGATCCTCTTCACAACAATCTTGTCGAACAGAATAAAGTACAAATTTGTCTGGCTTGGAGGGGACCACATCTAAATCGACAGAACCACTATTTACGCTTTACCGCCACCACGTTGACAAGTCGTATATGATGTTCAATCATATATGCCCTCTAATACTTCCCTTTATGTTTTCAGTGTCTATACCCAAGATCATCAGCTACTTTAGGAGCAGATCAAACAGCAGATATTACGCTTCCGACTCACAGTACATGCCCTCAACTCTGGGCCAGATGCTCAGAATCGGGATGGTTACATATATCACAATCACTTGATGCTGCCGCATGTTAATCTATCCTAGCTGAGATAACAGTTTAGGAGGCAATGAGACCACCAAGGAAGGAATCTACCAAGGAACCGGCCGAATGAATGCAATGAGAGCGCCGTGGCAAAAATGACAAGAGTGGGACTTGAACCCACGCGGACATTCGCCCATGAGAAAGGAAACTTTTCAGCTTGAGTCACACGCCTTAACCGCTCGGCCATCTTGCCATTATGAATTTTACGCTGATTTTATATCCATCTAGAATCAGGTTAGTAAATTGCATTCCTACATACCTTAAAGCCAATATACCATCTAATGGAATGATTGCCATGTTTGTTGTTGTTGTTGTCAGTGTGATCAAGCCTAGTACTGATTTTGTCTCCATGCTCAGTATTTGCAGTTCAAGCCTTCTTTGAAATTAGAAACTGGCTACAACTCGGTTCTTGATAGATACAAAAAAAAAAAAAAAGTCCAAAGTGCAGTATTGATACAGTAGGTTCTAGCATGCTGCTGTTGGGGAAAGATTTAGCACTTGTAGTACTTACAATGTAGAGGAAACAAGAATTTGTATCATACTTCAAAATTTCTACTTGAGTGTATTGTATGTATGAATCAGCAAAACCTGTACAGTCATCTGTCATCATTTTAGGACAACCAAGTTTAGGAAATCGGAAATTCAATCGGTCTCATTGATTTTTGTATCTTTATATGCTCATAGCAAGTTTCTACCATGTTGCTTACATTATCAAGGGAGACAATGTCAGGATCATACCTTTCTAATTACTTCTGTATCTGAATAAAACTAGATAAATGTTCATCCATCCAATCTAAGCTGTTATAGTCCTCAACTTGTCACTGTATATATTCGTAGTTGCTTCACCTTCTGACTTGATTGAGATTATTGTATCTTGTGCTCTTCATCTTACTTATATTGATTCCATTGCCCTTTCCACAGTAGAATTACTGACATTTCCTCATATTAGTTTTATAGCACTTTGGTTATCTTAATACTAGATATGTAGTTCAAAAGCTCATGTATGTTGGAGAGTAGTTCTTCAATTTGAATGTGGCAGAGCACATGGACATATTTACAATAAATGCACACCATAGTACAATATAAATATTGTCCGAACCTGTGATATTAGAGACATTTCGTTGCCCAATTTCATTAAACGTGAATTTACAGTTCTGTACATAGCATTTTCCCTCTCCTAGTTTGTGCCTTGCACAATGCGAGCTCCGTTGGAACGGCGAGAAGCGAAGCAAAGAGAATTCCAGAAGAATCTGCAAACCCGATAGACCCGATCTTGAACTCCTTCTCCTGCTTTGCCCGTTCCATATTATGAACGCTGCTAGGATCCGGGCGCTCCTGATTAATGCGATAGAAAGCATTGACACTGAACATAACAAGTGAAGTCAGTTGATCATGATATCGTCATTGAGTGTATGGATGAAGAAAAAGAAATGGGGAAGAACGGGTCTCCGGATAGTCGGATTCAAATATACTACCACAGGATTTTGGACTTCTTTCAAATGGAACTCACTATGCTAGACCTCCGCAGATACCTTCGAGACTGATCAAAATAAATACTGTGGTAATGCTTAGACCTTCGGCTTCCTCTCCGTAGAATCCGATTGACGACTCAAAGGCTAACAGGAGTAAGATGAAGCCTTGTAGCACAGATGGTAGCGGGAGGAGATTAGGTGGCAAGGGAGGAATTCCGATAGAGATGGAGGACCGGGATAAGAAGACGGTTGTTTGATAAACGAGCTATCGGGATATATTAGCAATGTATAACATGTCAGGGCATCAAGGGAATAGAACGAGGACATGTAGGCGGTGATAGAGATTGAGAGAAGTAGATTTTAGATGAGACGGCATAGAGAAATTTGTATTCGGGGATAGTAGCATTGAGAGTATAGACATTACCTGCCATAGGGGATAATAATCGCGAATTGAATGGATTATTTTGCTCAAAAGCCAGTATTTGTCAGGTGAAGGGACGGGATAAAGCAATGTTGGTGCTACTCCCTGGAGCAAGAAAACACATTTGTTGAGCTGGAGACTGTATACAAAATTTCAGAACTTACCTGGTTGATGGTATATTCAAACTGAACGACGATGTATGTTTAGTTTGAACGAGCCATACATAAAAACTAAACTTACAAGATAGACCAAGACTGAAAGAATGAGAGGATCAGGTCATGCTTATACAGATGGTTGGATAGGAACTTACATAACGGCAACATGTACCTCGCTAAGAGCGGACGTACTAGCCTAACCTTGTCATTGAAAGTAAGTGAAACATTCTTCCTCGGTCCGGCACGTAGGCTTCCCTCCTCTTCGCCCAACTCTTCTGCAGTTGCTGCAAGCGGAGTGTATGGAAGCATATGGCCCTGTCCATTCGGACTTTCGTATCCCGAAGGAGGCAAGGAGGTATATAAGAATGCTGAACTATTAGGAAGGAGAAAGAAGTATGTTGCGGGTATGATAAAAGGGAGTACCTACAATTTCAAGGTTGACTCTTAGAAAAACGACATTTGAACATGATATCTAGGAATGAACTCACAGATGAGAGCCCCACTCCGACGCGAACACCAAGTCCGCGAACTTCCCACCAAAGGAATGCTCCAACTAAACCAGCTGCACCAGTACCAGAGGCGAAGTAACTATAAAAGGATAGCAGTTCAAAAAGACAGACAAAGAGGACTGGCGCATACCCTAGACCATGTCCTGCTACGCTTGGAGGTGCATATGTTGTAGAAAGTTGGAGGAAAGTAAGCTCCCCAAGACCTATTAGAGGCCTATAAGTTACAAAGCGATTGTTGATTTAGATGTTAAGATTGCCTGAAGAGAAGGAAGCCAGGCCTATTCCCAATAATCTGGCAAAGAAACTATCAAAGAATGCGACTACCTGTACAGATAAGTGTAAGGCAAGATATGATGAAGAGAAGAATTTGAGTTCAAAGTCGCACCAGCATCCCTAATGAACTGAGAATACAACATCCGAATATCCGTTTCACATATCGGATTCGTCCTTTCAAGACATACGGCCACCCGACTTTTGCGAGTAATGCTGGTGCAATATTGCAAAATGCGATGATCCCTTTAGGTGTCGAGGAAGGAACGAGGTCCAAAGCGGCTGAGAGAATTATTACATAGAGAACTGTAGGATTCGAAGAAGGCTTCGACATCAGTCTCGCTAAAACCGTTTCTTTTCCACGTAGTATACATACCATTGTTGATTAATCCAAAGAGAAAGAACGAGAAGCCCAGTTTCCTCATTAGTTTGTGGTCATCTGAAAGTTCTTGAGTATGATAACAATTGAGTTCAGCTGCATCGAAGAACTTCACCTTCGGGCCTGGAATCCAAATCATCAATCAAATTGCTCTCTTCAGAAATAGTATGTGAGGATAATCTAGGGTACATTTCAAGTAGTTCAGTGGATCCTGAGTGGTAAGTTGCTGGCAACATGCAACGAGCATGTCTTGAGCTGTGTGGAAATTGAAATGGGCGCAGTTCAAACAGACTGGAGAATCCGGTACTCCGGAACGAGGCGGCAGTAACCGGAGGACCCCGTAAAGAAACGCTTGTGATTGGCAGACCCCCTCTCCGCATTTAACCTTCATCGCTGGTCCAGACGATGAGCTCGTCTCTTATTCTTCGTTCTACCTTACCAAAGGCACTCATCAAGCGCTCTCTCTTTCATTCCTCAACTCAAAGTTGGTCTCGTTCTCGGCTAGTCATTTTACTGATACTCATGGGCATTCGCAGTTAGACAAGCAACCAGCGACCGATTTGCCTATGTCCCTGGTGGTCGTGCGTTACTTGCCTAAAATTTCGAAGTTTTCAAAACACTTCATGCATTTATGTTTTTCAGCAATCTACAGAGGCACCGTAAACGATCCTACAACCTTTCCTCCTTCGTCCAAGACACATGGTTCATATCACTGGGCGTTCGAACGTCTTCTCTCCGCCGCCCTCGTTCCTATGACCGCTACTGCATTCGCCACGAGCGGAACGAATTATCCTCTTCTCGATGGTATACTTGGACTCAGTCTTATCATACACAGTCACATTGGAGTGCGTCTCTGCTTCACTGATTGAAAAACGAGAAGGCTAACTTGATAATTTATCCAGTTTGATTCTTCCGTTGTCGACTATCTACATCCTCGCAAGTTCCCCGTCTTTGGTCCCACTGTAAAGTGGACGCTGCGAGCAGCAACCGTTGGAACTATGGTTGGCGTGTATCAGTTCAATACGAACGATATTGGTGCGCTTAATATGCCATTTTATTTTTTGTGCCAAAACTCATGTTGTTGTGTTAGGTCTTACCGAACTCATTGCTAAAGTGTGGACTGCATGAAAAGCAAATTGAACTCCTTCGGGGAACGGAAAGCAGTATTCCGTCTGTACTATCTCCCTCTCCTGTATTCTCCAATCACTAGCAGTCAATAAGCTATTAGTATATTCAAATCTTCTATGTTGGCTGGGAATGGGGTGTCTGCGGACCACTGAAGTACGTGAATACAGCCTACGTTGCTTATTACAACCTCGCCGCGCGTCAGGCCTTTGTCCAAACGTTGTCCCGAAATTCAAGGTCATATCCTTAAGGTTCTAATCTCACAAATACAGATTGACATCCTCTAAGATGTAGCAGAGACGGGCTTACTCTGTGAATGGAAACCGTCAGAAACAATAGAGTATTCGTGGAGGATTTCACACATACGTATGCAACAGCATCAAAATCATACGATATACCTAGTTCCTTCAATTTGCGTTTTTTATCATTCTGGCGTTTTAGCAAACGTTCAGTTGCTTTAGCTTGCTCTTCTGGGGTTCGCAGCTAGGAAAATTTTTTTGAACGTTGTGTACACATAAATTCGGAAAGGGGAGAACACACTTTGTTATGGGTAACTCGAGCTACACGATGCCTAGGCACTACTCTCCACTTCCTATTGGCGCCTATCCATAGCTCTGGGTGAGCTTCGTCCTTCGGTATCACCTTGCATCGGAGGATATGTCCCATGAGCAAGTAATTGTCCATAGTCTCCGCAACGATTTTAGCGATTGACGAAGAATCAAATTCCAGGAAGGCGTAATGTTTAGATTTTCCAGTCTAAGTGAGATATAAGTGAAAATGAGCATTCTGTGTCTGAAAAAAGATTCAATGAGAAGGTTATAAACCTTTTTATTTCGAGAAACTCGCAAACGAGTTATGTTTCCGAACTGAGAGAAATATCCTTTCAGCTGATCCTCGTAGAAACCATGGGGTAGACGACCCAGATACAATACTCCTCGGTCAGCCGCCTACAAGCATATTGGGCATAGTAAGTGGATAGTCATAAGGTGTGCAAGATAATATGCACCGGTTGTTTCTTAGCTTTCTCTAATTTTCTGTATACCGTTGCGTCGTCCTTCGCTACTGTGGGTAATTTTGTGATATCAATGGAAAATCCGTCTATTTCTTCGTCAGACGAATCGTCTTCATCAGTTGATAGACCATGCAGGTCTTCTTCCTCCTCTTCCTCCTCGTCTTCTTCTCCAGATTGCACATCTTCGTCCGCTTTATTTTCTCCGTCGTCTTCTGAATCTTCTGAATATTGAGCAAGTTGTAGCTGTGGCTGGGTTTTCGATTTTTTCGTCGCCTTTGAGGGCTTGGATGTAGAAGGGTCGTCGGCAAGCTTGCGCTTGACTGCTTTTATAGGTTTGGTTGATTTCGAGAGCTTTTCTGGGGCCATTATATGTGAAGGAAAGAGAGGCAAAAACTGGCACTGCCACTGGGCGCTAATTTCAAATTTCTTCACTTCTGCTTCTATTCCTACATATGCCAACAGCCAGCCTCGTTATTTATCGTTAACAAACATTTTCCTTACAACCAAATACTGTCCACGACCAGTGCATTTTTTTTTTTTGTCTTCCGTCAAGGCCCTCTCTGCGATTCAAATTATTGGAATGATGTCATGAGAACTGAGCAAAAGTGGCGAAATTCAACTTTCTTCTTCAAACTTCAACGTTCAAATATCGTTTTACGAACTTATTATCAAGAATCTTTGCGTTATTCTACAACATGACTTCCTCTCGTAAAGACATAATTATCATTGGAGGTGGAATAATTGGATGTTCAACAGCTTATCAACTAACTCGCCATCCCTCATTTTCGCCTGTTACCACAACTATCAGAGTAATCGAAGCCTCAAAACATGGTCCAGCGCAAGGTGCTTCCGGAAAAGCAGGTGGACTGATAGCGAAATGGGCATATCCTAAAGAACTGGTCGCTATCTCGTTTTCAGAGCACGTCAAGCTAGCTGAAGAACATAACGGACAGGATCGTTGGGGATGGCGATATGTTGAATGCGGAAGTTGGGAAGGTCAAAGCGCTGTGAGAGACAAGGATGCAGAATTTGGCGATGGAGTTGGAGCCGGTGGTCAAAGGAAAAGCCTTGAGAAGACATTGGGACTTGAAGAAGGTAGCAAGAGCAATTCTACGAGCAGAAAGAGAAAAGGCCTTCCGGATGATCTATTATGGGTAGATGAAAGTCTTACACACCGTTACTCTCCGATGGCGGCTAGTGGAGACACCGCACAGGTTCACCCTTTCCTTTTCACGAATAGTATGATGGATTTAGCCATGGAAAAGGGGGCCGCGTTAATCTCAGGTCGAGCCACTCGTCTGAACATCAGCGACGGCAAAGTCACTGGTGTCAACGTTATTCATAATGATACTGGTAAAGGCGAAACACTTCCTGCCACAGATGTCATCCTTGCAGCCGGCGCCTGGTCTCCATCTCTCCTATCGACTCTCCCTATCTCCTCGACCAGAGCCCACAGTATAATTATCCTGCCACAACCTTCCGTCGATATCACCCCATATGTTCTTTTCACCGAGATCGCCTTGTCTAAACGACGAGGACTCACGGTCTCCCCAGAAATATATGCCAGACCCGGGAACGAAGTATACGCATGTGGTCCTGGTGATGATTCTCTACTTCCAAAGAACGTGGACGATGTGGTTATCGACGAAGCTGCTTGCGAAAGCATATGGAAGCATGTATCCAGTATCTCTCCGGAACTTCGAGCTGGGACGGTTAGGAAACGGCAAGGCTGCTTTCTCCCCATCGTAGAGACGGGTGGAGGTCCGATTATCGGTGCCGCTCCTCATATCGCGCAAGGTTTAATTATCGCAACTGGGCATACATGTTGGGTAAGATTAATTCATTGCCCATGGCCTTGTTTCACTAACGGTTACTATAAGGGGATATGTAATGCTCCTGGAACAGCCAAAGCGTTGAGTGAACTTGTCATGGATGGTACAATTCAATGTGCCAATCTACAAGAGATGGATCCGGCGAAATACTTGTAATTGAAAGCAGGCGGGAAGGAGGGAAGAATTTATTCCACGACTTGGCATTGGTCAGTGATAAGAGAGACTGAATACGTTCCTAGCAATTAAAAGTCGGAGAGAAAAGAATTCTATGCAGCGGCAGGCGGAGGGATAATACTTTATACAACTTCTATTTGCTAGAAGGGTTTACTTCACATGTGTAAGAACGTCGAATGCATCGCTAAAAAATTGGAGATGCAAGTTGATTTTTCGGGTCCGGTGAGATTTGAGTCGGGACAGCGGAACATTGTATACGTAAACAATTTTTTTTCCCTCTCCCTTGCCTTTTCTTTCTTCCTTAACTCTTTGTCGTTCCTCAGCGACGTGTCCATCATTAAAAACTGATCATAGACAGTTTTTGGCGCGTCGTCCGCAGGTATTGCAGCTCATTTACGAACCTCCTCGCTGGCAATCAGTCGCTGCCTCGAGCACAGTGACTAGTCTACTTTGCGCCTCCCCCTCATTCAAATTTTATTCCCTTTCACGAATTCTCTACGCCTACGAACTCTTCATCTAATCAACGCACAGTCCAATCAACTGCATTGGCAAAGAATGCCCCGTCGTTCACTACTTGGAAGCACGGAGCCTGTAGAGTGGGTTATAATGTGCTTTTATATTCTGACATCGTAGCTTAATCGAATATTTCATGATCTGCTACAGCGCTTTATGTCACCACTTTAATGTGGTGAAAACTTCTCTGACCTCTGGGATCCCTCTGCCTAGATATTTCGATATGCTCATAACGAGAGACGCTCACATGCCAAGCCATGCCCTCGCACTATACCAGTCGACGACTACCTCATTTATCCAACCCCTCATAGTCCCAATCGACGTGGACATGTATAATAATGGCTTCCGAGTCGACCTAATTCCCCCCGCAGCACCAGGATCCACTTCACCTGTACCCTACCGCGACTCCACTTCTGGAGCACTCACCGTCTCCCTACCTGTAGTTCCGATTTCCGTTCCCCACATTGCGTCCATTCCACTGCTTTTGCTTTTCGGTCTAGGTCTCGAGACCCAAAGCAATTTCCTCGCACTTCATCTCCTACCTCCTCAGGTCATTTCTGAATTCCCAAACTCCGCTGAAATGGCTCGCGAAATGTCGTTGCTTGCCGATGAAGAATTCCAGCAACGGTTGAGGTATAATCAGGGAATGTGGAAAAATATCCTCGCTTTGGATGTTAAAGATTCAAAAATTGTGGAACTGGTTCAGACTGCCTGGAATGTTACTGCAGAAGCACGACGGTTACGACAATTCCGGTAAGGCAGTTCACCCAGTCTAGTGAACCTATGTTGCAACTATCCCTCTTTTTCCTGTCATGACAAAACACAAGTTCGCCTGCCCTTCTTTTCAGCTCTTCCGATCTCTTTACCGTATCCTTCGTTTTACTTTAGCACATTCTTTGCACTCCGGCTCACCCCTTGTTTTGTTTTGTAACTCCCCATTTCTAATAGCCCCTCACTCGTTATAATTTATACACACATTAATTCGTAATGAAAGTTTGCTTTCAATGTTCTCTAGATATCAGGATTTCAGACACTTGCCACATAGTATACTTGCTTACCTGCTACACCTACTATCATCATCGTTCTGTTTTATTTCTGAACCACATTGCATAGCTTTCTAACTGCAGTCCCAATTCGACGCCGAAAGTAAGTTCTGCTGAAGAAGACGATGAAAGAGTATGAACGGAAATTGATTTGGTTTACATACAGTACGTGATGGGTTCGTTTCTTTATGAAATGCGATCGAGGAAGCCAAAAATCGTAATCAATACGAAAAACTACGTGTAGAAGAAGGGGAACTGTTCGTTATTCGCAAAAAAAAAAGACAGTGAAAGAAAAAAATCAATGAAAACTAGGCACTCCCACTGACCTCTACTGACCTGCATAAAGGTAACATCTCATGGGTCGACAATCATGGCCTCTGAGCTAGTACCAGCTTGTGCACCCCCAGTAGCCCGACTTTTCCTGCGAGTATACTCGCTCTGTCTCGCCCTCTTCTTCGCACTCAATAAAATACTTGTTTCACTAGTTCTCGCGCCAGACACACCGACATGACTTCTACGAGCTCCCCCCATGCTCTTCCTTGGGGCCTTGTGCACCCCCACACCCAGACTTGACCGCTTTGAAGCCAGACCGACCGCAGAGGGACCTGCGTAGTCCGTGCTAGTTGGTGGTCCCGATCCAGAAGCGGCACGTTGAGAGGCCAGTTTCGCAATGACCTTCGAGCGAGATATACGCGGTTTTCGACCAGACAAAGAACGCTGTTTGACAGCTACCCCTCGAGCAACGGTCTGAGAGCCGTTTCGAACCGGGGAAGGTAATCCCGATCCGACGGGCACCATAAGCGGTTTGCTGAATATTTTCGCTGGAACTCCATTGGAAGAAGAAGAGGGGACTGGATTTTCAGACTGAACCTCCAACGTACCAGACTTGAGCCTGGGAATTCCAGCAGTTTTAGCCAAAGAGCTAGCGGTAGGAGCAAGGAGACGCGAGCTTGTAGAACTCACGGCGCCAGGATTAAAGCTCCTGCGTGTTCCAAGACTAGAAACCCTCGAGGACGTTGCGGAATTTGCGGAAACTCGAGACACCCTGGAAGAATTGACCAAAGAGCTATTCCGCGTCGACGTGGTGCCATTTGTCGATGTCCGGACACTACTACTCTTGGTGGGGGCCGCAAATGAAGGTATAGGGGATCGAGATCGAGAAGAGTGTATCGTCGCTGCCACAGAACCCAGGGAGTTCATCGTCCCCATATTGGACACATCTCTGCTCCGAGATGAGGTAGATGAAGTGGGCGGCTTTGAAGAGCCTGCTTCTGTCGCAGCAACTTTCCTTCGAGTACCCGAAGACGCATTTTGGATTCTTGCCTCCGTAACGCTAACGGACGCTACTGCACTCGGTGTTGGTGCTGCATTGGAGGTGGCCACAGATGATGTTGTGGGCGCAACTGCGGCTGGTGTCTTCTTTCCTCCACCCCAAACACCCTTGACTATAGACTTTGCTGCATTAGATAAGAACCCGAACCGTGATTTCGACGGCGCCTGCTTCGGCGGCAGCTTGTCTACATAGTTGTGTCCAGTCAGTGACACAGGCAGTCTGTTCAGAACACGCGACCCACTGTTTCGACCCACACTAACCCTTCCACGCCCCATACTAGCTCTGCCGTTTGCAGCACTACTCCTCCTCCGAGCCCGATTCATCTCAAGCTTTCGCCGAATGATTTCGCGTTCCTTCTCTGATTTGTCTACGGCTGATTTCTCTGTAGCCTTGGCTCCGATGTCATCCTTACCGTAAAACTCGACTCTAGCTTTTTTTCCGACAGGAATCTCTTCTTCTTCCTCGTCACCAAAGCCTCCGGGAACAGTTCTTCTGGTGTTACTAATCACTCGAGTACTCGTACGCTTCACTGGCCCGTGAAGACTATCATCTATAGCGCTCGACTTCCTCTTCTTTCCAACTTGCTCTGGTTCAAGACTTGAGCCAACACCCTTTCCAGACAAAGAGGAAGGATTGATTTGGTTCTTGCGGTTCAAATATCCGGCGATGCTTTCCATACCGTCGAACTGGTCTTGGTGCGCCTTCTCAAACTTCTCTTTCACTTCTCTTTTCGCAGCGTGAGCACCGAAACTCTTTCGCAGAGGCTTGATCTCCCGGTCTGCATACTTTCTCTGAGTACCGGGGGTAAGGTCACCTCCAGCACTAGGATGCAGGGTAGAAATGAGAGAAGTGCCAACGGTTTCGACACCATCAGCAAGCAGGCGGCGATTCATCTCCTCTAGGACCGAGGCAGCGGCAGTCTGAAATTGCGCATTAGACACCCGATGCTGAGGCAAAGGGGAGCCGAATACGAATGGTTCGGGTTTAGCGCCAGATGGAGATTTCGATGTCGAGGGCCCGCCTGGAATGGTGAGCCCAATAGTCCTAGAACGGGAAGCCACATCTTCTGTCGGCAAGTCCGGGTATATCTTAACATTTTCGCCTTGCCCGTGTCCAGAAGGACTTCCTAATACAAGATCAAAAGCCGTGTTCCATGGCTTTAGTTGTGGTGTGCTAGAGTTTTCGTTGTGGAAAACGAAAGTGGAAGGTTTAGGGGAGTCAAGGGGACCGGTCATCGATGATGATGAAACCAATCGAATCGTCGTAGTAGCACCAGATGAACTTTTTCTGGGAGTCGCTAGCCCAAAGCCTAAGCTAAAGCGAGCGTCGCCCAAACTCAGTCTAGCATTGTCTGGTGCTGGTGCTCCAGGTCTGAGTACGTGTCCTGGAAGTGGAGCATTGTCCTCTTTGTTGTTAAAATCAAACTTGGAAAGTGCTGTAGGAGTAGGTGGGTTTGCACTGAAATGCGAGAAGTCGGAGAAATGATCCATTTGTGGCATCTGAATTGGTAAAGGAACAGGTAGACGGGCATAGGGAATCGCGTGTTTGGAGAGCTCATCTACAATGGCGATTTTAGAGCGATCTTCTCGGTTTCCCGACACATAGCCGCTTTCAATAGGCATAGGCGGTACAGGGGGAGGCCTCTTTGAAAGATTTCCGGTTATGCCAGCTCCAGAAATGGAAGTAGTCGAAGTGGCCATAGTAGATTTGGCAGAAGCACTGCGCTTAAGTCCCAAGGAAGAAGCCAATGCTTTGATAGACGACATGGTAGATGCTGTTTGGGCTACACCGTGAGCTCGAGAAAAAGCCGGAAAGATTTAGAAAAACCTACATTTCGAGCCACCAGTTCCGAACTCACGATTGGACGCAATGCTTCTCAACGTTCCACTTCGCGATCCACTATCTTCGTTATCACACTCCGCAATGCTTTCCATAACTTCCCATTGCTCGCTGGGACGTGGCAAATCCATCGCCACGGCAGTCTTCCCTATTCTGCGGTCATTGTAGTTCTCTTTATTGCCTCCAACCTCCTCACCGTCAATGTCCATCTTTCCACTACTCATTGCATCACTCCTCGAAGCAATACTGAAAGGAGCGTCTTTGGGAAGATCTGTGGCCACCTTTTTCAGTCTCTCGATGAGTTCAATATTCTTCCCTGATGCCTTTATAGAGTGGATTTTGCATAACTTCACGAGTTGATCCCGCTTGAGCGAATGCAACGCAGGAGAGTTGAACAGAATTTCCGTCGTTTGCAAGGACGAAGACATGGTATTTCAAAGATCCTACTCTTCTAGTAGGACCAGGACGCCGCAGCCGTCGTCAAAATGGAAAAAAAGGGGAAGGATGTCGGGCGAAGCGAAACGGTAAAGTGGAAATCAACCGTTACACGTGATCGTTCCGGTTCCGGTACAATAGAGCACGCCTTCCCTATACCGTTCTTAGGTAATCTTCAGACGGGTGTATGAATGTATACAGCCCTCCGACGTTGACAATATAGCTTTGATTATTCTCTGCATGGAGGAAAGATAAAAACTCTGCAGGGTACTTATTCTGTACATGCATTTCCCCGGCTATGCAGCTTACCTATCTTCACAGGGCGAAGATTTTCTCTCAGCATCGACTGGTGTCTTTTGAGTATGTATACTGTGATACTTTATGTCCTTTTCTACTTCAACATACAGATAGTCCTACTTCTAAGATAATTTGACTTCAAATCTGCACATATCACTCAAAGGTCATGAAGGCTTTATGTTTAGAAAGGATTTTTGTTTTGCTTTTGTGACCCCCACATGCGAAGACTGTAAATATAATCAGGATTTTTGCATAAAGTCACCATAAACGCATGCAGCAAACTATAGCGAGTATACATCAAACACAAAGCTGACACAAAGCATAAGGCCACTGATGATAATGTAGAGACATTGTGACCAGATCAGAGTGTACACTGCAAATCATGGTTCCTCCTTTTTTATATACTTTCTATGCCTACTTTTTCGCGTATACTGTACTATCTACTTGTCTTTGTACAATCTAGTGCTGGATTGGATCTGTACAATGTGAGATAACCACAATGCCTGGCAGCCTACACATTATTGTGATCAAATCCAGGGATAATCATAGCTACTGCTATATTCACTGAGTAGCTCTATGCTTTGTGTTGGCTTGTGTTTGCTGTATGTAGACTTGTGTGTAAGGGTAACACTAGAGTCTTTAGATGAAGAGGCCATAAAAGGAAGGCAGAGGTCCTTCCCGAACAGGAAGACTACGATGACCTTTTAAGCAATGTATGCAATTTTCGAAAATCTGACATAGAAGTAGGACTGTTCAAGTAGAATAGGACAATAAAACTACACAGTACCCATTCTCCAAAACCCCTCAAGTACACATTATGTGAGTTCTCCGAATATTCAGTGAATTCTGATTTCATGAAAACGAAGGTCCTGGATGATGGATCCATGCGTGTTTCATGTAATATACAATGTAAGGAATCAACATTGAATATATTCAATTGTCAGTACTTCATTTCCTCCTCACCAAACTTTGGCTTGTAATTGTAACTAGTCGGGTGCAGGTGATCAGTTATTCAATGGAGAAATTGGGAGCTATATGATCATCCGTCTGATCACTGGTGATACGTCGGTGGAAGCAGGTTCATATCCGTATCGATGATACCGACAGGAGACGCTGCGGGGGGGCTGAGGTTCTCCAATAGTCTAACTAATCCAAAACAGATACTGTTGTGGTTCATCCTTGGATACCTGGAGTGTTACAGAGCACAATCTACTGTATACTGACTCTCTCGGCGGAACTGATTTGATCCGTCAATCTTTACGACCCCCGTTCTGCTTTGTTTTGACCTCCCTAGGTAGTCCGACTAATCTACAACGATAATTGTCTTCCCTAGAGATGCGATCTAATTGCGGTATCCCGCCGGTATCTTCGAAAAATATCCGTCCTACAGGAACCTACCACATCGAGGCTAATTGTTCTGATTTTTTGAGGGCAAAAGGCGAATAACCAGGGGTGAGTTAGGGTGAGTTCAGCTCAAGGTAACCTTCAATACTTGGTGCCTCCGACCTCCGCCTATGAGTGGGGGAATGATGGTCAATAACCAGTGATCTCGCCTGATCTTGCAAAGTATATATCTCATTTAGAAGAAGTCTGCAAGGGAGTGTAAGGACTGGTGAGAACTTCAATCCGACTGCACCGGTGAATACAGGTAAATATACTAGGTTTCCAGATCGACGATCAGTTCTACCGACGGGTCGTAACACCGTGACCGACCCGTCCAGGTTTGCAGCCACGTGAGACACCGCCTCCTAACGCGCTTGAATTCCCAAATAATAAAGCCTCGGCTCCTAGAAAACGCAAATCCTTCTTTTTTCAACCGTCTATCCGTACACGGACTACTTAGGACCAAATGCCAGATAACGAGGCCACTTCTTCGTCTACTTCTTCTGCTCAACCTCGCAAACGGCGGGCCAAATGCGCATGCGACGAATGTGGGCGCAGAAGAATTAAATGTGAGATTGTTTAGCGAAATTCCTCGCTGCCAAACTCATTACTCTTCTTCAAGGTGATGGAACATTGATGCTGAATGGAATTTGCTCAAATTGTGTGAGCTTACAGATTGATTGTACATATACATCAGAAAAGAAGGTATGGGATCAAGCAATCAATACTTTTCCGTTGCTGATTTTATCGTATTGCATGTAGAAACGCGGTCCCAAAGTAGGGTGAGCATCTCAGACCAAACTTTCATTCAGTTCTCTAGCTGCAAGCGCCACTTAGATCCAAGCGGCGACCTGCATCCGAAGTTGCAACGCTCATATATACCATCCTGGCTGCCCCTCAGAGCTTTACTCTTCCAGAAGATCCTCAAGCGACTCGTAACATGCTGATAGATCTCGCGACTTATGCACGGACCTTAGACGATAAGCTGCATAGGACCCCTTCTCCGACAAGCGCCACCTCTAGATCTTCTGGAGTTGCGTCAAGAGCTTCACCTTTATCCTCCTTGCACGACCCTTCCTGTGAAGATAACCAAAGCCACGACAACCGCGGTGATATGGAATATCTAGCTACCCGTATTCATGGCCTCTCTTTCGATTCTAATGGCATGTCCAAATTCAATCATGTCAATCTTCTACAAACTGCATTAGATATTCGAGACGAAATGTACGGCGCGAAAACTAGTGCCATCATTCTTCAGAAGCGCCCAGAGTTCTGGAATCCAGCCCCGGTGAGACCCTCAGTATGGTATCTGGTCTGCATTTGACCAATCAATCGCCTTGTTCGTTTAGTGGACTAACATTATTGAAGAGTCGCCATTAATATTCCCCGAAGACGACCTCCTTCGAGACCTTGTTTCTTTGTATTTCTCCCGACTCCATTACCTTTACCCTCTCTTTCATCAACCCACATTCGAAAGGCATGTATACGAAGAGAAGTTACATTTGAGAAATCGAATATTCGGCTCGACTCTCCTCGCCGTCTGCGCCAATGCTTCCCGGCATTCCAATGACCCTCGAAATCTGTACGGGACCACGCAATCTGAACACTCTTTAGGATGGAAATATTTCAAACAAATACAATTCCTTCGACTGACGTACTTGCAACCCATGACATTGTTCGAGGTACAACTCTATGCAGTGCGTTACATGGTTTCACGAGTATTATTCTGTCTATTAACTGAAACTCAAAGTTGTCGCTGCTCTTCATGTTTCCAGCATCCAATGGAGAAGGTGCATGGCCGTGGGATATGTGTAGACCGTGCATACAATTAGCACAGCAGGTCGTATCGAATATTCAACGACAGTCCGATCTCAGGCATTGCGATATTGTAGAGTGCGAGCTTTGGAGGCGTGCTTTTTGGGTGCTCACTGTCTTCGAAGTTTCCAAAGGCATTTTTATCGGTCGACCAAAAGAGCTGACGCCTGAACAGTAAGTATGGTGGCTGTCCATGGCGAATCTAGTTTGCTCATTATTGCACCATTTATAGGCTCGAATCTCAATTCCCTGTGGAATGCGATGATGATTATTGGTTCAACGATAATCCTGAACTTCGTTTCGTACAGCCACCTGAAAAGCCTTCCTATCTTTCCTACTGGCGGCATTTACTCACCCTGATTGTCGCTTCTGGGCGGGCACGTCGCAATGTAAGTTTTAAAGGGACTCGGTCTTGTTCGCCGTTATGAAGTCTGTCCCACACAAGGTCAATGCCGATAATCATATCCCGGAACAAATGTTACAACGACGGACGGCATATATAAATAACTGGATTGCTACCGCGCCAGTCCATCGTAGGTTACTTTGATTTTATCCCGAGAACAATCTGAAGCTCAATCCGACATTTAGTACAATGGGACCCCCATAATCCCAATACAATCTTCTTCCACCAATCTCTCATGCTTCAATATACCCACAGTCGAGTTCTGGTGAGGTTATCATTACACGCATTCATATCCATCTGTTCTTACTACTTTCCAGATACAAAACCACAAGGACCTACTTCGACCCGGACCCATGAATTTTTCCTCACTTTCCATGTGTGCTAATGCCGCAAGATCATATCTTCACGTCATTGAAGTACAACATCAGCGTTCTGACTGTTTCCTACTGCCAAATTTAATAGTGCGTCCAAGCAATTCATGCCTGATTTCCGCGTATCCATTCAGCATCAAATAGCACCAGGTATTCATGTGCGGAGTTATATTACTTATCAACCTTTGGAAAAGGACGTGGATGAACTCCATGCCAGACCAGCATAAAGAGACGGCCGAGGTATACAAATGCTTGCATTTCTTAGCATTCTATGAGCGCAGGTTGGTGTGATAGTCCTTTATTTGAGTGAAGTCACTTACATAACAACGATGATTCAGGCACGACTCGGCGGGGCGTCTCTAGTACGTCTCTGTTCTGCACTGGCCTGCGATACTTGCGTACTGATTTTTATGCAGCGATGTTCTATCAGCCATGATTTCTGCCAGCGGGATTCCTTCACCTCCCAGGGCACTTTCTCTAAAGCGCTCTCGAAGTCATGAAGAGTTGGAACTAAGTGGATGGCAGGATGGTTGCGAAGATGAAGATACATACTATGACCCTGGTAACCAAGGCATTCGATCTTCGACGCAAAGTAATATCCCTTCCCTTACATCGCCTGTCCGCTATACGCCTAGTGAGCGAATTTGGGATCAGACTGCCATTTCTCCTAGCAACGAAACGTTAACCTTCCCACATAATCCCAAGTAGGCATTTGTTGCCCTTCATAGGTCCTCTAGCTTGTGTGAACTAATTATTCTTCCTGATAGGGCTGAAGAAGATTGGACTTCGTTCATGGGCATGGTGGACGAAATGCTGCATTCGGTCCACTCCCATCCTCAGAGCTTTTGATTCTACCCCTACTTGTACATTTAACTGTATATAATTCCTTAGACCTACAGGTTCGGTTTCTTTTGTTGGATGATACAGTATATTTGGTTGAAGTTCCACTTGGTGCTCGGGGTGTTGAATAAGTTTATTTATCTGTTGTCAACTAGGATAGATTACTATGTATGTGGAAGGTCACAACTGAAGATAACTCTAGAACCTTGAAGACACCGAACGCATTCGTCATGGTATCCAGAAACCAGATATTTTCGAGTGATTTCATTCAACTTGAAGTGCACCTGAAGATCACAAAGCAACAAATTTCTTTCAATTTTCAAAGAAATTTGTGTTGAATTTTGAACTGGGTCGAAAGTTGTGCCGATACTCCTAATTGTCCAATGAATATATCCTTCAATTTGAACTCAAACAGAGATTACCTGTACCCAATCAACTAGGTGAAATGAAAGCAAATGGTAAATGTTTCCGGTACAATGAAGTAAAATCTCTTGTGCTCAGCGTCTTTCCGTACAGTGTGAGCAATTCTATCAACTCTAAGCTAAGTCAAGCTATACTTACGACTGCTATTAAAAACCGAAAGGCTGTAAGTTTATGCGCATTTTGATGACACAATCACAAATCTCCGATTTATTCCGCGGAATTAATTTCGTTTCGACTCCTCCATTCTTGCTTCTTGTCCATGTTGACTAGGCAGCCAATACTACAAAATTTTAGACGGGCTTTTTCTTCTAGTTGTCGTCGAGAAAAGCAACGTCTAGTCATTCTTGGCTCTGGATGGGGAGGATACGAAATCCTTCGTGGAGTGGACAAGAAAAGATGGGGTAAGCAGTCAACTCTCTGCCTGAATATTTGAATGGTTGCTACATATATGTACTGACAATGCTTTAGATGTCGTATTGGTATCCCCGAATAACTATTTTAATTTTACGCCTCTATTAGCTAGTTGTGCGGTTGGGACACTCGAGTTTCGTTGTGCCATTGAACCTGTGAGCAATAGCAATTGCTAGTTCAGACGAAATTTGGCTAAAATAATCACTTATAGGTTCGTAGGTACTCCCCGGCAGCCGTGCGTATAGAAATTGAGGACAATTATTTATTGCTGAAACATAGTCAATTAGGGTATCTATCAAGCGTGGTGTGACAGGATAGGTATAGTTTCAATCACCTTTGTATCCCAAGGAAATATTCTAACGCGTAAATTGAACTTACAGATTTCAGAAACAAGACATTGCAGTGTGTACGTCTTTAAAATTCATCAAAATCATGATGTCCTGAAGGCCGAAATTCAAAGATGCCTGCAACGAAACCAAGTCACGTTGCGTCCCCCAGTGACACTACTTATGATCACCAGATATCGACAACCAGTCCAGGAAGTGGATTAAAATTTCCTTTAAAATACGATAAACTTGTTATTGCCGTGGGGGCGTACTCACAAAGTGAGTCAAAAACATACTCCTGCTTCGATGAGAGATGTGTCGACGTCGACATCATGTAGCCTTCAGCATTCCCGGTGTCAAAGAACACGCGCATTTCTTAAAGGATGTACGCGACGCGCGAGCAATTCGAAGCCGAATTTTGGAGTGTAAGAATCATTTCTTGGTTCCAATACATGTTCCTGACCGCGATTTTTGTTACAGGCTTTGAGCAAGCCAACCAGCCTACCCTCTCCGATACTGAACGCCGTCATCTACTGAACTTCGTCATCGTAGGAGCAGGGCCGACTGGAGTGGAATTTGCTGCAGAATTTCATGATCTATTACACGCCGAAATATGGGAGCATTATCCTTCTTTAGCCAAGATGGCTCGGATCAACCTATACGACGTCGCACCGAGCATCTTGGGAATGTTTGACAGTAATCTTGTTCAGTGAGTGAGAGGACCGAAGCCTCCATTCGTGACCAACTATATTCCTCCCAGGTATGCCGAAAAAAATTTCCGTCGAGAAGGCATTAGTATCTGGACAAGCCATCATGTTGATAAGGTCGAAGCCGTAAGTTGTCCAAGAATCTTATATGAAATACATTAAAACTTTGCTTCCCTCAGGGCAAAATCTACATCAAAGAGCAGGGAGAAGGTAAGGCGATACGCTAAGTTTTAGCCCTCCCTATTAAATCCGTATTGAATACAACGATTTCCTAGTACCATACGGATTACTCGTTTGGTCAACGGGTCTCTCTCCGAATCCGCTAGTCGCTTCAATCACGGAACTCAAGAAACACCCGAAAACTCAGAGGTGAGATTTGTGGTACTTCATTTTTTGCGGCTAAGATACAAATTTTTGGGTTCCCTTCTACTCGAAAGTATCATTACAGATGATCATTTGAACACTTTAAGAACTGATGGTACGCCTGATCCCGACGTCTACGTGATTGGCGATGCGGCTTCCCTTGCAAGCGCTCCTCTTCCTGCAACTGCCCAAGGTTAGTATGTGCTCTTGCAGACGTCCACGCTCTGATACATAGTCTGGATAGTCGCAAATCAACAAGCTAAATACCTTTACAAAAGGCTTAATAAGATCATTAGAGATCGTACTCATGAAAAACCGTTCGAATTCCATAACCAAGGAACTTTGGCCTATGTAGGTAACTGGTAAGTTCACCTCCGTCTAAATTTGGTTTCTGTTGCTCGTTAATGCCTGCTCCAATGTAGGAAAGCGATCTATGACAGGCCAGACGAGGGAGGTCTTCCAGGCTTAAATAAAGAGAAAGGGCGCCTTGCCTGGCTTCTTTGGAGATCGGCATATTTCACGCAGACTCTGAGCATTAGAAACAAGTGAGTCAATCTATCGTGTATTGTTTTTTAAAATGGGGTTAATACTAACTCTAAATCATCAGGATTCTGGTTCCTTTCTATTGGTTCCTCAATTGCAAGTTTTGGTTTTTCGATTGTTTTTCAGCGTATAAATATTTTGACAGGGATATTCGGACGTGACTTGACCCGCTTCTGACACATCAAAAAAATTACCTGGCAGGTTATCTTATCCGCGTCCTTGATCTGCCTGATACCTACTCGTTACATCTTACTTTGCATACATAAATACAATACAGACATTGCACCCTAATGATATCTGTTTAAAAACATCCTGCACGCATTGAAGCAGGCCCAAGTTTCTTCATCCCCAGCCTGAAACTATTGATGAGCTCTTTGCGCCTGAACTCATCCGCTGCAAGATTTCCATGCTGCAAGTCTGTTATTACGCTCGACCACGAGGGATCTATCCCTTCTGAGCACTCGATGACACCGTCTCCGCCAAGACCAATGTGTCCAACGTGGACAAAAGAGTTGGTTTGAGGAAGTGAGATAATAGAAGTAGTGAGGCCAGTTATTTGTTGTCGAGGTTTCAAATCGGAAGTAATTCGTTGTGGAGAGGCTAGAGTGGGAGTGCTGGTATTGCTGACTCTGAGTCTCCCGATTCTCGACTTCGAGATATTTTCTGAACGAACACTGGGTGCACGTCTAGAATATTTGGTGCCAGACCTCTGAACTACTAGGTTCTCGTCAGGGGAGGAGAGGGGTGAATTGAATACGATATAAACGTACCCTTTGGTTGCAAGTCTTGTTGAGCTGTATTGGGTAGCTGTGTCTGCACTACCTGTCCAAAAGCCTGTGCATCTTCGTCTCTATTGAATAGGAAGCCCCACATTCTACTCTAGAATTGTTGTTAGAAACAGTCGAGCAAAAGCAAAATTTAGGCGCTCACCCTACCATTAAAGACATGAAAGAACGGCTTGTCAATGCGATAGCTACAATCTTCCGGTATGGAAAAGGTCCACAGAATTCTTCCGGTCGTTTCGTCTCGAAGGCGGAACCAGTAAGTAGTCTCAGTAAACTCTGGACTAATTTCTTTCTCCTCTGCAGTGGGATGCTCAGCTTCAGCTTCGACATGCTGGTGCTGACAGAACTGAGCAGTACCCCGTTGATTAAAGTACCGCCATTCGTATTCCGTCCCGCTAATATTGGCGTGGTATAATTTAACCGTGACTTCCGCTAATAATTGTACGGAGGAAGAGGAGAGCATCGTTGGAAGTGAAATAGAGCAAGAGGATTGTCTCGTAACCGTACGATACATTATAGCAAAAGTGCACTCTACTAGTCCAAGTCTGAACGTATGGACCACATCTTGTTCTTTCTATCGTCAACTCCTCGTGTACACCTCATGTCGGGGGCGCAATGAGACAGTGGTGCAATAACACGGTGAGAACTCACCTATAAGGCTAAGTTGTCATAGCCAAAAGAAAAACGTGAATTACACCAGGATATTTTTCATACCCGAAAGATCGAGGATGTTAAGGCACTGGACCATTTATTGTCATTCTGAAACCGGCTGCTGCATAAACAAATTTTGCCAGAATTGAACATCCTGAAAAATATCGGGCCAGCCGTCATAGACAGGATTGTCGATCGTCCCTCCTACAGTAGCACTAGGAAAGACTGGCATTGACGCAGTGCTTACCGCGTTTAGATCCAAACCTGGTTGTGGCATTGTTGCATCTTGAGCAAACATGGTAAAGGAAAACATCTCCCTCGAACCAAGGGATGATGGTGAAAAAGTTTGCTCTGATATGGGCGAGGCGATCGAGGTAGCATTATCTGGGCTATTTGCACTCGAACTCGAACTCGTACTGCCTTTCGGGTCACGCTCCCCTTTCGTCTCATGTACTTTGGCCCTATGCCCACGGTAGCTGTCTCCGGATGGTTCCAAGGTAGCCTGCTGCGGAGGCGAAGAGAATAATATTTCCCTAGTGGTCCACAACTCCAAAAGACCCCCGAGCAGATCAGCACACTTCTTTGCGGGATGCACCCTAGGGACCTGCAACAACCTCAAATGTTCAATGATCTTCTGGAACAGCAGATCGCTCGACCCAGGTAATACACATTTTTGAGCATTGTACACCATGAATTTAAAGGAGATGAGGAAAACACCAGCAAGTTGGATCATGTGAAAAAAGTGATCTGGCGCGCTGGCGAGAAAATGGTCATGAATGTGATCCGCATCACGGTCGAGGTTTTCTAAGAGCTCTTGGAGCGAGACAAATATTTCTTCGGAGATTTGCAAGGCATCTTTGCCCCAGGGAGTAAAAACCTCCGCGAAGACGTTTGAATAAGATTGGGATTTCAAAATGCCGGGACCGTAGTGAATTGAGAGTTTGCGTGCAACAGCAACGGGATTCTCGAAGACGAGAAGGCGATAACATCTTGTTACAATGGTTTGCGCGCGAAAAATCAGAGTTTGGTCCAAGTCGAGTACAACTATAGGGGCATGTATCAGCTAACGCGAAAAAGGTGATATACGGGTGATCTCACCTCTAAATGGCAGAAGAAGTCTTGTACAGCTATCGATCCGTTGCAGTACATCTGTCATTGCATAGTGCCACGATTCAAACTCTTCAATCGAGTTCAACCGCAGAGAAAGGCCTTCTTCAGTCGCGCTAAGAGTTTCGGCGAGAAGGCGGAGGCGGGCATCGCTAGCTTCAGCGCTATCACCCAAAGCAGATAGACCGAGGTTACTTGGATAGCGAGGAAAGCATTGAAGGTACGCTTCGTCTCTGCGAGAGAACGGTGCTCTGTGGGTTCCGACACACAGTCTAAAAAGTATGAGGTTGAGACGGAGAAACAGCTTAATGAGTTTGGGGAGCTCACATGGATTCGGCGTTTGTAAGTGAAATCCACTGTGGATATGTATATGTCGATGAATGGGTTGAAAAATCAAAATGATAGGATTACATACAAGCCTCGCTGAATCTGCTGCACCCCTCAACTGCACGGAGTCAACTTTCAAGCCTTGTTCACACATTTTCCTTAAAGTTGAATATCTTTCGGGCGCTTCGTTCAGCTTGATTTTTGTCGCCAGACTAACCGCACTACTGAGGAGCAAATGCGGGTCTCTCCATCCGTCCTCCGGTTCATTCGAACTGCAAAACGGTGCCCACATAGCGATCAGGATTAACGCTTGAATAGATTCTAGCACGTATGTCGGAGGTGGACGGAGGATAACCTGGAAAATGGCATGTTCGGTGGCACGAAGGAGACGGTCGGCTACGAGGAATGATGACGATAGCTTTCTCGAGGCGATGGTACAACACACGAGACTAAGCAACGGGAAAGAGTCGGAATGGTTAGGGGAGAAGCCTAACCACGGTGAAAAGCTTTCATGAAATCTGCAAAATCTTCAATCAGAGCAAATGAGATATTGTAGGACGTACATTCGTAGATGCTCTTGGATTTGGGATTGTTCAAGTATGTTTTCCAAAGTCTCAACTGGAGCCTGAGCTTCAATTTGGGATGTCACTAGAAGTCCGTTGTGGATCTGGGCTTGATGTTGGGCAGACATTTGATGTACAGCGGACATAGGAGCTGACCAATCGTAGTGGTCTTCGTCGTTATCGGTGCCACAATACATCCAATGGCCAAGGGCTACTCGTCGATATTTCCATATAGATTGTGGTAATGCTTTGAAATCCAGAGGTGCTGATGTTGGCGTAGTAGATGCGGAGTTTACCGTGAAAGGTTGAGATTCTGTCTCCGTAGTCGAGGCTATCGTAATAGCTGTTGTGGTGGAAGGACTGGGCTGAGGGATTGGTTGGACATCGGTGAAATCAACGAGCTGCTCCCAAGTCTGGGAGATACCGGATTTGCGCCCTAAGCGCAGAGATTGCCTGTCAGCGTCCTGGTAAGAACATAGCAAATCAAGCGTCTTGCACCGGTGGCAGCGAAGAGCCTCGGTCGTCTGCAGATCATCAAGGAGTTCACACCGTGCTGGAAGCGAGTAGATTAGCAATGTGTCAACTTCTAGGAAGGATGTAGACCTTTGTTCTTTCTACAGCTTATACATGCTTGAGTTGCTCTTGAGCGCCGGGAAGTGATTCTGACTTTAGAAGGCATGAGTTTCTACCAGAAGATGGCTAGAAGGAATCCAACGTTTCAGACCACAAGAAGCAAAGTCGAATTATTTGTAAAGATATTCTATAACTCACTGTCAATGTAGCTATGTAGGTGAAGGGGGAAATCACCAACAACAGCTCTGGGGTAAGAAGGCCGCGTAGGAAGAAGCCGGTAGGGCGCTAAAATGCAGTTTCTAGTTCGCCAAATTAGGGCACGTCAAAGCGAAAAAAAATCGTGATTTCCTCGTACGCTGCTCTACATGATTGTATATGCTATTCATCTGATATAGGATATCTCAATGTAAACAGACCCAGACAAGACCTCGGACCAATACACAAAATCATTCTAATATAGGCGTAACAGGCTCCGGTACAGACGCAGAGCCATTGGTAGCGAGAGTTTTTCCGTTTGGTCCAGGACTGTCCTCACTGGGGTTCCGTATGTACTCCGCGAGGAATCTCCTCCAACTAGTTTTGGATGGCACAAAATGACCTGAATGCAGTTTGTTCGCGGGAACCGTCTGTGGAAAGTAAACAACAATACGAACCTCCGTCGTGGAACTCTACGCGTCCATTCAACGATGCGTCAATTAAGGACTGCGACCGTTCTGGAGTGACAATAATATCGTTATGGCCTATGACATGTAGAGTAGGCGTTTTGAAGTTTGGTGTAAGTAACTTGGCGCCCAAGGGGTCGAGAGGTTTGTACCCAGCGACAGAGATACAGAATTCACTAGAATGGTGTAAGAAGATCATCGGCGTAGCAAGAGGGTACGAACAATGGTGGGTGTATTGCTTTGCCGTCTTCGAGGTACGAAGGATACACCTCTGGTTTCTCTAACTGCGTGGATTGATTATTGTGGCTGATCACAACAGTGACATGAGACGTACGAGCCCAGAGAGTAGAGCAGCTAGAACAGCCCCTTGACTATAAATTGGTACATCAGACTCCCTGTATCCATGGTATTACTTGGTGCGTTCTGTATACCTAAAACCCAATACACCCTAAGAACAACATTTGAATTTACATCAACATACCCAGTCAAGATATACAGGTGCAAATGCTTACATTGAACACGCCTTGCTCCTTCAACACACCCCTCAATAATGTAAGCGTAACCTCCAGTCCTGCTGCAATACTCTGCACATTCTGGGTCTTCCACCAGCCACGTTGAGGTTCTTTTGATGGTTCTGAATCAAATCCTGGAAAGTAGCCCATCTGGGAGGGTGCAGGCAGATCGACCGGCTGGAGAACATGTGGGGCATCAATGAAGACTGTAAAACGGAAACTTCAGTCGATTAAAGATGAAAGTCAAAAGTAATATCCCACCTAGTTCAATTTCGGGGAGCTGCTGGCGAAGAGCTGCGAGCTAAACATTATGTTTAGCTCGATGGTAGATCGGAACGGTTGTAGCTTGTGAGTAGTACCTTCTTGGAAAACATGCTCGCGCTCTGTGAATATCTTGAAAATCTTACAGTCAGAGATCAACGCTTTCGAGATTCAAGCGATTTCTGCTCACCCGTGAAGACATAGAACTCGTTTCTGAGGTGGAGACATGCTGGTGGTGGTAGGTCAAGATGGAATATACAACCCCAGAACGCCTGTTTTGGGGCGATTTTCATCTTTACCTCGCGCTGATTAGCCCTAGGCCTGTCGTGACCGAGATGAATAGCTTTATAAGAGGTTAGGGAAACTGTATAGCAGTGGCTGTCAATGATCATGCATATCAGTTGTAACGCGATTGAAAGCGTCACGAGCGTAAAATTTGCTTCACGTTGTGCACACACGTTGTTCTAGAATGAATTACAGTTGCACATGAACGTTCAGCAAAAACTTGGGGTCTACATAAGTATCGTGATAGTAGAAATTAAACAGATAGTGACCCGGACGACGCTATGTTCTTCTTGTACAACGACTAGAAAAAATCACTGACCATCGCTTCTGAATGGCTATGGAGCGAGCCTATACTAATGCGACGATGAGCTGGGCCTCTGCTGTGCCCACTTCACATGTTCGATTATGATCACTTCAGACCTGTTGGGCAATGTGAACTTGCTGTGAACAACTGGCATTACCCAGATCGTCCAGATGGTGTAGGATTTGGACCACTACCACCTCGTCCACGTCCTCGCCCTCGTCTTCCACCACGGATTCCAGAGCTAGCCTCAACAGAGGGACTTTGTCCAGCCACAGATTCGACACCCTCGCGTTGTAATATTGCCGGCGAAATTGTGCTAATCAATGCATCCGTGCCTGGAGCACGTTGTAAGATACTGGGCACCTTAGGTACAGTAGCAATTAGGGCCCCACTACTGCTCACGCTGTTTTTGCGTTTGGCAACACTACGATCACGTTTCGGAGAGGAAGGAATTTGTTTGGAGCTAGAGGAACCGACAGTGCTGTTTGCATTGGTGGTGGTTGGAACATTCCCGGAAGTAGATGGTGCGTCTTCCCCGGCTCCTGATACATTTGATTGATTTCTCTCCTTCTCTTTGTTCGCTGTTGCTGCTGCCTCTCGTTCTCTCTCTCGTTCTTTGCGAGACTTTCGTTCTCCTGCGTTGACACCAGCTCCACTCAAAGCAGCTTCGAACTGACGAGAAGCCAGTCCTAGGATAGGACGCAATCGACGAGGAGGAGCAGCTACTGCAGGCGAAGACGAGACATCGGGTTGTGATTGTGATTCAGAAGTTAAAGAAGGTGCTGCTGATGGGGTATGCGCTAGAACCTTCGTCGGAGGCTGGGTCGGAGCTTGAGGTTGAGATGGTGTTGACTGTCGGGCAGCTTTAGGAAATTTGGGTGGCGGACCCCCAGATTTGACGGGAGGGCCACCGGCAGCAGGAGTGGATGCAGTACCGGACGCGTTATTAACATTCGATCCAGGTTTCTTGCTGAGAGCCTTTCTATTCGGATAGGGTACAGAAGATGATGCCGAAGGTTCGTTAGCCGGTTTGACACCTTTCTTCTTGGCAGCTTCTTCTTTTCGAGAGGCCTCGATAGCTGCGTTTCGCATAATGGCTACCTTTTCTTTGACTGCAGCTTTCTCTTTGATAGCGGTCTTCTCGGCCTTGAGTGCTTCAAGAAGTGGCGTTGTCTTGGGTTGGGGGACTGGTTGGGTAGACGCGACTGTGCATCCGGACATGAGTGAACATATAGAGGGTAGAAATATTGTAACGTACTGAGTGTTTCGAGAGACACTGGCTCGGGGTTAGCAGATACAGCTAGGGACTTAATGAATGAGATATAGTTCTCATCTGTGATCTGTTAAGGTCGACTGTTCTTCAACGAAAGAGAGATTTGTGTGTACCTTTCTCAATCGTTCCGTTACGAGGATCTATCTTCTTCTTCTCTGGCGGTACCTTCTGATACGGCGCAAATTCCACAACTGCCTGAGATTCATTCCCTGCGTGACGATAAGACTGATATACTTGAATACGATGAGGAAACTCGCCTGCTTTATCCTTAAATAGGTGTCCATCGTACTCTTTGCTAAACAGTGCAAGCTGCTCTTCACTTCTGAAGACGACATATGCTCGAGAAGGTACATTCTCCTTGTTCAGTCTGTATGTTCCTTAGGTACATGCACGCTTGAGTTAATCATCTACTTACCGACTGCGAAACTTTCCAGGATAGTATAACTTCCACGAGACAGTCTCGTCTGTAACCCAGGTTTGTACACTCTGCCAGAAGATCTCTTCTGGTAAATTAGGAGGAAGCTTTCGGATGACAGTCTTCAATCTTTCTGCATGTTGTGGGGCCTTTTCCTTCCTTTCTTTGTCCTTTCCATTTCCGCGAGTCTTGTCCTTCTTATATTTCGCAGGAGACGGGATTGAATGTGCTGTAGTGGTGGATGCCATTGAGCATAGCCGGTGTAGAGTAACCGGCGAAGGCCGGACATTACGGCATCTTTAGGCAGAGTATAAAAGACCGTAAATTTTTTCTCTCTTTACATCCTCAAGCCTTCCGATCAACTTCGACTTGGTGTGTATCTCTCAACTTTTTGCTCGACATCTCTCCATTTCTCTTTCTTTTGATGAATAAAAAATCACATATCAAGCTCAACAGTCATATGGATTTATCCATTTGATGACCTTTCTGCAATACTGATCTTACGTTCCGTTCTTCCATAATGTTGCTATACTTTTCTGTTTACTGATTCCTCTTGCAGTTCCTGTACGAGAAAACGAGCGAAGATGATAGAAGTATATGGAAGGACTTATTAAAGAATTATTAGGATAGGTAGGTAGATAGTTGTCCGAGAATTCTACAAAAAAAATTTATCGACACAGAACCATTGCAATCTAATAACGGAAAGGAATGAACTACTTAGTTATTTTCACAGACGCTAATTGCCTAAGCTTCTTCCAGAGCCGACCACCGAGCGAATCTCGCTTGTTAGCGTTTTCAACCTTTACCTTCCTCTCCACGTCACCGCTGCCAGGTCGTTGTTTTGAGAGTCTGCGACTTACATCGTTGCGGCGCTGAGGGTACTGATCGGCTTGTAACGTGGAGCAATGATTGTGAGGATCCCCGCAAGCTGATCCAACTTTCCCCTCTTCTGGGTGTCCTTCTGGGGCAGAACAATCGCCGCTCTTCAATTCGTTCAACGCTGCTCCTTCCACATCTCCCTCCGGAGTAGGGCACGCCCGTTGTGCGCCCTGTCCAAAGTGTTTATCCTGATTGCGCGAATAGGTGCGGTGAAGCCCTACCATTCCAGCCCAAGATGTCCTATGCGTTCGGGTCGAAGGCGCTGCAGGCTTCGATGTGAGTAGCAATGCTGGCTTACGGTCCTGATCCGAACGTCTATCTACTTGGTGCAAAGATTGAGCACGGATTGGGGCCATTCGAGATTTCGACCTATGTGTTCCACTCCTAATTGTGTTCATGGTCGAGAAGTCTCGGCTGCCACTACTTTTGCTCTCCATCGCATTCAACACTGCCATTGTCAACTCGTCCTGCAGGGAAGGACACCAGTTCCCACTTCGTGCACTATTATAACTACTTTGACTTCGGCTATGAATGTGGCCAACTCTGGGAGCCACACTAGAAGGATGACGAACACCTTGCTCGCTTTGTCCACGCCGCATAGCTGTAGCTCTAGCCTGCGCCTGAGCCATCATCTTGGAACCGGTCGAACGACCAAGTGTCGCTGTGTGCGCGTATCCATTAGCACTCCGGGTTCTCGGCGTGCAGGGCATAGGGATTGGATCTGTAGCTCGACGGTTCTGAAACTCAATTCGCATGCGGTCTAGTTCGTGTGGGGGGAAAGGCAGAACACTGATACCGTTGCCAACAGCGGTAACAGGAGACAGAGTTGGAGAGTACGATTCTTCAGTTAAGAGCGCATTCTGAGAACGAGAACGAGACATGTTTAAAAGAGAATGTGATTTCTGCCTGAGTTTGATTTTGGCTGCGTCAAAAGAGCTTGGAAGTCCTCGAGATGGAAAAGAGAGCGGGGCAGAGAATCGTCTTCTTGAATTCCAAGTAGCTCTAGCAAGGCATTGCTCCTGCCGCTCTCCCTCCCCTTTCTCCCGCTTGGATTCAGAACCAGGAAACGAGGCAAGGAAAGAGAAGCGCTTCTTCGCCTGTCTTCTTTGCTTAACGTTGCTTTTGTGGCCCTCGATAGACGCATGAGTGGGGTTCACAGTAGAATTGATACTACGACGCTCGATGAATTTGGGATTTGACAACCGAGCAGATATGGAAAACCGAGAGAAGGAACGACGTTTGTTGTTCCTCTCTCTTTCGTTTTTGTCCGAAGAAATTGATATAGACCCGCGCCGGGATTGTGCGTTCAAACTGAAAAACAGTATATCTTCGCCCTGGTTTTCTTTTACCGCAGTAGCCCCGATAAAGTCGGATTCAAATCTCATGGGAGGGACTCGAGGAGGTGTATCCCGAATGTCCACATTCTTGCTTGAGGCAAGCACGTTAGATGTATTGCCAGTGGGGATATTTACAGCCTCCATGCTGACATGGGCAGGGACCAAGATTTCGCCTGATTTCGTTGAAATTTCTTGAAGATCTGTTTTGGACCGAGAATCGGAAGCCATGTATTGCAATGACTGGAATTCATGTGTGGATTCTAGACGGTGAGCAAGTGGCGGTTGAGGAGAATATGGGTTTGGAAGTACAGATGAGAATGATTCAGATGGATACAACGGTCCATTGAGCGGTCTTGGGATCCATGGATTCCATATTTCTACCTCGTCGACACCTTCTTCTACATCACTGACATAACCGATGTCTGTTTCTGACTTCACGTTGGCTGCGGGTTGAAATTCCTGTTCGGTGGAGTCAATCTCTGGATATCGATTGACATCCTCCTGTGCTGCCAGCGCACTATGCAACGAAGCCGTTGACGGAAATGGCTGTAATGGACTGGCATGACTACTTAAACCATCCTCTGTCACATTCTCCTTGTCTTCTTCAGTTTGAGCTTCTGAATCAGAATTAGTAAACGAAAAGGATCCCTCATCTTGAGTATTAACCGTTTCAATGTGCGCCATGTCAGATTCTTCATCTCTAAGGCTAAATGAGCAAGTCGATGGACTACCAATGGGATCGTCTGCAAGGAGACCTTCTCTGGGTACGGGCCAAGTAATCTGGAGACTCAACGGCGAATTCTGAGGATGAGATTCGGAAAGGCTTCCCTCTTTACCTCCTTGTTCTGCTGGCCGGGAACTACTGGCTGAAGAATAGTCATCATCGTAAGCGGGACTACATATCCTGGGGGATGAGGCAATATCCAAGGAAGTATCTGGATCTAAAGACACTTCTGGAGGTCCAGGAAGTGGCGGATGCTCCAACGCAGCAATCTCATCCCATAGATGTGAAATGGGCTCAAAGAACGGGTGTCTCTTCACCTCTTGTCCTGAGAGACGGTCAGAGGCATGATCAACGAGAAGCTGTGAATGCATTATTGTAAACTAGCCGAATACAAAACACGAAAAGCTTACCGCTTTTATGAATATTTGTAGTTGCAAAACCAAGTCATAATTGTGATCGTCATTGTTGCCCTGAAGTTCCTCTGCAAGTTTTTCCATCGCGCCAAAGCTCAAACTGAAATCGCCTAAACTTCGACGCTTCCTCACGCTTTTCTTCTCATTGCTTGAAGGTTGACCTTTACCTTTTGTCCTGGTCATCGGAGGAATAGTAAATGGTGTGCTTCCTGTCGCGAGCTCATATAATACCACCCCAAAGCTCCACCAATCTACTCGTGAATCGTATATGATTAAGCCAGCTCGGTTTCGACAAACTAATTCGGGAGCAGCATATAGAGGTGTAAATGTAATCAAATCGCGAGGAGTCAATACGATGTGATGGAATTTTTTCTGTGCTCGAGCAGTTGGTATGACTGGAAAATCTTCGTAATCAAAAGAGAAAGGAAGAGCAGTAGAAGCACCAAAATCTGCTATAACGACGTGACCTGCTGAGGATATCATAATGTTGGCTGGCTTGATGTCTTGATGGACGATCCCGCTTTGGTGGAGGAAAATGAGACCCAAAACTAGTTCAGCGGCTACGAGATGGAGACTTTTGAAAGGAAGAACCACACAGTCCTCAGAACCAGATGCTGATTTCAAATCAAGAGAATGGGAAGAAAAGGAGATTGGAAGGGATTTTGACTTGGAAATAGAGTCATTTGCATTGGAAGACAGAGAACAAGGGCGTAGCCAAAGTCGCGCAGCGACCGATGGATAGGCCAGAGACACGGGATGGAATTCCTATAAACACTCAGATTGAATATAGAACGAGACCAACTGCGACTCACCAGAATTATAAACACAAAACTTTCATTCTGGAAACTCTCAGACATCTTTTGGAGGAATGTTACACCCGCATTCTGGTCTTGAGACTGCTGGGTCCCGCCAACATACTTGACCGAATCGGCAATCCACCGCAACGCACGAAGTTCTCTCTTGACTTCTTCGACGCCATCATTATGCATATCTCGCTTTCTCAGAACCTTGATAGCATAAAGAGTACCAATTCCGGTTGTGTTATTGCTGATGCTACCGAGCAACACTTTCCCGTATGAGCCGCACCCGATAGTTCCAACCAGATCAAAGCACGATATTGACCCATAGAGAGCTGGCGAGGAAGGTGTTGGGTTGGCAAGTGGTTCTCGAGATTTAAAAAATGGAGAGTGCACTGAGCTAGGCGTTGAGGGTACATTAGAGGGAAGAGTAGAGCTTGATGTAACGATATCATTAGGAAAGTCATTTGCATGAAAGGGAGTGATTGGAGACACATCGAGGAATGAATGTTGTTGTAAGGAAGTCGCAGCATCCTGAGACAGGTTGGAGTGCGAACTTGAGTAATTTGGCTTGTGCGAGTCTGAAGGTGTGAAAGGCGGGTCTTGCAAAGGGAATTTGAAAAGCGTATTTTCATGTTGTTCATAAGATTTTGTCCTAGGCGAGAACGTGAAATACTCCGATGTGGAGTCGAACAAAGCCCCAATTGCTTCCGCCTCTGTTATGTTGGGCATAGAAGTAGAGGAATGAGAATGAGAACAATTTGTGAAAAAAAAACAAAGGTATCGCTGCGATGGTCACTGTTCAAAATAAAGAAGGGTGGACTCCGCGGACAACTGATTACGAAAGCTTTGTTGCGTGAGAATTTCAGCGCCAAAAAGAGATGCATGCAAAATTTGAATGAAGTCGATTTTGATTCCGACTCCCATCACAATGGCATCTTCAGCACGTTTCGAGACGAATGTAGCGAGTGCAAAGTCATACGAACCTCAAGATCAACCTTCTCCCGAAGATGAAGATATGGAGAATGCCGAAACCGAAGCTGGGTCTTCAAAGGTGACTATGGAGGAGAGAAAGGCCAAGATGGTGCAGCTACGAAAGAGACTGGTCAGTCTACATCTATCCTTGAAGTCGTCAACCTGAATAATAACATCATTGCAGGCTGCTTCTTCCAAAGCAAATCGCCAGTCTCTAATAGAGGAAAGTACCAAGTTGAAAGTTACAGCTCGTGACGCTGCCAGACTCGAAAGACAGAGGAAACTCGCGGAAACTCTTCGGGAGAAGGCTGATGCAGAAGAACGGGGCGAAGACGTAGATCGTGCAAAGAACTGGGAGTACACTATTGAAGAGAATGATGCTTGGGAAAAAAAACTCGCACGCAAGAAGCGGAGAGCTGATTTCGAGTTTCATGGTGAGTTGCATTCCTCAAATCTTATTCTTATATTGTCAATGTAATGACGGACTAAAAAGATGATGCTCATGCCGCTCGTCGACGGTATAAGAAAGACCTCGACCTCATCAAACCGGACCTCGTTGCCTATAATCAACAGAAAGAGGTTGCTATGGGTCTCGCTCCTGGCACGCTTTCTAGCTTTGATCCTAACGCAGGCTCCTCGCTACAAGTGCGTCTGCTGTCTTTCGTCCTTCCGCGTGGCATAACCTGTGTACGCATTCTAGGTTTCAGCCTCGTCTCTCGAGCAGCAACTCGCCGCTGAAAATCTGTATCGAGATGCCAATACACTTATGTACGGTGACAACAAGCCTTCAGAGGATGCTATCGATAGAATGGTTTCTAAAATTAATAAAGAGTGTGTCCATTTAATCTTTTTTCGCTCGATTGGCAGGCCTCTAACGTAAAATGTTTCAGCATCGACAAGAAGAGCAAATTCTCGCGCAAGAGACCCAATGAGGACGAGGGTGACATTACATATATCAACGAGCACAATCGGGTGTTCAACAAAAAGGTCGGTTGCATTGATTCCCTAACATTTTCACGTATTCTGATCTTGTTATATCACAGATTGCGCGGTACTATGATAAATACACTACAGAAATACGTGCTAGCTTTGAGCGTGGTACTGCGCTATAATGTAGCAGGTCGTGTCGTTTCTATCATGGACTTACATAGCTTATATCCTAAACACTCGTGTACATTATTGTACATTTACTTAAGTTAGAGGTTATTCCTGAATCCTTCGAAGAAGACCGGAGCAAAGAACATTATTTGTCAGCGTCGAGCTGCACGTCTGGCATGAGCTCTTCGAAATCAACTCCCTCTTCACAGCTTAGAAAATCACAGGCGACAAACTGCGCGGAATGCCGCAGGCTTAAGCTGAAGTTCTGCCTTCCTGCTCTTCGAGTTTCAAAGTCATTACTTATAATAATACCAGATGCGACCGGGTATTCCCTTGTGCTGCATGTATCAGGAGAGGTTGTGGAAATCTATGCCGTGAGTGCTTAATGACCAGTAATGGACTGTTCACTCATGTCACTTATATTTACTAGCTAATGGAACACTGGAAAAAGGAAAGAGGGGATTTTTAAAGAGATTAGAGCAAGCTTTGCCTCCTTCCTCGAACAAGAACGGAACTAATGGACAGGAATCATTGACCGAGGTTGCAGTATTCGTGTCCCGGGACGCGGCGATGTCAAAACGCATACAGGAACTTGAAACTGCGTTGATTGAAGCAGGAGTCGACGTCCCTTCTCTTCCCGCTCGTACACGCCAGAATTTGAGTGCCAATATAAATAAACGAGCAAAGAAAAGCCATTTCTCGGAGGTCGACGACAATAACAATGATTCTGCATCGTCAGAATCCGAGTCTAATGATGTTGCTGTTGGTTTTGGGACGTTGACCATCGACCCAAAGAATCGGTCTCGATACATTGGCTTGTCGAGCGGATCCGCTTATCTAGACAGCGATATGTGGGGTTCTGAAGGTAAAGAGGTGCGATAGGGAGTCTCTTCTAGCTTGTGTGCACTATTCATTGACTCTTGACACACAGGATCAATGTCCGAATAATAGTAAATCTCCCTGGTTCTTGCTCGTTATGATTTTTCTGAATTGGGATCTGCTTTTCTAGCATATGAAGACTACTTGGAGCGCGATCTTGAATCACAGATATTGGCTACACTCGGTGCATTTCCACCTTACGATGAAGCGGTACAACTCGCCAATCTCTACTTCAAATATATCTCGTTCATGTGCGCCCTGAAATTACACACATCCAACAATTCGAAGTCCCTTACATTGCCTTCTATCGTAGGTATGAAGTCATACCCAGAGAGGCTTTCTTTTCGAAACACCTTCCAATGATCTACAATGACTCTGTCAAAGCACTCGGAACCCCCCTTCTACAGCACACCGTGGCACTCGTCGGTGTTGTCCTTGCGCTAGGACAATACTTTGATTTGGAAAAACCCCGTACTTCTGTCCGAGTACGAGCTGCAGAACTCTTTCGTCTCGCCTCATTTGCTTTGAACAGTCACAATATCATCGACGGAGGTTTGAAGATCCATACCTTACAGGGCCTGCAAACATTGCATCTGATGGCATTGTTTAACTTGAGTATGAGAGACGAGGAAGGAGCAGAGATGGCATGGCAATTGTTAGGCCTAGCTGTGAGATCAATGCAAGCACAAGGATTCCACATCGACCCATCGAGATGGTCTCTGCCGCCTGAAGACCTGGAAGAAAGACGGCGGGTATTTTGGGAAATACACATGTATGATTGTTTAGTAAGTTCATACTCATATCTTTCTAGATATGCTCATTTACCATAGGATATAGCAATCCTTCGCTGTCGGCCGACCTTGCGCCCAAAGCGAGCTACATTTTGACTGCAAAATGCCGACTAGCTGTGACGATCCACTTCCCTCCGATTCTGATATCTCTAATTCCGTTTGGTCCCACACACGTTGGCACACCTACAAGTTTAGATGGGCGCAAGTCCTAGGTGGGATTATGAACAATGTCTTCTCGGTCAAAAGTCCTCCTACATATTCGGCGATCATGCAATACGATCAGCAGATTAATGAATTCTACTTTTCGCTACCACAATGGATACTTTCTCCGTACGTTAGGCATCCTGTCGATCGTGTATTATGGGCCCAGCTATATCCTGAAGGAGCTGACGGAAGGTGTCAGTACGATCCATATAAGGATGGCGGGTTCAAAGGGCTGGGTAAGCCAGAACATCGAGCACAATGCTCGCGGACAAACTCCCTCGCTACGATGATTTTTACGGCGACGTTACACTTACATCGAGGGCCATTCTGTAGAGCATTAATGATGGAACCTAGAAAATTACTCAAGTCGCAGTACGAGCAGAGCATTGCGAGAGTGATCTCGGTGAATTTTTAACCTTCCTCACAAGATTTCGAATTAACTATTATCGTCTAGGCCTCAACAGCAATTGTGAATGTTGCACGCGGGATGTTCGTCTCATATCCAAGTATGTCCATTGGTATGAAAATCCTTTTTTTTCACTGATCTATATCCACCTGCACACCCAGACCTGACCTCTCGTCTTTGGTATTGGGTATTCCACACCTTCAGCGCTGCTGTGTGTCAAGCTGTTTTCGTCATTGTCGCTCCCTTTCATCCACTTGCTTCGCACGCATTCCGAAGCCTTCGTGATGCTATCGAATTCTTCCAGCAAGCTGATGGCATGGGCGCGAGGACCGCGACAGTGAGGTTGTCACCATTGGTTGAGAAGGCTGCGCGATCAATTGATTCGTTTAAAAATGCTGCTATGTCGCAGGAAGTCAAGAGCGGCAAAGCTGATTTTAATGTTGAACAAGTGCAAAGTATGGTTTCGAATGTTAATGCCAGAACGAAGTTCCCTGAATCCAATGCAAGAAACCCAGAGGATTTCCTAGGGGCTTCAACCAAACTAGTTCGTTTACCTGAGGTGTGTTTCCCAGTCCTTGAATGAACACTATTTTTTCACATTTCATAGGATTTTCATTACGCAAACATAGATGATGTCCAGCAGAAACACAATGCTGCATCGGAGCAACATTTTACTCCTTTTGCAGAACCTTTTGCTCAAATGATGGGGATATACGGCGATGCTTCATTGACGCACCTTGACCAGATGGCAGGCCACTCAAAAACCACACCTTCAACTTCAAATCAAAATTTTACATCACAAACATGGGCGGCCGAGCCTATGTATCATGCTTCAAATGACGATCAGTTGAATCACCGTGGCGAAGCCTTTTCATCTGGTCAGTCAGATTCCTCTGCACAGACAGCCACTTCCACCAGAGCGGCTTCGAGAGACCCAGAAGGTTTCGCCTATTGGAATTCTCCATTTGAATTCGTGGATGGTGTAGCAATTACTCGTGCATCTATGAATAATGCTACAACATCACACCACTTTCAAGAAATCCCCGGCTCATTGCAAGCTCGGGCATTGGATGCTGTTGCACCTGCAATAGGATCCATGCATCCCGGGTTGCATTTTAATGATGTCAATGGCTTCAATTTGTCGAGATTTATCCAAGATGGTGCGAAGGCATGGGCGTACGAGCCACTGGCACATGAGTGAGTGAACGCGTCGTATACATATATATGAGTGATTGCGAATTGCTACATTACTGTAAGAATGGTTCGACTACTCTGCGCTACCTTCAAGGATTGATTGGTATTGTAAGCAGTTAGAGTACAGAAATGTTAGATCCTAGATATCAATCTTACAACTGGGACAAAGCATCGCAGTTCGCCGACGAGCTTGCCAATGGCGTAGAAGGTTATGCGTACGAGTAAGCACCATATTCTGAATCTTGTCTCTCGAGAGTGCAGATCGGAGCTTTTCCCTCGGCTTCGATGTGCTCGCACCATCAGATAATTCAAACAACCACTCTCTTCCTTCTAACTCAACAATATAATCCGCCCACTCGTCCTGGACAATCAGCGGTTCTTTGTCTGTTATGTCAACGTCCATTCCAGATACAGGGCTAGGTTTCTGCAGAGACATCTTATCCAGAGCCTTGAACACCATAATTCGCGCGCGGGTAACTTGTGAAATGTTACCAGTTATTGTTGTTTGTAGGGCTTGGCCAAACGGAGACGTCGAGCTAAATATCGGGCTAGTGCCGTAAAAAGGGAATGAATTCGGACTTCGGGAAGGAAGAGAAGATATTGGAGGTACTCCACCGCGAACCATAGGTTGACTGGCAAGACATACTAATTCTGGAGCGAGAAGTGACAAGAGGGAGAACATTATTCGGGGAATTTGATCTTCGTCATCAGTTTTTGAAGCACCCCCCGGATTGCTTAGCTTATCTGCCTCCGAAACACGAACAGAGCGCCGTTGTTTCTTCGTTGACTTGGAGCCTTTGTCCGGATCAACGTTCATAGCCACATCTTCATTTGCCTTCAGACGTGAGGTCGATCTCTTTCCCCTAGTAGAAGGACCTTCGCTCAACAACAGAACTTTCGACACTTCGAACTCCTCCTGCTCGCTAGGACGCGCTTTCCTCTTTCCTCGAGCCGCAGGCTTACCCTCAGCTAACGGTTGAGTAGTACTGGTGATGCCTGCATTGGCATCCAGAACAGGAAATTGATATTTGCCTTCGCCGCTCATATTAGACATTTGTTCGTAGCCAGGCGGGACAGTACATAAGAGTTGAAGCATTCGCTCTACCTCCTGCTGTCGTGAAGGATGCATCGCTTTCCACCGGGCTATGATATGATTAAAGCTCGGGGAGGAGATTGGACGCTGGATTCGTCGTCGTCGACGCGTATCTGGAGAAATCCAACTTTCGAGGTATTGTAGTGATTCATCGTTCTCGGTAGAATACTCAGCATCAGTTCCGGAACCTCCCTCAACTACTTCCTCAGTCAGAGCTTGTTTCTGAATCAGACATAATCGATGCCATGCCCTCCCACGTGGCGCAGTACAGTGAGCTCGCGGACAGACATGCATCGCCAATGTATCCTCTAAAACTATAGCTTCTTTCATTTTAGAAGCGAGCTGCTCGGCAGTCGTGCTGACCTGCACGTCTATTGCTTCGGACGATGGTGACTCTGATTCTGAATTTGTTCTGGTTCGCATCCGCCTACTTTGCGCAATTCGAGTAGCACCACCTGTTTGTGGTGGATTTTTTGGCTCGGTTATAGAAGGTTGGCTTCCACTGAATTCCAGGATCTGCGTAATTCCGTCCTCTAATATGTTGTGCGCTTCACGCACAAAGGCTGCAACTTGCCGACCTATATTTCGCGCGCGTCCGGAATCTGGAGGGGAGTATGAAGATTCAAAAAAGCACGAGTCTTGATTCTGCTTTGATTTGAACCTAATATTAGAAGATTTGGTGGAAGAAACAGGTCGTCTCTTGAATTTGGAGGGGGAAAATGAACGTGAACGTGAAGAATTTGAGGTCGGGCTGAAGCAATTGAACTGGGAGACTTTAGGCTAGCGTAACATGAGTGTGGTGATTTGAGATAAAGGATGGAAAAAGTACGAGACTCACGAAGATACACTTGGATTCGATGTCGAGATTATATCGGTAGTAAATGTCTGGGTACATAGACCCAATCTTCACTTGACTGTTTGCAGCGCGGATTTCCTTCTGGTGGAACAATTGCCGCAGCGCCGCATTGCCTGCATCAACAAACGAAGAGGAAGAGGCAGTAAATTGTTTGGGACTTGGAGGATAAGTTGGATCGAAGAGATAACGTTTTATTGGAATAGTATCTGGAAAATTCTTGTCTAATGAAACATTGAAATCGACTTGTTGAACGTACCGTTCAACGTAGATGAGTGAACAAAATCGCAATGACTAGATAACAGCCTTTCGTTATCGCCTAGATGGGTTGTATCTCTAGTCATGATACTGGTCAATTCACTTCTAATGAGTGGTACATTTGCGTACATTTGTACGATGTTTCCGATGTCCGTCTCCGAGTAGAACCATTGGATGCGAGACCAGACTTCTGGCTCTCTATTCTTATACCGCATCCGGATATCTTTGATAAGACCGAACCACATTGCCTCGATAGGTGGCGCAGGACCATCCTCCACTCCGTAGCCTTCCGGAAGGTTAGAAGGGAGTATAGATACACTGATATTTCATTAACATTCTCAATTGTTTAGCAAGAAAGAGCAATTCACTAATCGCCGACCTCGAACGGATGGTCCACATTCTCTTCCTCGTCGGATGCATTCTCAGTAACAATGAATTTCTTGTATATCGCCATGGATTCCCATTCAGTCTCTGTAGGAGCCTCTGGATCCCCACCAGAAGTTGTTTTTTTGCTCTTTCGATTTTTCTTCTTTGTTTGAGCCATAACCAGCTACAAAATAACGAGGGTATGAGTAGTAGATACTACGTAAAGATCCCGTGCTCTTGCAAAACGCCAATCAGAAGTACTTGAATAAGTTGAAAACTGGCGTTCAAAGCGACTAGTTCGAGTCTAATCCTATGTTAGTAACTTCACTGATGTCTCCGATGCTCTAATCTTTGGAGAGGCAACTATTGCCTGTATGATACTGATGTTCTTTCCAATGGCTGTATCTCCTCTCTAACACGCGCTTTACGGAAATCCAGCTGCGAGAGAATAAGAGGTTTTGAAAGCAGTGCGTGAGTTTTAGCAAACTTGTAATTTTTGTCCATGTTGAAGGGGTAACGTTCAACTGATTCTGCGTCACTTTATGCAATTATTGTATGATTATAAAATGAGTGGTGATGAACGCTAACAATACAGTGAGTGGGAGATGATGACTAGGCCCATGCAAATCTTTGAGCGTGGCGAGGTTTATCCCTCATAAAGGGACACCGATCTGTAACATCCATGATATGGTGAGAGATGAGAGGAACAAGTTCAAAAAGTTTCCGTGGTTTGTGCTGCAGAAGCATTGGGATCAGGTGGATGATTGCCTTCGATACGCAGTGACGAGCCATCCTCTCCTACGCGGATGACTACAGTATCACCATCACGGATTGTACCCTTGAGAAGCTTCTGTGCCAACGGGAATAAAACATCCGTACGAACAACCCGAGCAATAGCTCTTGCGCCGTACAGTTCAGAATAACCCCGAGCAGCGAGCCATTCACGCGCAGCTTGATCAACATCAAGTGATATTCGCTTGTTTTTTAGTCGTTCTGCAACGTCGTTTATGCGGAGGGAAACAACTTGGAGAATGGATTGTCTTGATAGCTTGTTGAACACCAGCATCGAGTCGAGGCGATTGAGAAGCTCCGGAGGGAAATATTCCTGCGTGCGTTGAAGAACTTCATCCCGAGCGTCAGGAAGTATCAATCCGTCATCATCGCATGAACTCTTGTGTGCAAGAATGTCGCTTCCTACAACGTCAATCAATATATGTACGATTTGTTCACAAGGAACTGAAAGTCATGGCACACCAAGGTTACTGGTAAGACAGACGATCGTGTTCTTGAAGTCAACTTTGCGACCTTGACTATCCGTGACGCTACCTTCATCGAGTATCTGGAGGAGGATCATTGCAACATCTTTGTGAGCCTTCTCGAGTTCATCTAGTAAGATGACTGCGTAAGGTTTGCGACGAACTGCTTCTGTGAGTTGGCCTGGTTTTTGGTTAATAGAAGTTCGAAGAGAGAGAATCACCAAAGCATACCGCCTTCTTCGAAACCAACATATCCAGGAGCAGCACCAATGAGACGGGATATAGTGTGCCGATCATGATACTCAGACATATTGATATTTATCCTAGAAGGGCGATGTCTTCAGCTCTTTCTGGGAGTATAATATGGGCACATACAGTCCACGCTGTTCATCATTGAAAAGAAATCCAGCAAGTGCTTTGCAGAGTTCGGTCTTCCCAACACCGGTTGGGCCTAAGAAGAGGAACGAAGCGACTGGTCTGTTCGGAGCTTGGAGACCGGCTCTTGACATTCGTACAGCGTCGCTAATGGCTGTTACAACGTGGTCTTGTCCCACTACTCTTTGCCGCAAAGTATCATCCATCTAGTTGAATAGTCAGTACAAGGTATCTAAGCGAGATCGTAAATGACCACATACATGAACCAATTTGTCTTTCTCCCCTTTCAACAAGTTCTGGACAGGAATACCTGTAGCCTTAGCCACGACTCTGGCGATATCGTTTGGATTCACTCGATCGTGCAGCATTGACAATGGTCCTTCTCCTTCTCCTTCTACCTCAGAATCCTCAGAATCCTCTTTTGGCAATTGCGCCTCTAACTCCGGGATAGTAGCGAACCTGAAGCGACTGGCAAGCTCGAATTGGCCTTGCCTTTGCGCCACTTCCAACTGGTATTTTGTTTCCTCCAATTTCTCTTTGAGATTTTTTATCTTGTCCAATCTCTCTCGTTCTGCTTGCCAAATACCTGTCAAGCGCTGCGCCTCATCCTTCTTGCGTTTAAGATCAGACTCGACTTTTTCTCGTCGTTCCACACTGAACACATCGGATTCATTCTTAAGAGACGCGAGTTCGATTTGAAGTGTCATTATTTCCCGGTCGAGGGACTCGAGTGCGTCAGGTTTGCTTTCTTGTGCAAGGCGAAGAGCAGACGCAGCTTCGTCGACGAGGTCGATGGCTTTGTCAGGCAGGTACCGGTCGGAAATGTATCTGGAGGAGTAGACGGCAGCTGGATAAATCAAGGTGAATAGGAAATCGACATCTGATACGAAAGACTCACCAGTGACTAACGCATTATCAGAGATCTCGACACCATGATGAACCTCGTAGCGCGGCTTGAGGCCTCGAAGAATGGATACTGTAGATTCAACGGTGGGCTCATCAATGCTAACGGGCTGGAAACGACGTTCTAAAGCTGCGTCTTTTCCGATAGTTTTGCGATATTCATCCGCTAAATGAAAAAGTCATTAATGTCAGCCAAAACAAAATGATGAAACATACGTGTTGTTGCTCCAACAAGCTGTAAACCCCTCGCAAGAGCAGGCTTAATCATTTGTCCCGCATCAATGCTTCCTTCTGCTTTACCTAGCTGGAACAAAGTATCTGCAATGATATAAGTATGTCGCCTCTGAGATTCATAGATGATATACTTACGAACTTCGTCAATGAAACAAATGACATTTCCCGCTTCGTCTTCGATGTCCCTTATTAAAGCTTTGAACTTTTCCTCAAACTGACCACGAATCCCGGAACCAGCCATTATAGCAGACAGATCAATTGAGAGAACACGTTTATTTTGAAGAGACTGCGTTTCACATGAAGGATGATCATAAGTTCACTGCGCTTGAAGAATAGTGAGAGCCAAACCTCTGGCACTTCCTTCGCTACGATTCGACTAGCCAACCCTTCTAATATGGCTGTTTTACCGACACCAGGAGGACCTATTAGCACTGGATTTGACTTTGTTCTTCGAGAAAGGACTAAGGCAGAATTAGGTTGAGTAAACAAAACTGCAACTATACATTCAGCTTACTTTGAATGGTCCGTCGAATTTCTTCGTCTCTGCCGATTGTAGGATCTAATTTGCCCTCCTTGGCCATTTCCGTAAGGTCAACACTCTGTGAATAAACTGATTAGAGTATTTCTATTCCATTAGAAAATATCAACTCACATATTCCTTCAACGCGTCTCCCTTCTTATGTTGAGGACCGAAGCTAAACCCAGGAAACCCACCACCACCACCACTACTCGTACCACTACCTGTCCGCCCTCCTGGTGTACCCGAAGCATAATTTCGTGTCGACATTACTTGAAATCCATGCCGGACAATGGGCACAGGCAAACTTCGTCGTATGGAAGATCGTGGAAGGAGAGAACGCCGATGACCCAGTCTTAATACTGTTCTTGAGGCTGTAGGATTCATAGCAGCAGATATGATTTAATATTAGAGACTGTTAGAGATAATATACAAGATGTCCAATATTCCAGAACGTTGAAGAAAGTACGAGAATTTAGCGGAAAATAAGCGCCGGCAGCAGATGTATAGGGGATTTATACATTATTAGTACTAATACTATGACCACTTCTGCTTGTAAGAGTCGTGCTTTGCTCTAATGCCCTCGCCCTCATATTCGCATTGTCCTTTCGACTTTCACGGGAAGGAGACACACTCCTTTCGCGATTATTCGCATCATGTTGCCCACTTGAAGAAGAGGGAGGCGTTCTTGGAGGAGTTCTGGTCGCAGGAGGATTTCCCCGGCTATTTCCTCGTAAAAGCGACGCAGTTCGGGTATGCTTGGGTTCAGGTTCAGGTTTGCGCCAGAACATCACCCATCCCCAGAACTTATGCCTCCACCGTGCCGCCCTCTCTTCTCTTTCTTTAATCTCTCTCTTTCGTTCAAAGGCAGCCCGGTACCTCTCATAGTTTTCTCGGAAACCTCTATCAATACGAGAGGAAAAGATCAATTCGCCCCGAGGGTTGAGAGTAGGAGGAATGGGGGATATGGGAACCATTGTTGATGTGTGATTGGATGAAGAATGTTTAGCTGGAGTTTCATTGCGCGGAGGTGGAGAAGACGAACGGGAAGATCTATGTGTACGAAAGCCAGACCCTCTGACGGGTGTGATGGAGCGACTGGAATTACGCAGAGTTGATGGCGGTGCCGATGACGAGGAACTCGACGTATCAGAACAACTTGTTGAAGAATTGGGTCGGGGAAAAAAGAACGAAAGAGGATTCCAATAACGGAATTGAAATTTCGACCTCAGCGGTGGTTTTCGAACATTGAGGTGGATGTTAAACGATCGCAGGGCTTTGTTAGTGTGTGGAACGTATCTGAGAATAAAGGTCAATACCACCGGAAGGTAAACGAAAGACATGGAACAGGACATGGCCTGGATTTCCGGATTTTTGGAACTTCAAAAGGCGACTAAAACTCACTTGTTCGCATAAGCAATCTTCTCACTGTACATACCACTGGCGAAAAATAGTACCAGCGTCGTGACGCTGACAAATAGCATCCCAGTGGTAAGGTATGGATGAATTGCGGCTTTCCTGGAACTTGGCTCTTCGTTCAATTCATTCCAATTATCCAGATCCCAGTTGAACTTTTCCGCCAAGATATCGAGACCGATTGAATGTTGTTGGTGTTGTTGTATAGATGGGAGATCAAGGGGAAAAAGTCCAAGGCGCTGAAGAAGCCATGTATACGGTATGGCTAGCAGTGATGCTTCAGGCGAGACAAGGACTTCGTAGAAGAGGAAGGTAATGACTGTTAAGAGTTGAAACAGGAATACTGTGGAAACAAGGGAGTTGGCTCTTCGTGTATGACTTGGTGATAACATTTACGCTCACACTGATACCTCTGTTTCCGCTTTTGCAAGCTGACTGCAGTAGATTTAAGGCGTTCTTCGAATAATAGTAGATCGCGATAGGTTGTTGAGTCATTGGGAGGAAATAGAAACGTTGTCGACGTGGTTGGAGAGACGGAACTAGTCGAAGAAGAAGACGAAGGTGATGGAGTCGAACGAGACATGGACGCCAGTAGAATCCCACGTGTGTGGCATTAGACGCCTGGGCGATAGTTGCGCTACTTAGGGTACTCAGTTGTACAAATTGTCTACTTGGATTGAAATATCAAGCTATGATTGTATGTCCCCAAATCCTTCCTGAGTGTACATGCCACTCATCCACCCTTGAACAGTCTCGGTGATTTTGGGGTGGGACCAAGGTAACGTTCCGGCGAGATTACATATCATTGACGGTCAAAGTTAAAGCGCAAGAAGCAAGGTGTAGCTTTGACGTGAAAGCTTTAACCTGCGCGTTGACCACCATTCTTCCAATGGCGCAATAACACATAGGCCAAACTAGCGATTATAAGACATAAACCAAGTATCGTCTTTGATCCTACGACAGAGACTTCGTGTTCAACCTAGAAGCGATAAGTATTATATAGGAAACATATGTCGGTGAAGTACAGGAAGCTTACCACAGACGCGAATGGCGACAGAATTGGGATCGTAAAATGTGCCCATTGACTTCGTGAAATGGAATCTTTTTGACCCCCGTGGGTTGATGCAAGGTGTGAGAAGAAGACGGAGAAGGTAAGGATAAAGAGTACACCAAGGAGGATAACCTGGTAATGATTTGAAAGAGATAAAGGACTGATTTATATAGGAAATCGAGGGAAGAGGTCAATAATGCATACCAATAATTTCTCTAATTTCACTAGCCTCTCATCGTACAACTTGGTCAGTTGAGCAACTTCAGTCTGTAGTGCGCAGGCCATTGCAGTGAATACCGGACAGCTGTCGCAAAAGGTTTAACTTACTACTCTCTTTGTCTCTTGTAAGATCGTGACGGTTTGCAGATCCTCAAAATGCTCCTTCCTTGCTGACAACAAGGTTTCTGCCGTCAATGCACGAACAGCCCAATACTGCTCTGATTGGGAACGGGGGTATAAATTCGACGAATCCGTGTTCGACGATGAGGTTGCAGTAAAAACATTTCTGCTCGTGGTAGTAATTGACGTCGAAGCTAGTGCCATTTGCATCGTATCCGAGACGCGTTTTCCATGAAATCGCTGGAAGGACCCAAACTTGGCGCTGGCTCCAAGTGTTTCGAAGTTCGTTCTCAACGGATCCTGAGAACCAACGATAGAAAGGGCGCTCTCAGTTCTGGTAAATGTGTTATTATCGGGTTGGCGTTTTTTAGTCAACTTCGCCATAATTATTCGCAGCTAAGTGCCGAAGTAGACCTAGTTGAACAGGTTGGATCGTAATTGTCATAAGAACAAATCTTTATGCACACCTTACGATGTTTCTTGCATCCAAACCCAAATCTCATGGATTCTTGGACAGTACAGACTGACAGTTACAACGCGACAATGAACAAGTTTGTAATTTTGTAACACGTGAACTTAGGTATATATGACGAAGAGGGTATACTTGGTTGCGGAAATTTATCTCAGCCGTTTCTCTCTTTCATTTACCACCATGTTCAAAGTATCTCTTACACGAAATGTTCTCCAACGCTCTGTGGCAAAACGCGCTGCTCGTGCCTTCGCAGCTCCTAGCGCTACCGCCTTGCTTCATACGCTTCCAGAGCTTCCGTATGCTTATAATGTAGGTGTTGGGGCGTCCAACTCGGTAGTTACTCATTGGTTTATGCTGAGATAGGCTCTCGAACCCTTCGTTTCGGAGGAAATTATGACTCTTCATCACCAGAAGCACCACCAGACTTATGTCAATGGACTAAACGCGGCGGAAGAGTCATACGCTAAGTCCCCATCTGTAAAAGAGCAAATTGCTTTACAAGCTGCGCTGAAATTCAACGGGGGAGGTACGACAATCACGATCTTGTTTCCATGATCTGGTTTTTACCGTTGTGAAAAAGGACATATCAACCACACTTTATTCTGGAGAAATCTCGCACCCACGAGCGGGGATGGAGGAAAGCTTACAGATGGACCTCTGAAAACCGCGATTGAGAGTGACTTTGGCTCCATTGAAGAGTTCAAGAAAGCTTTTAATGCGAAGACAGCTGCTATCCAAGGGAGTGGTTGGGGTTGGCTTGTGCGTACTTTTTTTTGGGAGACCATTGGTTAATTGTACTCATGAAATGTAACATCAGGGCTACAATCCCGCCTCAAAGAGGTTAGAAATTGTCACTACTGCGAACCAAGACCCTCTGCTCTGTTTGTCATGTCGCACTGTCTCTGTTATGTTGGTATCCTAATTTCTTTTTTCTAGCTCACACACCGATTATTGGAATTGATATCTGGGAGCATGTAAGTAGACATCTGTCGATGATTCCTGATCTTTATTCAATTTTTCTTCCTTTCCGTAGGCCTTCTACTTGCAATACAAGAACGTGAAGCCAGATGTAAGTCGCGTGTCGTGTCCTCAACAACTCGCGCATCAACTCACCTAACTTGCAGTATCTTAATGCTATCTGGAATGTCATCAACTTCAAAGAAGCCGAGAAGCGTTTGGTAGAAGTACAGTAAATAAGTCACATCGTCAATATTGTGACAGTCAATAATAAATAAAATACCAAAAAAATTATGCACGCTGTTCTGCACGGATAAGTAAAAGTGATGACGTCAACCGTGAATTGAGCGCTTGACGTCATACACTACACGACTGGGAGTACTTAAAGGGGGCCCTTCACAAGAAAATCGAAATTTTAATCCTCTTCTACACCCTCACTACATTTCAATTCTATCTTCACAAACTATTTGTCAATCATGTCTGGAAGCATGCAATCCAACGTTGGAAATTCGCAAATCTACAATGATAATGAACAGAGGTATGTACTTGTCAACAGTAGAATGGACCATACGCTTCATCTGTCGTTCAGAACTTACAAGGCATCTGAAGCTGATCCAAGAGAACGATATGAATTTGCTTCTGAGAACGCACATAATGATCTCGATTCAAAGTATGTTCTCTCTGTAATTTTTTCGTGTTACTAAACTTCATCCTTCTCCAGAGACGAACGCAGTCTTGGCAATCGTCTAGCTTCCGCGCAGGAGCACGGTCTTGACAACACCAGCAATAAAACCAAAGATACGATTACAGATCCTTTAGCACCAGCTCAGATGCACGGGAATGAACCATCTAAAGGCGCAAAGGTTGACGCACAGTTGCAGAGGGAAGAAGAGGAATTACTTCGGAATAAAGGAAAGATATAAGCTATTCCGATATCATAACCACACACTGCATAAACACGCTAATTAGTTGGAAATTTCAACACTCACAAGTCGGCACTTAACATTTGGGAAAAGTCAGACTGATGGATAGGTCAAAATACATTTACATGTCGTCGTTACAAAACATAGGCGATACATGGAAAAAAATATAAATACAGTCCGCTAATTGAGCAGTGTGTAAAATGTAGACATGGGAGGTCATAAGGTCCGGAATTGTAGACGTATCCTCAATTTTTGTAGCGTATATGGATGCTGTGGTCAAGCTTCAAGGCCTTCGCTGAACCCTCCATACTGATCATCAAAAGATGCTTGCTTTCGTTTTCCGCGTCGTGTTCCCGAAGGAGTCTCGGTGTGTGCGTCTTTCGTCCGCCGTCTCCGCTCAGTTTCGCGGATGTTGAGTCGAATACCATACCGCGATATAAGCTATCCAAAATGGAAGCGTACATGATTAGCATTGTATACATTTCATGCATAGAAATGACAAACCTTTGTGAGTTCAGTGGATGCTCGGAGTCCAGGAAATTCCTTCGTGGAATATACACGGAAGGTACCTCCATAGCATTCTGCTTGGATGACCCTGTCCTCATGTCCTTCGGCCTTTGAAAAGAGATCGAACATGCGATAGCGGAGGAGAAACGTCCCTTCGTTTTTGACAGCCAGGTCCTTGCGAAAGATATATACATGGCATGATCAATACACGAGAGAAATATTTGGCGGCGCTTACTGAAAACACAAAAATCAATGTTCTGGTGCCCTCGTAATCAATGAATTGAGGTTGCACAAAGGTGGCTCCAACCAATGAGTCGGTCATTTTGGATGACTCGATAATTGGGTTGTACCCTACGGAGTGAACAATATCGCCAGGGCAGTGTGTTCGTGATACGGTCGCCGGCCGACCGATTGGATATGTTGGAGAAGTTGGAGAAAGATTGTGAACAGAGGATCCAGGGGTGTATCCATGAGAATCATAGGATATTGGGCTATAATGGCTTGAATTGGTTGTCGAAGATGAATTAGATTTTCGATGACCCGATTTTCCGGTGGGTGAGCCCAGATGTGATTCGGCATCGATAACGGGAAAGAGATCAACGGTACAAAGTAACCCCAATATTTGGATCTCCCTACACGAGTAGCATGTTGCGACTGCTGAAGCATGATGAAAAACCGTCTCACTCACTCAAAGGTGAGTTCACGCTCCCTCTGTGAGGTAACCTCGTTTAGGACCTCGAAAAACCTTAGCGTTACCACAGGTGGCGGATCAAGCGGTCGCCGGTCAACACGAGCATACCTGTGAAGGGATAGTGGAGTGAATCAAGAATTAAGAATAAAATATGAATAAAAGAAGACGCGTACTTTCGGCCAAGGTCAGCTTTCTGAATTTCACACAGCTCACTACGAATGATCTTCCCAGCAAATTGGCCACACTCAAACCGAATCGGTAACGAACATAAACCGATTCCTGTTGGATAGACAACATCAGTCATCTGAGGCGGTGAAATACGAGCGCTGTTATAGTTTTCGAAACCTCGGGAGGTGGATTGTTGCTGGTGGATGCGATCATGATATGCCCCGCCAGGCTGATGGATATGATGGGCATGAATACCAGAGTTGAACATGGCTAAGGGAAAGCGAGGAGTGGCTCTTAAAAAATAATTAGGTGAGTTTCATGAAGCAGCATAAGTATTCTTTGTAACGGATTGAGTTTAGATGTGAAAGGTTGAGATACAGAGAAGCTCAAGGTGAGGACTATAAAGTCAACGATTGGGGCCAATCGTTTGTGTTGGAGTTCCCGGATAGAGGCGTTAGGCTAACGTCCTAATTTGGGAATTACCACCCACGAAGTTGGAAGGAATTTAAGCTTCAAACTTCGGGCCGCCTTCCAGTTCTTTGGTTAGTGTACAATCCCTTGTACATAGCGTCTATTATTTCTATCATTCGACCATCGTTTGACGGCCTGACCATACTTTGAAAGTATTTGTTAAGCAGCCATCCAACAATCTCCCGAGACAAGCTTCAACGTACTGGAAGCCGCAATGTTTCGTCCCCGGAGTGGAAAACACCGTTGGTGCTATTCTCATTGAGAATAGAGTGTCACAGATACGAGAGGTTAATCCCACCAATCGCATTCAATACGAGCACGACGAATGTGACAAAGCTGGCAGTGGGAACATACCAGGAAACTTCCGGGCTTCTTTGTCGCGGACATTGGTTCCAAGCCTAGTATACACCACGGATATATAGATGCGAGTCTAGTTTGTCGCCGGTACTCACCGAAGGATGACTGGAGGTTGACCGCACTGGGATACTGTCTGGGGGGTAGACAACTAGATTTATTTAATATGGATATATATATTTGAATCTGTTTGACCTCGGGAGGGGAGGTCAAGACATTTACTTGATTGGATGCGGAGATTGTAGTGGCTGCAAAGAATAACACACGGTGACTCCAGCATGTTGCAGGTGTTGTCAGTTAAACTTCGATCGCCGAGCAGAAAGTGACGAGGTATCTGAGAACACTTGATATCCAGACAGCACCTAGGCTTGGTCTATAAGTAGCCGTATAGTATGTTGAACATTTGGGGGGTTTGTTACGACAAAACACATCCGGAGACACTATCGGGGATAAGTTTGAATACGTGCCTCACGCATACGCCGCTTGATTCGAAAGATAGAACCAGATCATGAGTCTAGACTTGGAAAGTTTACATGTCAAACTTGGGGAACGATGCACGGAGCTTTCATCATCGACTGCGAAGAACTCGTACGCTGTCTGCGGAATTAGTGAAGTCAAAATATTTTGAGCTTCCACGGCACATACTTTTCGACCAATGGCAGTGATAAAAAGGTCGTCCGAAAGATAATGTCGATTAAGCTTTGCATGGTTGCAGTAGTTATTCGCAGCCAGCCAGCCACTTGTAGAAGCCTTTCTTAAAATATAGTTGATTCTGCATGCTATTAAGTAAGAGAGTATCAATGATTCGAGTAACCCCGCAGCAAGAAATAGGGGACAAGTCCAAAACGCAATATGGTGGAAATTGGGCAAATCCACATTATACCTGAGGTCCAGAACGGCACTAACTTCAGAATGAAAACATTTAAACATCACTCGCATTTGACATTGTAGACGACCCGCAAGACCGCGAATGCGATTTGGCATATTCATTTTTCGTTTGGATTCTTGACTCCAGCAAATGAAGACAAAATAGTACAAGGATAGGATGGTGCAGTTAGCATAAGTTGAAGTAGTTTCGAAATTTCAGGCGCGAGCACAAGCAGCGACTCGGCCACAGCTGATGAGAGAAGCTTAGAGCAGAGGGTGGGTGCTCTGAGGCTATACCTACAGTTGTGGTGAGGCGTGGGAAAATGAAATGCAATGCACTTCACACGGCGTGGTTCGACGCCTTTCTTCTCCAACGCCATCAATGCCCCCCAGAACTGCACGCGGCAGTCAAGAGGGCTACCCTTCTTCTTCGCCGCCCTCTGTTGACGCTCATCATCTTGATCCATTCAGTCCACCAGCGCAAGGAGTTCATTCGCAACAACGGTACTACGACAACGACTCTGTCGATTACAACCGAAGAGATACTTATACCTCAGATGGCAGCGGTGGACCTCTCAATGAACAGGCATTTTATGACCAGAGCACTCCCTATGACCCGTATCGTACGAGTGCAAATATCTTGTCTTTTCAATAACTTTCTCACCTCTGCGTGCAGCTCCTCAAGATCCTGATTCCGACGGTGACGTTTATGGTCAGCGTTACGCCCCTTCAGCTGAGTCTTTAGGTCCTCGAATGAACTCGGACGTCGCTTCGACACCGACAATCGTGGATTATTCGACTGGAACTCGCGACTCTTATCCAGCATGGTCTTCAGACCGTCAAATTCCCCTGTCCAAGGAAGAAATCGAGGATATTTTTTTGGATCTCACCCAAAAGTTCGGCTTTCAGCGGGATTCAATGCGTAATATGGTGAGTAGATGAATCTCATATCACTTCTTCGTCTTCTTATCCGTTTTCGTAGTTCGACTTCCTCATGCAATTGCTCGACAGCAGGGCTTCTAGAATGTCGCCCAATCAAGCGTTGCTCACGCTGCATGCGGATTACATAGGTGGTCACAACGCTAACTATCGCAAGTGGTACTTTGCGGCTCAACTGGACCTCGACGACGCAATTGGCCAGGCTCAGAATCCCGGTCTCAACCGCCTAAAATCGAAACGCGGTGGAGGTAAGCGACCGCCCCATGAAAAATCACTGTCGACCGCCTTGGAGCGATGGCGTCAGGCAATGAACAACATGTCGCAGTATGATCGTCTTCGTCAAATTGCATTGTACCTGCTTTGCTGGGGGGAAGCTGCACAAGTTCGATTTGTCCCAGAATGCCTCTGCTTCATATTCAAGTGTGCAGATGATTACTACCGATCTCCTGAATGTCAGAATCGGATTGAACCAGTACCGGAAGGCTTGTATTTACGAGCGGTCATCAAACCGTTATACAGGTTCATTCGGGATCAAGGATACGAAGTGCAGGATGGGAAGTTTGTGCGGAGAGAGCGGGACCATCAGGACATCATTGGATATGACGACGTAAACCAACTCTTTTGGTATCCTGAGGGCATCGCGAGGATTGTCCTCAACGACAAAACTAGGCTCGTTGATCTACCACCTTCTCAGCGATTCGTGAAGTTTGACCGGATTGACTGGAATCGGGCCTTTTTCAAAACATACTACGAGAAGCGTTCATTCGGTCATCTTCTGATCAACTTTAACCGTATATGGGTCATTCACATTTCGCTCTTCTACTTCTACACCTCCTTCAATTCACCCACTATCTATGACGTGAATGGTGTGTCCACTCCGGCCATGACATGGAGTGCGGTTGCCCTAGGAGGTGCCGTCGCCTCTATCATCATGATACTTGCCACTCTCGCAGAATTCTCCTACATTCCCACGACGTGGAATAATACTTCACACTTGACCCGTCGCCTTGTCTTCCTTCTGGTCACCCTTGGATTGACTTGTGGACCTACTTTTTACATCGCCATCGCTGTACACAATGGATCCGCTGGCCAGTTGGCGCTCATTCTCGGTATCGTACAATTCTTCATTTCCGTGGTGGCTGTTTTGCTGTTTTCCATCATGCCTTCGGGTCGTATGTTCGGAGACCGTGTGGCTGGGAAATCGCGGAAATATCTTGCTAGTCAAACCTTCACCGCGTCGTACCCCTCCCTATCCAGTGGACCTCGCGCAGCATCCTTCGTTCTATGGATTCTTGTTTTCGGTTGCAAGTTCGTCGAATCATATTTTTACTTGACTCTATCATTCCGAGACCCTATTCGCGTCATGGTCGGGATGAAGATCCAGGGATGCACTGACAAATACTTCGGGAACGGTCTTTGCACCAACCAGGCCGCCTTTACCCTGACCATCATGTATCTCATGGACTTGGTGCTGTTTTTCCTCGACACATTTTTATGGTACATCATCTGGAACACTGTGATGAGTATCGGGCGAAGTTTCTTCTTGGGCTTGAGTATCTGGACACCTTGGGAAGACATATTCACTAGGCTACCCAAACGGATTTACTCCAAGCTGCTTGCGAGCCAGGACATGGAAGTCAAGTACAAACCCAAGGTGATTTCTCAAACTTCTTGTGTATAAATCAAAAATGACATGTTTTGTACCAGGTTCTCGTGTCTCAAATCTGGAATGCTATCATAATCTCTATGTATCGCGAGCACCTACTCTCTATCGATCACGTCCAAAAGTTACTGTATCACCAGGTAGAAACTGGTGACGGTGGGAAGAGAAGTCTACGAGCCCCTCCATTCTTCATATCACAACGAGACAAGGGGTTCAAAGGCGAATTTTTCCCTCCTGGCAGCGAGGCTGAACGTCGCATTTCATTCTTTGCTCAATCGATGACTACGGAGATGCCACCACCTCTGCCTGTGGATGCAATGCCCACTTTCACGGTCTTGACACCTCATTACAGTGAAAAGGTAACACGCTCTCTGTACAATTCCTGGACGAGGAACTCATCCTCATATTTTTCAGATTTTGTTCTCCCTCCGGGAAATCATTCGTGAAGAAGACAAAATGTCGCGTGTCACCGTTCTGGACTATCTGAAACAACTTCATCCCATTGAGTGGGAGAATTTCGTCAAAGATACCAAAATCTTGGCCGAGGAGTCTGCTATGTTTAACGGGACTAATCCCTTCAGTGGCGACGAAAAGGCGCAGGCGAAGGTTGACGATATCCCTTTCCACTTCATTGGCTTCAAAAGCGCCGCCCCTGAGTTTACACTCCGCACTCGTATCTGGGCTTCACTCCGTGCACAAACTCTTTACCGTACAGTCTCGGGCATGATGAATTATTCCAAAGCGATCAAGCTCATGTACCGTGTCGAAAATCCAGAGGTCGTTCAGGTCTTTGGTGGCAACACAGATAAACTCGAGCGTGAGCTTGAACGCATGGCTCGCAGGAAGTTCAAGTTTGTAGTGTCTATGCAGCGTTATTCGAAATTTAACAAGGAAGAGCAAGAGAACGCTGAGTTCTTGCTCCGCGCTTATCCGGACCTTCAAATTGCATACCTCGAAGAAGAACCCCCAAGGAAGGAAGGAGGCGATCCGCGAATTTTCTCTGCGCTCATCGATGGCCACAGTGAATTCATTGCGGATACTAACAAACGACGGCCGAAATTTAGGATTGAGTTGCCTGGAAATCCTATTCTCGGAGATGGTAAATCGGATAATCAGAATCACGCCATTATCTTTTATCGTGGCGAGTATCTGCAGCTCATCGATGCCAACCAGGATAACTATCTCGAGGAATGTTTGAAGATCAGGAATATTCTTGGGGAGTTTGAAGAATGCGGTGTCTCGAGCCAAAGTCCATACGCTCAGTGGGGGCACAAAGATTTCAAGACTGCTCCTGTCGCTATCGTTGGAGCCCGCGAATACATCTTTTCAGAAAATATTGGTATTCTCGGTGACCTTGCTGCTGGTAAGGAACAAACCTTTGGCACATTATTTGCCAGGTCTATGGCTTGGATCGGCGGAAAACTTCACTACGGTCATCCCGATTTTCTAAATGCTCTGTACATGAACACTCGTGGTGGGGTCTCTAAGGCTCAAAAAGGTTTACATTTGAACGAAGATATTTACGCTGGTATGAACGCATTTGGTCGTGGTGGACGCATCAAACACACCGAATATTTCCAATGCGGGAAAGGTCGTGATCTTGGGTTCGGCACGATTTTGAACTTCCAAACCAAGATTGGTACGGGTATGGGTGAACAAATGCTCAGCCGAGAGTATTACTATCTAGGAACTCAGTTGCCTATCGACCGATTCTTGACGTTCTACTATGGTCACCCTGGGTTCCATATTAATAATATGTTGGTCATTCTTTCGGTGCAAATCTTTGTTGTGACCAGTGAGTGATCTTAGTTGTTTTCTCTCGGAAATACTAACTATTATATTCTAGTGGTATTCATTGGAACCTTGACAAGCTCTGTTTCGGTGTGTCAGTACACGAGTGCCGGCCAACTTATCGGCGGTCAAACGGGATGCTACAATCTGTTCCCTGTATTCCAGTGGATTGAGCACCGTATCATCAGTATCTTCTTGGTATTCATGATTTCCTTCCTACCGCTTTTTCTTCAAGGTACGTCTGCAAGTGTATCATAGGAATGCGTTTCCTTACTCTTTATCATTCACTATCAGAACTCATTGAGCGTGGTACATGGAAGGCCATTTTCCGACTAGCGAAGCAATTCGGTTCATTATCCCCCGCTTTCGAAGTTTTCTCAACTCAAATCTACACCCACTCAATCCTTAGTAATTTAACATTTGGAGGAGCACGATATATCGCAACTGGACGTGGTTTCGCGACAAGCAGGATTACGTTCAACGTACTGTACTCCCGTTTCGCTGGTCCCAGTATCTATCTGGGAATGCGGACGTTGATAATGCTACTATATGTCACCCTTACGCTCTGGACACCGTGGATCATCTATTTCTGGGTGTCGATTATCTCGCTTTGTGTGTCGCCCTTCTTGTTTAATCCTCATCAGTTCGTGTTCTCCGATTTCGTCATTGACTATAGGTAAAGATTCGTCGTTACATATCTTCTCGTGCTGAATATCTTCTCCAGACAATTTCTTCGTTGGATGTCTCGTGGTAATTCACGTTCGCACACCAACTCGTGGATTGGCTACTGTCGTTTGTCGCGAACAATGATTACAGGTTACAAGAAGAAGAAGCTCGGTCATCCTTCAGAAAAGCTTTCTGGCGATGTTCCTCGTGCGACTTGGAGAGCAGTCCTTTTCTCAGAAGTTATTTTCCCTATCGTGATGGCAATCCTTTTCATCATTGCGTATATGTTCGTGAAGTCCTTCCCTGTGAATGGCACACAACCACCTTCGCCGTTGATTCGTATCGCTGTCATATCGTTGGGACCTATCGTTTGGAACGCTGCTGTGCTATTGACGCTGTTCTTGATCTCTTTGTTCCTCGGCCCAATGTTGGACCCCCTCTTCCCAATGTTCGGTTCCGTGATGGCTTTCATAGCTCACGTTCTCGGCGCGTTGGGTATGATTGGATTCTTCGAGTTCCTGGTAAGTGCTCATACTCAAATTGTTTGACTTTTACTAATCTACATTCAGTGGTTCCTCGAACTTTGGGACGTGTCCCACGCCGTCCTCGGACTCATCACCGTCATCGCAATTCAGCGGGCTGTTCATAAAGTTCTCATCGCTGTTTTCCTTTCGCGAGAGTTCAAGCATGACGAAACAAATCGTGCCTGGTGGACTGGAAGATGGTACGGACGGGGTCTTGGGGCCCATGTCATGTCTCAGCCTGCTCGTGAATTCGTGGTCAAGACTATCGAACTTTGTCTATGGAGTTCAGATTTAATCGTTGGACACGTCTTATTGTTCATGATGACTCCTCCTATACTCATTCCCTACTTTGATCGTGTACATGCCACATTGTTATGTATGATCTTTTCTATAATCGTTGAACATGCTGACTGATACACCTTCACAGTTTGGCTGCGTCCCTCGAAGCAAATCCGGGCACCATTGTATTCCATCAAACAAAAACGAACACGTCGTTGGATAGTAGGTGATATTTCTACTCACATGTGCTGCATTGCTAACTCGGTTGTCAAGATTATTAAATACGGTATTATCTATGTTGTTGTCATCGTTATCTTCGTAGCGTTAATCGCTATACGTGAGTACAGTCGATGTACCATCCAAACCTGTTTGCTCACGATCTTCCTTCTATGTAGCTGCCATCTTCCGGACGACTCTTCAACTTAACTGTTCGCTCTGCAACAGTATTTAATGGACCATTGAAACGTTCAACGCTTTACGAGTGATGACCATCTGATATACTCTACCTACCATAGACATTTTACTACGCATTGTACTCAGCTGTTTTCTTATGCTAACTCTGTCTTCATGGACTTTCCCTCCCCCCCCAGTCGTTTTCTGTCGTCGTTCAGGCAGATCATAGCCTATTCATCCCATGCGGACATACCATATTGTACTGAAGTATCCAATATACAGTAGATCTTGCTCTTCCAAAGTTTCATGACCTTTTGACCAAACTTCTCAAGCGTTCTTCCATCCAGGCCTTTCACAACTTATGGTACACAAGACTGGGACACGCTACTACTTAGTTGTCACTAATGTGAGGTGAAGGTGAGCCTTTTTAGAATACAATATCATTTATGATTTTCGTACTGTTTGAGCGAGCTGGGCAAGAAACGCAGCAAGATACAGAGGACGCAGGGTAACCAAGTCCAATTATATTTCCGGTACGTCCAACAAGCCGGATCGCAGCCACAAATAGTACTACGGGTAGTTGATCTGTAGCAGATGGTAGTTTGGTGGCAGCGGATGGTTGCAGGTGGACTTTGGGTGGTACGGATGGAGAAGTCAAATGGTGATACATTCTTTGAATATCATCTATACCGTCTTCAATGCTCACAAATGACCTCCCGTCCTTTGTTGTTAAAAACCAACGTGGTGCTTGCACAAGGTTTACTCAATGTGATAGACGTATTTACACTCACACGTTCGCTCTCTTTTATTGCTCCTTGTGCTGTGGCTTATAGTCTCAATAGGAGTGTATCAATAAATGTGGAACGATGATGTCGATGGAGTCGGACGGACGGATGGCGAACACCAGGAACGAACAAAGGCAACGGAGATGGGGCATCATATACACAACTTTCAAATCTAGCCCCTACGCGTTTTGAACTTGGAGGGCTAGAGTTGAGGAAACTACAAGCAGTCTTAGTATCCGTCGCAGATCACCCAGGTGGATCTGAACTCTTCAAGACCTCAACACTCAACACTCTGGTCGCTCCTCTTCATTGTAAGAAAAATTGGGTTAGTCCTTGACTAATGGAACTAGTAAATATACGGCACCGACAACCATAAGCTCTGAGAATCATCTGCTACCTGCTTCCCTCTGCTTCTAGTGCCGAAGTGGGGAGAATCAACTTGTGATTTCTTTGCTGATTCCCCAGCAACGGATCCAACCAGACCCAACGGCAGGAATACGGCAGGTGTTTATTTTTCTTTGCACAGATGAAATGAAATGAATACAATTTTTCAAAATCTAATTCATAGAGAGGAGATTCCAAAGAGGCCCAAGAGGTTCCGGACAGTTCGACGTTTCGAGGTACCGTTCTTTTTGAAGTTTCAAGTAGGGAGGGGGATAGTTGTGGATAGCGTGACCGGACCTGGTACGTTAGGAATACATATGGTATGGTATATTCTCTTCTTTTGATTTGAATTTCGATGATGATGACGAGGATGATTCCGAGTAGGGAATGGTATAAAAACATGATTCTACTGAGAGAACAGACCCCAACCCTCAAGGAGTTAACTTCTGGTTCCTCTCGACCTCAGCTCAACGCTCAACTTTCATCTTCAAGCAACGAACCACACAACCCCCCCTCAAGTCGATTGAACGTCCCCCTAGTACATCGTTTTGTCTGATCTCCCCAACTTGCTTCGAATCATGAAGTTTATTGTTGCTGCCTCTGTTATTTCGGCCGGTTTCGTCTCTACCGTTGACGCTGCGAGGACATTTACGGTGAGTATTCATGTTTCGGTTGAATATTGCCGAAGCAGTTGTGTTGAGTCGGATTCTCACTCATAGGTTTACAATGGATGTCCGTTCACAATCTGGTGAGTTGATCTTTGGGGCCTAAGCGCTGCAGACGATGATAGCTGACTTCTTTGTTTCTTAGGCCTGCGGTACGCGTTGACTTTCTGTGTCTCGAACCTTCTGCCAGCTAAACTGATTTTCTGCTTCTTTCGTTTCTTCCGCCTTTTTTAACACCTGACCCGCGTCTTCCATATCTTCTTCTTCTTGTTCTTCGTCTTTCCGTTTTCACCCCTTTTTGTTGTCTTCTCACTGGTGGATGGCTATATCTTTTGATACCCTCAGATGTTCACTGCCAACCCTGCAATTGCTCCCGATTATACGACTGGGTAAGTAAATCATGATATGGTACGGAATGATTTATCGTTTAACTCATGCTACTCACTCTGTCTACATCCAATCCGGATCCATATCCAAACAATATCGTTCTTCATTCCCTCTCCCTCATGACAATGCGTCTCCATGCGTTTCCATGTGTGCATTTATAACATGTACCATCACTATCACTACTATATGTATCCAGCTGGGAAGCCGGGGCCTATACCGCCGTCAGTTTCTCCGTTCCCGATAATTGGCAGGCTGGGCGTATCTGGGTAAGTCGCTTCATTGTATATATTTTACCCAAGTCAATGTTCCGTCACGGCACAAGTTGGTGTGTGCTGTTGTAAAGCATCACTAATCACGATATGCACAGGCCCGAAGAGACTGTGATTTCAGCACCAACCCGGGACCTAACTCGTGTCTTGATGGTGGATGCAATGGAGGTTTGGTTTGTGATCCTACAACTGGTACTGTGCGTTTGTCCGTTTGATTTAATCAAGTTGAAGAAGTATTGATGATGATGATGATTGCTCTTTTTTCTTCTCATTCCTCTTCTCATTGTTCTTTTTCCTTTTTCATCTCTCCTCTCCCCTCCTCGTCCTACTGTTATATCCCTCCTTTATATACATTCCCTCCTCCCTCTTATCACTTCCATTCATATATCCTGCAGGGCGTTCCCCCCGCCTCACTCGCAGAGTTCACACTCTCCGGTGCTGGGGCCTTGGATTACTACGATAGTAGGTGTTTCCTCCCTCTCTCTCTCAAGTCCATGTCGGTTTAATCTTGCATGCCAGTCTCCTTCGTCGATGGATACAACCTTCCAATAAGGTACGTTGACTCATCTGTCTCAATACAAGTATCTTCGCTCAGCGCTCATTACTCTATCTCTTCTTAGTGTCACCAATAACGTGGGCTGTCCTGCACCCATATGTGCTGTGGATCTTGGTCCCGACTGTGAGTGTGTCAATCGATGACTTTGGTTGCATGGCCGCCAATTAATGTTTTATCTATTTAGGCCCCGCTCCCCTTGCTGGTCCATACGACTCAACTGGCTTCCCTGTTGGATGTAAATCCGCTTGTGTGAGTTGTCTTCCTATTCATCTAGTTCGAATCATTAAGCCAGTAATATACTAACTAACATTATTTCATTTGTTTGTTTCGTTCATATTATTGTAGGACGCAAACCTCGACGGTGACCAACGTGAGTTCGAATTCTCCGTTTTTTTTTTTGATGAATTTTACAGAATACATATGAATGATGACTTACGAAATCTCATTTCCAGAAAATTCCCCCAACTGCTGTTCAGGTCAATACGATACTCCGGCAACGTGTCCTGCTTCTGGTGTGGAGTATTATACTTATTTCAGTACGTGTTCATGTTGTTCGACGCCTTGCCTTCCGGCGTGATCGTTACTCTTCTACCCTCCTTCTCCGCCCCCCCCTCCCATTCAACTCATAGTTCAGCCCGACGTTAAAGTTCGTTCTAACAATATTTTTATTCCACAGAGGATGCATGCCCAGACGCCTACGCATACGCCTACGACGAGGCAAGCCAGAGCGCGTTGTGGACTTGCGCAGATTCGTTGAATGCTGATTATACTATCACCTTCTGTCCTCCTGCTTGAACTTAAGGGCTCTTTTGAGAGGGCTTTTCGAGAAGCTAATGAATATAGTTGCCTCCTCCCTCATTTTCCTTCCTGTTTTCTAGGATCTTTTTTTTGTTTTCAAAAATGAATTTGTTTCTACCACGTGAGATATACTGATGACTCATTATGGCAAGATGGCCGAGTGGTTAAGGCGTGTGACTCAAGTTCAAAGTTGAACTTCCATTTCTCATGGGCGAATGTCCGCGTGGGTTCAAATCCCACTCTTGTCATTTTATTGCTTTCCTGTATTATTTCCATCCTATCTACATATAACCTATGCACCTATGTCCTATGTTCTGTAGCAGATGCAGGGTTACGGAAGAACTAGAAGGAATATGAAAGGTAGGAATGCGATAATGGTGCAGGTTAAAGATACGGATTTCTGGAGCTTTGTATGAGCTTCTTTAACGTTTCTCGACGTTCCAGCTTGTGTTTCGTTTATAGTACCTTCGTTTTTCCTAGTTTTGTAGTTTTGTAGTTTCCTATTCCGTAGTATCGAAGGGGTTCAAGTTACGGCTGTGCGAAGGGGTTGGGTTTGGTTAAAGGGTTAGTCAGAGATGGGATGAATAGAAGAGAATAGAATGGAAGAGAAAGAGAGGGAGAGGACGAAGAAAAAAGAAAGAAAAGAGACTCAAAACAAAAGAACAAGAACATACTATACTTTGGCCCACCTCCTCCCTCTGGAACGGTCCAAGTTATATCCTGAGTTGGAACTTTGACATCGCAGAGTTTACAATGAATGCAATTCTACGAGAGAGAAATTTGGGGATGATGAGCGAGAGGAATGGGGAAAAGCGGAAAGAGTAAGAAAGGGAGAAAATATACATACCTGTGCGTTTATAACAAATTTTTTCCCATTCCATCCTTCACCTTGAGTATTCCCGTCTTTAGAAAGGTCGTCATCGACGTATTCATAAACCCCTGCTGGACAGGCGTGTGCTAATAACCCCGCATATGAACCTACGTTGATATGAACGTGGTGGTGGCGTCGTTCGGGTTCGGTACGGATTTTAGGTTGTATAGGTTTAATATCACGGTATTTCCCATCATGAGTTTGTTCTTCAACCGATTTTTCTTCTTCCTCTTCTCTAATTTCGCTTAACCGATATTCCAATCCCCCCTCTTCCTCTGATTCGCCCATCTTCAAAACTCTGAGGTGTTCCGGCTGATCTTCCTCATGAGAAGTCCCAGTCAACATAACAGAGGTAAGAAGATCCGTGGAAAGAGGTGGTTGGAAAGGTGGATAGGGGATAGGGGAAGTGGTGGATGTTGATTTCGTACGTACAGAGTCTAAACTCGGTGAACCATCCATACACTTTATTCTCTCTTCTTCGTTCTTTGTATGTCTGAATGTCCAGGGTGTTCGGCCTTTAAGGAGGAGAGAGTCGATACCGCTATAGAGAACGCCTCCGAGGATGCCGAGATGGTATTTGGTGAAAGTAGGGAATGAGAATGATGGACGGAGGTTGCGGGTTTCGTGTAATTCGGAGTGGATCCACGAAGTTAGGAACGAGGAAGAGTATGTGGATAAATCAACATTATCACTGATTACAGCGTCAAAAGCGCTTTTGGCACCCAACATTCCCATTCCCATACCTGTATGTACGCCTTTGATTTTCGCTACGTTCACTGTGCCTGCTGTGTCGCCAATCAAAGCACCTCCGGGGAAATGTAGTAATGGAAGAGATTGAAGACCGCCTTCAGTGAGAATCCGTGCACCATAGGCTATTCTCGTTGATGAAGAGGAAAGGAGTTGACGGATGTATGGATGGTGTTTCATCATCTACGAATATGAGAATATAAGAAAAGCAGTATAAAGTGGAGGGTACCTGGAAATCTTTATACGGGCTCTTGTGTGGATTCTCCCAGTCCGCACCAATGACAAGCCCAATACTGACAAGTCCTTTATCCATATGATATATCCACCCTCCACCATACGTATCGAGATCCAAAGGAAACCCAAGCGTATGCGTTATTTTACCAGGATTATAATGTGCGTTATCTTCATCCACTCTCCAAACCTCCTTGACTCCAAATCCATACGTTTGTGGCTCGCTCTCCCTTCTCAATCCATATTTCCCAATAATCATTTTTGACAAAGACCCATGTGCGCCTTCAGCTAATAATGTTGTTTTGGCGCGAAAGAACATTCCTGGTTCGAAAGATGGTTTTGGTGTGAAGGATTTGGAGATTCCGACAGAGTTGGTTACGACTCCAAGAACGGCGGGCACATTCGTATGGATATTCTTGTGTACGTCGTCGTTGACCTTGATGCCTGTAACTTCCTTACCCCACCTTCCTTTCCAGCCAGCCCAAGGACTCTTCTTCTCCTCCTCGTTATCACTAAAAACGACTCCAGCTCCAGCGAAACCAGGATACACTTCTACTCCATAATACTCTTCCGCGACTCTCGCCAACCACCGCGTAAAGGCACTCAATGAAATTATATAATTCCCTTCATTATTCATCTGCGGTGGATGTGGAATTTTAATCGCATTCCTGCCTGGAATCATCCTTTTACTATCACCCGTTAACCACAGCATTTCACTTTTCCCAGCTACCTGACCCAGCGGGGGTTCTCCACACCCGTATTGGGAGGCGTATAAGCCCGGGTCGGCGCCGAGAAGGTCGTATAACGCTCGTGGTTCCAGAACACACCCAGAAAGAATGTGTGATCCGACTTCAGTCCCCTTTTCAAGTACTACAACGCGTAATTCTCGAGATTTGGATTCTCGTTCAAGTTGTTTTAAGCGTATCGCAGCTGCTAAGCCAGATGGTCCAGCTCCGACTATAAGCACGTCGCAGTTGTCTGTCACGCGTGGTACTGTTCGAGGATTCACAGCAGTGGAGGTATGTTGCAATCGGTGGATGCTTTTTATTCTGGTTCGAAGAAGGAAAGGAATCTGAATGGATTTACGTCGTATCATGACTCTTCCTGCTTTTGCTTTGGTTAAGATTGATAGAAAGAGAGAGAGAGGAACCAACTAGCGTCGTTGTACTTCAAGGAAGTCTCGGACCGGACGGACCAAAAAATTTATCTCCCTGGCTGGGAGTCGAACCCAGCTTTCGCGCGTATGCATATATATTTATGACAGGCGCGTGTACTAAACCGATATACTACCAGGGAATATAACAGACATAGTATAATATCCTCCAACACATTAAAACATCTCAAACAATGAGGGACAGCGATGGTGAACCGGTGTTTGTTTCGTCTAACAAAACGGAAACAGGACTGTTTAGGACCAGGGTACTGCAGGCGACTTTGACAGTCAACGTGTGGTCAGCTGGAAGACAGAGCAGAAAAGGTTGGGTTGATGTTGATGTCACCCAGTGGACAGAGGTTGATGGAGTATAAGCCATACTCATTGCTAGTACTGATGTTGACCCGTTGACCTTGGTCCGACTCTTTGATAGACAACCCTGTGCACAATGAACTCAGGTTCAGTATATACACAGACTCGAAAGGGCGAGTTTTCTTGTTAGAGAGAGATTCCTTCTCGTCGAACTCCGGCATCAAAGCAGATCCTAGAAGACATTGCGGTAATAGTCAGATTCTCCATTGGAATATCTGCTCACTAGTTCATACAGCAGACTCCCCAGCCATGCCGAATATCTATCCCTGGATTTCAATGTATGCTCGGTATTTGAACGCTTGTGTTAGAGGCCGAATATTCATCACTGATTCAATACAGCATCCGCACCGCGATCGTTGATGGAAGGTTGTTGGTTGATATGATACTGTTGAACTGTGCGGCAGTGACATTCTGATTCGTACCGTGATACAATACTGAAGGATTCCACGCCTGACCGCAATCAATGCGGGTTTCATTGAGGTTTATCGTATGCGATTTGAACGCGGGCATCTTATACCGTCGATAGGAATTCAGTGCAATGACAGCTCGTAAACGGTTGAGAGCGCCTTAGAGGAGCCGATATTTCTATACCACTATCCTGTGCATAAATCTGAAAGGGCAGAATTGCCAGAATTTATTATGCTAAGTGCAAGGGATAAGATTGTCCAGTATCTTAATTAGACCAGCGAAAAACACCTTGATATACACGAATAGGACTTGAATCTCAGAAGATGAGAACCTTCCACCTAGAACGGACGAATAGTTCAAGAACTGAGAAAAGTTTACTGTATGACCCCTCGGACGATAGAATCGGCGTCGCCAGGGTCCGTGCGCAGTATATATTTAAGGATCCCCAATTTCTTAGACTACCAGCTGCGCTTTGCTCGTCTGCTGCTATAACTCTACCAGCATTCCACTCACACAAATATTACCTACTATCCACTATTCACATCCTCTTCTTTGACAGAAGTGCCGTGTTTTTCAAGTCTCCGCGACACCACTCAGTCAGAAGACAGTGTATTTGTCCGTTGTGAATTTAGAAAGATTCAAGCTTGGTTGTAGATTTTAGAGTATGAGTCGTTTCACACAATATGCAGAGGTCTGTCGTTCTTCAATATCTCTCTCCTGACATGTCAATGACATCCACTATCCCCCCTATGTCAATCCTCATAATTTCTACTTACCTACACAGGATGCTTCTCGCCTTCCAGAAGGTTTCCAGCGTATCGCATACGATGCTGATACTGAGCAGTACACATTCAAGGATCGAAATGGGGCTCTGTATAGGTCCGCCCCTGGAGAATCATACGGCAAGTTGATTCCCGTTTCAGACGGAAAGGCAGAGGCTTGGAGGTACAATGATGGCGGTAGGTTCGACAGTATACACGAATTACTTATTGATCCTATCTGCTTCCTTCTTGATAGAACATGAACACAAAAGGCCCCAAATCTCTACTTCCAACCTTCCTGCTCCAAAGTCATTTCATGACATACTACCCCCACAAGCTATAGCCTCCGCTGGTTCTTACTCGCCTACGTCGTCGAACTCAGATTCTTCTGAAAGCTTGTTCTCACTCTCACCTCGTTCACGGTTCATCGAAGCCGCGAGGAGGTCGACAATGCCGAAGATGCAAGGTGTTGTACATAACCTTCGTCGTTCTGTAACTTCAAGCAAAAAGAATCATGCTCGTGCACCACCAACAGTGCCGGAGAAAGATGCTGATATGCGTGAACGAGTTGCTTTGCTGAGGAGCCAGTCTGTGATGAGCCGCTCAAGTGTGATGACAACTCAATCAAGTGTTACCATGTTGACCTTGGTCGAGGAGAAGAGAGTTTGACGAATGTATGTGTTGCAAGAAGTTTTGCTTGAATCTGCTTTCATATGTATTTTTTTGTATGTTGTTTCTTCTACTCATTCTTCGACCTATCCGTAGACTCCCAACCTGTATGTATAAAATCAGTTGCTAGGTAATACTGCACCGTCTTTCAAACTGAACCATCATCCTTGACCTGTGATCTTCTACGTTAAAGGGTTTCTGAATATGATTGATTTGTGATGTATACTTCAAAGTAGATGCTCAGAAAATAGGGCGGTAACTTGTACTGCATTCAACTGTGAGATGTACAAACCACTCAACATTTTAGGAGGAGGCTGCTAGTTATGTTGAAGGCACAACTTGAAACTTACCCGCAACCGTACTTAACAGATACTTATCTATACTGATTTGCTCACTACAACTGCTTGCACAATTGTGCGCGTTCTGGGGGGCAATTGGGTATTACTATATAGCAGTCCCATAAACTACGATTATATCCTACGAACTCCTCTTCAAAATACTTGAGAGACGAACAACGAGAGGGAGAAGAGATCCATTTTCGCTTGAAGCATAGAACTGGACGCAATCCAGAAAGACTTTGAACCTGAGATGAATGCATGAGAGGAACCAAAGAATAAGCATGGATGAGCACATACCAATGATCAAAATTCTTCTCGAACTTCAACTGATACTCCCATCTTCGTCGTTGACCTTCAGCTGTCTCTGTCTCGGATATTGCCTGGATAGCGGATTTAGTGTATGGTGCAGCGTACAAAGCGAACGTTGCGCAGGTTACGATGAGCTTGTTATAAGCCTGAAATTAAAGAAAATTGTTTTTGGTTTAAATGAAGAAGCAGGGTCGGTATAAGAAAAAAGAAAGGAACCTTCAACAGTTTTGCACTAGTCAACATGCATTCTTTCAAACACGTATCCAAAAAATCTAAATGATCCCTCAACAGTTGGTCTACTGTTGTTACCTTATCCAGTTTGACCTCCAACGCCCGCCAATTCGGTTCGAGCACCTCAAACGTAGCGAACGATAGAATCTGTTGTATGAATGCGAGCATCCGCGCGCGGAGGAGGAAGACTCGTAGACGCCATTTTTCGAATTCAGGGTCGGAGGATTTGGCTAGATTGGCGTCGGTATTAGATGAAGGGTTCGAGTTAATTTTGGAGCTTTGATGTACGCGTTGTCGCCACGGCGTGGTCTTTTGCTCGATCCACATTATTCCGAGGGATTGTTCGACGTGCTTGAGGTGGAGGAGGAAGCGGAAGATGAGCTGATAACGGAGGATCGTTTTCCGTGAGATGACTAGTGAGAGAGGAAACTTGACATGATAATCGAGAGCGAGGGTGTCAGATGCTAAGAGGCAAATGATAAGAAGAGAAGGTTAGAGGCAGAAAAGCGCTGGTCCATTTACCCAATAACGGTTTCTTATCATCTTTCTGTTCCTTCTTCGCCTCCTCATTCCCAACCTCATTCTCTCCCACCCTCTCACTCCCTATCCCGCCCGTACTGATGATCTTCATCAACCAATCATACAGCCCACTCCCCGCCATGACAACTTTGACATCCTCGCGGAACATCGTGTCTTCCCTTTCCTCCGTGTTTAACGTGAGTTCGAGTAGACTCTGCAGTTTGACCAGCGATGCAGAGCGCGTGGATTTCCGGAGTTCGTTTGAAGAGAGATCGAGAAAATGCGTGAGGAAGAAGGATTGGGATAGGAAGAAGTAGCGTTTCAAAGAACGAAGTCGTGGTATAAGATCTTGGTCTTTGAGAAGGAGCTGGAGGAGAGTTTGGTTTGCGTGTGTGTAGGCGTCTTCAAGGAATGTATAGAATCTTTCGAGTGAAGGAGTAAGCACAAATTTGATTTAGCAGAATAAATTTCACCTCTCGTCGTTCATAGAAAACTTTTCGTCGTCAGAATGATTCTGTGACCGGTGTATTTCGATTCCGCATTCTCGTATAACGTTCAAGTATTTGCCCGCCAGTAAAATCTTATGTTTCCAGCCTTCCAAAAGTGGAGGAATACAAGCCCCACCGGGCAGTCGTCCACCACCAGAACGTGGTAAGGGTATTCCTGCTTTGTGTGCTTTTGACCCAGATAGTGTAGAACCGTCGCGGAGCTAATAAATCAATTATGAGAGGTTGATGGTAGATGGAGTATTGCGCTACACACCGTATACCGTCGCTCCCAATACTCATCAGTATAATCCATCTCTAATATTCCCCGATTGATAAATTTACTCTCTTTGACCATCAACTCTTCATAAGGATCCACGAGCCTCCCTGTCATGACCCATTCTTTGAGCATAGTGACATATGGCGTTCCAGCTTCCCGTAGGAGTGTAGCGTACACTAAATTCGCTGTCGGATCGCCCGACATATTCTGCATCCGCTCGTAGATTATCGACAAGACTTCGCCGCCTTTGACAGCTATCCCAGCACTGGACGTTCCAAGTCCGTTCTCTGATAAAACAGACTTGAGTTTCGCAGATCCTATCCCAAGCGCCTCGTTCCGAGCTTCTTCCTCTGCGTCTGATGTGCTTGGGCTGTTGGAGGAAGATGAAGAGAGATCTGCAGATGGATCATCGGCTGTGCCGAGTTCGAGGGTGAGTTGGTAGATCAAGGAAAGGGTATGAACGGTAGGGTGAACGTAGAACCACAGTTTCTGGAGTGAGAATTGAGGGGAGAAGTTGAACGAGTGCTCGAGTTGTGAGAGTAGGGTTTGATAATCCTGCCACAAAAGGATAAACATCAAGCCCGAGCATGAAACAGACAACGGGAGAAATCCACACTTTGAGCATATCTCGTATTGCTGCACAGAGTGCATGATTGACCAGGCCATAATCCAAATGGCTACGATGCTCGATAAAGGCCGATATCCCGGTGTAATAGGTACCTAGAGGTAGCAGACGCTCGACGAGGTTCCGTACAGAAGGATCTAAGTTATATGATCGACTCTCTAGCAAAATATTTTGTTGGGCGAACAACACACCTAGCGAAGGTTCCACTATGAATCGCACACCTCGGATAGGATCGTCTTCGTCTGGCGAGTAATCTGAGTGAAATTGAATGCATTCTCCTTCAATACCCTGTTGAAAAGATCAACAGCCGCAGGTGTTTAAAATATCAGTAGCCACACGTACCATTAGCACATACAAGAGATCCTCGAGTATCATTGCTTCCTGAACATCAAGTGGAACATGATCCAAGCTTTGTTGCTTCGCCTTTTCCTTGTTGTTCGCAATTGTATTTCCTCCCAAGCTGACGCGAGAGTTCAAAGGCGCCTTGACGAAGGATGTTTCGGCGATGAAAGATGGTTCGTCCCAATCTCTGCCTAGTTATAATTCTCAGCTACCAGTTGGAGGAAGCAAAGTGAAGTGAATTGACCGGAATGCCGCGACGAGCGTTCATGTACGCGTCCGTTGAGCTCTTGATGTATATCATCTTGTTGCAGTCGATGGCGGCGCACTGAAGCGATGGTTCCTGTTATCTGAACGCAGGTTATAAGATATAATATTATTCTAGTTCTGAGCGTACTTTGGAGTACTCTTTCTGGGAGAGTGTAATGTTCTTCTTGCGTCCTCCAGTTTGTGTTCGGGGAGTGTATGGTTCCATGCAGAGTTTTGGAATACTTCTCTAGGTAAAATGATAGATAATCGTAAAAGGTTTGATTTAGATTCCAGAAGGAGTTGGAACAAAGTCCGACAATAGTCAATCAACGAATTAAAAAGCCTCAATGTGTGGCTCTAGCAAACTTTGAGCACTTTTGAAATGAATCCACAGGAGATAGACGAGATCTTATACGCGAATCAAAGCGCAGCTGGGTACAGGAAGGATTATTCGGAAGAAATTTCACGCCTCCAGCTTTGAACACGTTTGTTTTCATATCAACACTGGCGATAGCTGAAGAAATATGCTCTCTCTTTTGTTCTCAATAAAATTATTCTCTCTATCTTCTATTATTACGCCCACCAGATAATCTGCTACCATACAGATATTCCTCTTTCACACCTGGCTAGGACCTGGAAGGGAAAATAACTAGACTCATTTGCTGCGACGTTTGCAGACTGTTATAACCAACTTTAGAGGCGGACATTAATTTTTACAATCTTCTGAAGTTTGCGCTTTTCAGATATCTTCCTCGTTTAACATCATTCTCTATCCAAGAACCTCATCGTGAAGACGTTGATCTTCAATGAGCATTTATGCAATCCTCTTTGAGTTGCAGAACTGTTGCAGAAATAGACGAAACAGTTGACGTGTTAGACGAGGCAAATCGCTGTGAATTGTGATAAATCGTCTTTGTTCTTTGAATAGATTATGGCTTCGTCGCCGACTCATACGATGTGCGTCGGGGTTCAGAATTATCTATGAATAATCTACATTTCAAGTTCCATGAATTCAAGCGCGACCTCGATTTTCGGTTGCAAGCTACTTGTCTTACCATCAATGAAAAGCCTTCTCTTGAACCTCAATATACTCATCACACTGAGTCTTATTCACCCTTAACCCGTTCATAACCTCCAGATCCACCTCCGCCGCCCCAACCAAACCAACTAGACCGACTGACACTAGGCATTCCGGGCCTAGGCCCATATTCATGCCCGATTCCAGCTTCGTCCTCTTCATCGAGATCATTCGGATTAATCTCCTCGAATCTCCCGCCCGGCCCTACATTCGACGTAGTACGTTCGCGCAGGCCATGCGTACGATTTGTCGGCGAACTCGATGCAGATGAAACTGCAGACGGAGTTGAAGAAGTCGATGGAGCAAGCATCGATGTCATTGGCATACCAGGTATTTGCGGTACAGGAAATGATGGCGATAGTGTACCAGCAGAAGAAGCTTCGCCTGCATTTAGAGCGGCCAATTCTGCTTCGAGCTGTCTCCTTCTTTCGATAATCGATTGAGTTGTCGACATTCGAGAAGAGACGGGTCGATCCTCGGGACCGACATCGTATCCGGTCGGCTGGGGAGCTTGGCCAGGCGCATTCACTGGTGCCAATTGTCTGTACATAGAAGCTCCAGCTGCTAATACACTGGGCCCGTATGATTGCCAAAATCCCGCAGCCAACTGCGCTGGCCCCGATATCGGGTCGGTTAGCGTTGGAGGTTGAACAGAAGGTTGGGGTTGTGCAGCTGGGGCTGTAGCAGATGGAAACGCTTGTCCTAAAGCTGTTGAGCTTAGCAGGAGCTCCCAAACAGCTCTCAATTTGGTCTGGATGAATTCGTACACCCTCTTGCGCAATTCCTCCAATGCACCATCGACCTCTGTTTCGTGTGACGAGAACCACGGTGCAAGCACTTGATCATAAACGTGTGTGGATCCATCCGTTTGTGGAAGGACAAGGTAGGATAGTACAATGAGTTTAATGAGGCCGTATAATGGCAGCCAGGAAAGGAGAAGTTCTGCTCCGGAGGATTCAAAGAAGGTGAATGTACCAAGAACACACCAGTATTTCAGTGCACGTTCAAGAAGAGGAAGCGGAGTTGGTCGGGTCGAAAGTAGTTTGTACGATATGTAGGCAGGGTAAAGGTATGTTAAGATTGAACTTTCGTGAAGCGTTTTAGGGCGAGTATTTAGCATAAAGACAAATAAGCGCACCTAAATATCCGCGAAAATAGAGAAAATAACATCCTATCGTTCTTCTTTGGTCCAAGGATTGTCTTCAGTCTAAGTTGAAATACTTTCTCAAGTCACAGCTGTGGAGGATGTGGAATGCCAGGTCAAAGCTGTTCGCTGCTTGATGAGAAGAATACTTCGTGCAGAACAGCAGAACAAATACTTGAGGAAATTTATGAAGCACGGAAAGCGCGTGTATCGATAAGCGAAGAGATTCAAAGTCCAATTCAGGAAAATTATATTCATGTCAATTTATTTCCTCCTTTATTCGAAAGAGAGAAGATATCAACTATTCTCAATGCAGGCCTCCCTCAAAATATTGAAGGGACCTTGATCAACAATATCATTAGGGGCAGCAAACATTTTCTGAAGAATTGATGCAGCACGGTTAGTGTAAATGTTTCTAATCTTAGGTCCACTGCAAAACACCAGCCTCAGCAGATTGAAAACCCTTCGGCTGTTTCGGTTCATGATTAACCTAATATCGTCGCCCTTGCACTGGGACCCGTACCTCACGCCTTCAAGTAAGTGATATACTTTACTATTCTCACAGCTGTTCCGAAAGACCAAAACCAACCACGGATTCGGACCATCATGGGTCTTGGGCGTTGCTTTGCACGAGCTCAGTCCTCGGGATCCTATTCACAGAGTCGTTTGAATGCGTACCGCAAGACATAAAATGGTGGTGGCCTCAGTCTACTGCCAGCGCACGTCTTCAGGATTTAACAGTGGTTCATCGGAGCTGGTCTCTGTTGCAATGATTTCATTTTTTTCTGTGTCTATTCTGCTATCCATCAGCACATACGCCTTGCCTATGAACATTTCCGCTCTTCATGAACGCGGCTTCTTTGACAAGCTTACTGGAAACGATATCGTAATTGGATATCGTTTTGTCGACCAGGTTGGTTTACAGGGATGGACCTCACTTCATTTATTGACTACATTTCATCCAGAATCAAGCTTTAACGGAGTACAATCGTCACGAAACTCTTCGAGCTATTCCAGCAACAGACGAAGAGAAAGAACTTTTGGAGGGAGCGTATCTCTCACCTTCGCTGGACTTGCGACCAGATGGTTTGCCAAGCAACTACTGGGAGGTGTGCGAATTGCCTTTATTACTCTCGAGAATGCACTGCTCATCGCCAACCCTTGGAATTTTCATAAGTGCAAAATGACAGCCAACGATAAATTGCTTATGAAGCGACCGATGGTAAGCTTTTGTTAAATTCGACCCGTTCCTCTTGACAATATCGCCTACGTCTAGCTGTTCATCTCGGATGTCGAGAAGGTCAAGAGAAACAAGGAAGCTATCGTCAGCTATATTTCTGCTCACGGCATAAGCAGCGCTGACGTCTCCAAAACTATCCTGTTCTGGGAACACCGCTACTCTGGTGGCAAAGTTGGTTACCAGATGCTCATCCCGTCGATGTACCTAGAAAAGTCATATTACTATAGCGAGCGTAAATCAGGGTGGGGAACGAATAGTCTCGGGATACGGGCCTGGTGTATGCAGTTTGGTAAGTCCTTTTGGAAAATTTGCACGACCCCACTCGAGTGGATTTTCTGCCTTTAGGATATCAAAGCGGCGCACCCGCTGCAGAATGGAAAGAATGGAAAGTTTCTGGGTGGCCGAAAGGAAGCAGCGACAATACTCGAATTGTTCATCATGCTCAGTCTACGACAACAAAAACCGATGGTTAGAGTTTATTCAGCCTAAAAGACGTATACATACATAGTAAAAATGATAATTAATACGAGAATATTAAATTTGTGTGGCGCAATCGATGCGTCACTTGTTCGTGATCTCGTGACTCAAGAGTTTGTGATTTGGAATTCTTCAAATTCTTGTCCTTCAACCATTTGGTTTGGCTTGCAGCGGTACGCTTTTTAATTATTGTACTTTCTTTCCTACATGAACGTTTAATCAGCATCTATCCCAACATATCAGACGAAACCACAACTACTTTCCGATTCTTTCAGATTCTTTAATCATTTGGTATGTCCATCTCTCAGGAATAGCGACTCTCCTAATTTGCATATGCTACCAGGTCTTCTCTCTTTGGAATCTGGAATTTACACAACTATCACGAACGTTCACGTTATCTACAACTCTAATCCTTCGGAATCTCTTGCTAATTACCCCTCACACTTTTGGCGTGTATATCCATGCCAATAACTTACAACCAGCAACAAAATCCAAATACTAGCCCCAACACGTCCTCAATTGATTCTCCCACACCCACTATCCAGGATGCCGATTCTTTGATCGTTCTTTCGGATCTACTTCGCTCAGGAGAATCATCTCGACTGCGCAGGAGGGGAGCAGTTAGGCTTGACGTTACACATAGGCATGGAGATTCTCGGTCGTCAAACAACGCAAGCCGTTCTCTAGATGGAGAGGAAACTTTCCTTCAGCTGTACTGTAAAGAATGTGATACCCCTGCTTACCGGCCAGTACCTGTATCTCCTCCACAAACGCCATATAGACCTTCCCTCTTCCCGCTACCTTCCCCTCAGCCAAGAGATTCCAAAGGCAAAGGACCCGCCTCCGAGCCTCGAAATCGAAGAAGAACTTTAGTGCACAATCATGTAATGGCCCAGCGTCTCCCACACATAGATGCTTCTCTGCACGTACACCCTCCATCCAGCTCTACATACCCACCAACTTCGGCTCAAGTCGTTGCTTTTCTCATGCGCACGCAACATAGCAGTAGTATTACTGGAGAAGAGTATGCCTCGGACTTCAGCGACACAGACACAGAAAACGGTGTACTGGTCTGGACATCCGTATCAGAACCTGTTGAGGGTATCGTGGTGCCTGTGCATTACGAAGATGATCCGAACGAGTCAACAGACACAACAGCTGAAATCTATCCCCGTTCTATGGGTATCGACGAACTTGCAAGGCGTCGTCCTGGACCAATTTCAACTGCCTGCATGTGTAAGAGGGAGGTCGTTGGTTGTGCTGTTTGGTGAGTTTAATGCTTATATATCTACCTACAATGGCTAATACATTTTATCATTGTAAGTGGATCGCCTCTCGGAATGCGATATACTCCCTGCTCAAGTGCTATGAAGAAAATTTTCCCTTCTCCTACTCAGGCCCCCTCGTCTCCTTTACCTCAGCAGACGTTTGTCAGACCTAGTTCAACACACCCTGCTTCACATCCGCGCGCTACTTCTATTTCTATAGATCCTGCTGCAATAAGCTATAGAAGTAGGGTCGCTGATTACCTTCTTGCCATGACCACTCCCATGTCCACACGTACAACGTCAAGTGCTGTGCCAAGTCCTCCAGATACTATTCGTCTCACGCCCGAGCTCCATAACGGAGTCGAGCACGTACGGCGGTCTGAGGTCCCAACTATCTCTAGGAGAGCTCCACTTCGGGATCTTCGTGATACACCAACTGTATATCCATATCGTCAAGACGGTTCGTCGAGCTCACGAACACAGGAACACGATCAGGACAACGAAAACGTATCAGAAGAGCCTAGTGAATTAGTTGATACTGAAATCGACACTGATAACGATACAGACGACAGTCAAAATGATGACCATTACCGTCTACCAATGATCACAGAGACTAGACACGACTCGGGTCGACTCTCCGGGCATTGGCAATACGAATTGCCCACCAGATATGTTTACAGGTTCTTTGCGGATGCAGTGGTACCTGAGCGACACTCAAAGGGGGCTACGACTTCTTCAGCAGAGTCAACAGGGCTCTCCTCTCTGACCGACTGGCGTCAGTTCTATGCAATTTTATACGGACTAGGTCAGCATGAGAGTAGTGAAGACGCAGGAAATAGGTCATCCTGCGGATGAAAGGATGAACGTCAGTCATTATGTTTTTTTTTTTTTTTCAATTTCGGGTGGGCTATGGTCCCAGCTCTGGTTGGATGCTTCTTTTCTCTCTGACGGAACAGACACTGGTGATTTACATTTAATTTCTATATACTTAGTTCATTATGATCTTTTTACCGTATACCATAGTGTGTTTGATGTGTAGTCCAATTGTAATCTATGAGGTTCGTGCTCTCCCGAGCAGATTCCAGTTGACGCTCAAGAGGTTCAGGCTAAGCCAAGGACAACTAAAAATGTGATTACTTTGTAAATGCACTATGTATGTTCCCAACTTCCACTACTGCCACTGTCGTCATCCTTAGTATGTATCCTCATGCTTTCTTGCACTCCCGGCTTCGAGGGTTCGTCTTGATACCTCGACTGCCCTATTGCGGCTGACGAAGGAGCCTCACGTGGAGTACGAGCACTGCGCGGAAGCATAGGTTGCTCAACCCCCGCTTCATCATCCTCATCACCCTCCCCCTCGTCGGAATTCCCATCAAAGGCCTCATACATTTCTCCCCCACCGCCCGGTCTACCACTCCTCTCTCGATCTCCCGGTATTCGACTCATTGCCAAATTCTGTCCCGCAAGCGCTTCGTAGTCCGCGCTTGAGGCTTGTTTTCTTCGACGCCACAAGAACACGTACAAGACAACCCCGATACCGATTAGGAATAAGAGTTCAAAGATGGCGTAAACAGGTCTTTGAGAAGAAAATATTTTTCCTAGATTAGAAGACGACGTTGAAGAAGCAGACGTTGAGGTAGATGTGGTCGAAGCTTCTACGTCGTCATTGATACCCGTACTGAGGAAGTTTGTAGGTTTGGTGTAGATCCTAGTTGTTGAACCCGTCAACGTCTCTGTCGCGGTGATCGTCACAGTCGCCTTCCCGTCTTCCTCTTCATCGATGTCATCATCGGGAGGAGGAAATACATTTCCGTCTTCCACTGGGATCTCGTACTTGTTCTTGTCTTCTTGCGCAGAAATACTAGTGTCTGTGCTTGAACCCCAGAAAACCATATTCCATCCTAGAAACTTCCCTGTAAAATCTGTATTCACGGGATCTGACACGGTGATGGTCCATGTCCCGAGGGGGTTCTCGTCCCAATGTTTTACACTCATGAAAAGCCAACCGGGAAACCCGGTTTTGGCTTTATCATACTTTCTCCCTCCGTCACCACTGCTAACTCCAGCTAACACGCTCTTTATGCCGTTTGGGGAGACAATTTCGGCACGAACGTCTCCCCTCCGCTGGTGTTCGATCCATACTCTCACATTTACATGTTCAAGACCCTGAGGAGCAAAGCGAGCACGACTCATCATCTTCTCGGTGACCTCCAACGTACTGCTCACGCTTACTTCCCCACCACTCTTGGACTGTCCAAACGGTATTCCGCCACTGAAGACTTTGTCCTTTGTCATTTTACCGTCGTCTAGGACTATGGTCCGCGTTCGCATCCAGGCTTGGCGAGGGACAAGATCCCATTTGAGGGCGGCATGGACAAAGGTGTAGGCGTCGATTGCACCATACCCAAAAGCATAAGAAAATGGTCGACGGGCGGCTGTGAGCTCGTAGTCTGTGTCAGAGGGAGATGAGGGAGGGGGACTAGATGGATCGTAGTTGATAGGTATGGCAGTGCGTACACAGAGATGTTGAATATCTCGCCAGCCCAGCTCTGGTCTAGCCTGGAGGGCCAAAGCAATCACACCAACGACATTAGGTGCAGCGGCAGATGTGCCTCCGTGACTGCGACTGCATTGATTCTTTCCCTTGTCTGTTGTAACGATGCTCTTTCCATTGCCCGAGCTGTATGCGACAATCATGTTTGCAGCACACGCTTCACTATAATATGGACTACGACCGGTCCAATCTGCAGCACCAACGGTGACACTCCAAATACTGTTCGTATATCCATCATAGTTACACTCGTCTCCACTCCCTTTGCCGTTTCCAGTGGCAAAGACAAATATGCTACCCTTTCCCTGTCGGCCGCGATTGACACCATTGACGATCGCTTTTCGAATGAGATAGTCGGGACCATCCATTGTGCGTCCATCGTCTGGGGGACCCCAAGAGCAGGAGTAGATGCTGACCTCGTCAAAACCTTGATTGAGAGCTGCGGCCTCGTCTACATCAGTGATAGTCCCGGAGAGTATACGCACGGCTGCAACGCGGGAGTGATAGGCAAGACCCAAACCACAGATACCATTTTTCACCGCAGCTATTTGGCCGGCGCATCGAGTGCCATGGGTATCTTCGGGAAGCTTTGGTGTCGGCAAATCTACATGGTCATTGTAATCGTGCGAATGAACAGCGTCAAAATTGGCGGCAAGATCTTCAGATGTGTAGTCCAAACCGTCGTCAATTAGGCTAGAAATGACGCCAAGACCAGTATAACCTTCCTCCCAGAGGCCGGTAACATTCATCATGTGTTCTGGCGACTCTGGGTTCAGGATGTGCCATTGGTCAGGGAATAGTGGATCCTGAATGCCCATTTTAGACGCAAGTTCAGAAGGAGATGGCGGAGCACGTTTAGTGCGTTTCCGAAGGGTTTGTAGTGTTAACGATTTTATTGGATTCGGTTGTATGGAATTGTATCGTGCTAGAATGGGATCCTCCTCCCTTTGTTGTTCTCTCTTCAAATTCTTCTGAGCTCTGACAAGCCAAAAGCCTTCCAGTTCTCCAGCCTGTTCGACAAGTTCTACGCCCAACTGATTTATGTAGTGTTCTGGTTCAGAGTCAATTTCAAGAACGTAGTAGTCGTGAGTATCGTATGCACGACGAACAGATGCAGATACCGTCCATGATATCGAAAGGAAAGCAAAAATGAGGAGATTCGAAAGCATTCTGTATACGAAGTGGTCCCACGATTGAGTAGTTGCGTTGCCCGAGAATGCTAGTTTATGAAACGCTGAATTATAGAATTAGTGTGCGACGTGTCATTTCCTTGCTCGTACAGCATCAGGAATCAGAAACTAACAGCGTAAGACGGGAGCCGCTCGACGGTGAGCACAGTTGCTCCCTAGTTGCTGCTAAACTTGTTGGAGAGTATGTAGATTGCTTAGACGCAATAATGAGAACTTGACAGTGATGAGAGGTCGAAGCGAAAGTAGCAGCGTGACGGTCACGTGCTTATCAATTCGGGCTTCGGGTCGGAAGCTTCCACGGAACGTCGGGCTTTTTGTATTCTTTCCTTGAGTATGTTGGACCACAAAACCAAATTTTTAAGCTAAATTAGGTAGAACCCTGATATGAGTCCCTGCTGCAATCTCACAAGTCAGCAGGCACCCTTATGCTCACTAGGCTGCGGCCTGATGCTGCCGATCCTTAGCGTGATTCGCGTGAAGTGGTTTCCTGGATATATTTCACTCACCCTCTGCTCACCCTCTGTGGCCGCCCAGGGTATTTAAGCACGGTCTGATATAACTCGAACAAGGAACCCCCATTAGCAAGATGTTTTTTCTTGGAATTGCTATCCATGGTCTCCTTTTTCGACGCGTCGCAGCTTTGACTACTCCCAGCGATGAGCAATGGGCCCAACTGAATCAGACCGTTGGTGGTCGCCTTTATACCTCGCTTCCCCTCGCCGCATCCTGCTTCTCCACAGTGAATGGATCACCGTCAACACCTAACGCGACAGAGTGTGCATTGGTGCAACAAGGATATACACAACCGGACTTCCGCTCGACCCATTACAGCGCCCACATGCTGGTAAGTGTATTGACTTTCAAGTGCTGTATCCAACCTAAATCGACGTGAACTATTGATCAGCCGCAATGGGAAACTTGCCAGTCCACGGTTCAGAGATGTCTATTGAATTCGAACGATCCCAGCGACCCCACAGCATGGGAAGACAGTGAATGCTGGCAAGGGGCTATCGCCCCCCGCTATGTGGGTCAATGCTGATGCACGATTTCTTCCATTAATAAGTAACATTATTTTGTGTAGGTTGACGTTCGAAGCGAGGACGATGTTCTCGCAGCATTGTCGTTTGTTAATGAGACCGGTATCCAGTTTTCAATCAAGGCTTCCGGTCATGACTATAAAGGTCGATCTAGTTTTGGCTCCTTGTCCCTCTGGGTGAGTCGATGTTTCTTCTACGGCTGCTCCCCTACTTACTCCAGAATTGTAGACACGGAACTTAGACTCAGTCCGTACTTAATTTGATCATTCCAGAATGAAACTTTCTCATCTGTCGTGCAGTTGACATATTCTGCTGATTTTAAGCCTGAGGGTGGGAATGAAAGTTATCCGGCAGTCACCATCGGGGTCTATGCTATGAATTTTTTATCACGTTGTCGCGATACTTATAAAAACCATTTTTAGGCTGGGGTTCCGTTCGAAGACGTGTATTCGTTTGCAGAAGAGAATAATATCACTGTCGTTGGGGGATATCATCAAACAATCGCAGCAAGTGGGGGATGGGTTCAAGCGGGAGGACACAGCATACTTTCACCTTTATATGGGCTTGGAGTCGATCGTGTGGTGAGCATGTTCTGCTTGATCTCGGTAAACACAGGGGCTCACCGCGATTTTCAGCTCCAATACAAGATCGTCACTTTAGATGGTGTTGTCAGAACAGTCAACAAATTTCAGAGCCCAGATCTTTTCTGGGCATTACGAGGAGGCGCTGGATCGACGTTCGGAGTAGTGCTCGAATCGTCTATGCTCGTTGAGCCTCAGATGAGTTTGCGAGTGTAGGCTTATATTTACTTTCTGCTTTATGGCCTATATTTACTTTCTGCTCTCTGATCCATCTCTCACTCCTCGGGCTGAACCTAATTCTTACTCACCGACAGGGCTTCAATATCGTTCACTCAGACCGCTGACAATGCCCGGGGATTCCTTGAACTCCTGGTGAACAATTCATACAAATGGGGACAAGAAGGATGGGGTGGCCATATGGGTCCTGCGACGCTCATAAACGTCAACCCCCTGTTAACCCTGGAGGAAGCACAAACCTCTGTCCAATCTGTCGTTGACTACGCATTGGCTCAGAATGGAACAGCGGTGGTTGAAGATCTACCTTCATGGCAAACATTTTTTTCCAAATACGTCGAATCGGCTGAAGCGGTAGGTGCATCACCTTTTCTCATGTTCGACTTACCCGATTGAACGTCGTGAACGATCCCCATGGCAGAGTGTTGGTGTTCAAACAATCCTTGGAAGCCGTCTCATTCCAACTAACCCCTTCTTTACCGACGATGATGGTCAAGAAGCGTTAGTGGATCTAATGGTCAAGATGGTAGACACATATGCCGTGAATCCGTATATAATCCAAGGTACCCCTTTCCTATACAATTATACCGAGGGTACGACGAGCGTCACTCCGGCATGGCGGAATTCCCTCTGGCAGGTCAGTCCATATGATCATACCTCGTTACTAAAATAACCTCCTAATAAACCGGACTAGATCGGTTTCCATGAAAATATGGCTTACAATGCAACGCTGGATACAATGTATGCCCAATATAAGATTGTTAACAATATCACTTCCTGGATGAGAGAACTCGCGCCAGACTCTGGGGCCTACTTTGTACGTATACTGTCTGTATATCTTCATGTGGCGGACTTGCCTAACATTCTGGGAAGAACGAAGCTAATCCCTATGAACCTGACCACGAAGGTGAATTCACCCGTGCTTATTCATGAATCACTGCTCACACGCGTATTCACAGTCACCTTTTGGGGTGACAATTATCCCGCTCTGCTCGAGCTAAAAAACAAGTAGTGAGTAGCCTTACCTCAAAATAAATCCGTGCTGACCAGTGGTTACTCCGTCAGTGATCCTTTCAAGTTACTGGATTGCTGGATGTGTGGTTAGTGTCCTTTTCCTGGTTGACAGTGTAATTTATCAAAAGACCTTCTTGTAGTCGGATGGCAGGGACCCGCAGACCAACGCTATTCTTGTTACCTCAATATCTCAACTAACTATTAGACCTTAGTATAGTCAAGTAGCTCCTCGCTTGTTGAGTAGTGTTCACGTATCCTTGCAAAAAAAATGAACTCAAGTTGTGGCCTCCGGAAGAAAGCTCTAAGTAACATTGCATCCCCTGGTAAAGAGCCTTTTACAACCTGCAGCGAAGAATACCCACTAAATATGAAATAACGTACAGAAGACATGACGATCGCAACACCAATGTAAGTCATAATTCTCTCAACCCATAGATGAACCAGCCAAATTCCAAACTCGAGGGTTGGAAGTTGAGCTGACTGCAGCTGACTTTTGTGTTTTGAAATCCGGTTCGAAAGTTACTGCCAACGTAGGCTCTGTTTTAGTTTTTTCTGGGATTCGAAGCTCCATTTCCGACACCAACAAGGAATCAACTTGCGTCTCAGCATGAAACCGAACAGTGGATGCTGCAGTCGGGCTTGGTGATCGAGGTATTCTTCGCATGTGCACCTGCCCGTTGGAATGAAAACTGGGATAATATGTGTACGGTTCGCTGTCGAAATCTTGTCCGTTCTTCATCAATCGATACACATAGGGAGACAAAACCCCAGCATTTGCCACGATCAGAGCAGTGCCAGCCTGTCAACATTTATTCAGTATAGGACTTGGTTCGACGAGGACGCAGACTTGAGTCCCATTACCTCAGCTTGGGCGGTGATTGCTTCAAGGAGACCAGAGGGACCAAGAAGGAAGACTGCGTGAATAATGGAGACCATGCTGGTGAGCAAACTCGCGCAGAACATGATGTACAGCATCCTGAAAATAATAGTCAATTTAGGAGTGCGACTGCTTCTGAATATTATACCTTCGCTTGTCAGAAGAAAGACCGACACCTGCCAGCAAACGAATAGGGATTACAGCTAGGGCGATGTCTGCAAAGAGATCGGCTGTCAAAATGGCTTAGTTGAAATCTACAGGAGGTATGATGAAACACTGACTGACGAGCTCGACTATCGCCACGTCCGTGCCAAGATGGCACTGGGGAGCTGCTAATTGATACCAAGCCCGATCAGAGGCACAAATGTATGTTTTTTGTGCGAGGGAGCCCGCCCACATAAGAATGAATATGACCGCTGTCCACTCAGAAACTCGTCGGAGGATGAAAAGCGGAGGGATAAGTCGAATCACGGAGAAGATCAAACTTATCCGGGCAGACCTGCTCATCCCGTTTACTATCAGAAGGTTTGATACGCGTGAAGGCCACTCACCATAGGGTGCATGTGAAAGAAATGGAAACAAGCCTTTGGTGACAGATAAATTTAGTGAAATCGTCAAAGATGTTTCTTGTACTAACCAATACCCTACTATGCGAGCGGAATGCGACTGGTTCAAAGGTCCGAGACCTGACCGGTGACAATGATAGGTCAGACCCAAAAGTTTCGAAGCCTCGACTAATCAAACACACACCAGGAATATCAGTTCGTATCCACATGGCAATGACCAAAAGAAGGGAAAGAAACATGGTTAAAAGAGCCCATGCATCGTCCCACCACAGACGCTTAGATTTACAGCGAATATAAATTCTGAACAGCGTCAAAGTTTGAGCTATACCAAGGAGAGTGGTAGTGACAACTAAATATAGATGGTTGGCATTACCGCAATCGTAGAGATCAGTGTACGCACTACGGTTCGTCGTTGAGCTGGGCTGCACCCACTGAACCATCACTATTTACATGAAGCGACAAGATTGGCGGGAGGGAAAATATGATCAGCACTCCAGTCTTCACTCAGTATAAAAAGGAACATTTGGAATCTTCCCTGCTTCCCTGTGCGGCGTGCATCTCTATGTTCAAATAAATTGTCTTGCCTTGAGTTGTGCGTTGATGCGACTTGATGTAGGGACGAAAGAGATCGGACTGGTGCATCTGTATCAATCCTTCGGCGGAACAAGATGTTAAGAATGTTAAATGAGCAATTGGCCCGAGAATTGATGGCTTATAGATAATATCTACGAGCGACGCATTAGGCTATACGCCAATCGACCATTCTTTCCCTTTCCCAGTCTTTCCGCAGGCAAACGACGTCCGTAAGTACTAAGAAGCGTCAGAGATTAGGATCTGTTCGAATCATGATCTCTGGAATGACCCTGCAAACGGTCCGTCGTTACCCATAAAAACGGCGAACATCGGACAACGGTGCCACAAATACTAACTGCCAAGTCAGTAAAACAGCTGCAAGACTCACTATTAGGCGACAACGCTACTAGTAAGTTCTCCCTCTAAGAAGGCGGAGGGGACCAGAAGATCAGTCATCGTTTGTCAACATTCTGGAACGCTTATCAATAGGAGAAAGGTGTATGTCATATATAACTAAATTGTTACTAGTGAGAAATTTTGGGCCTCTGCGCCCACAAAGCTACGTCAGGACCCCGGAACCTATGGCCAGAAGATCCAATTTTCACCGGCAACCTTTGGAGGAAAGGTCGATTCTTACCCGATGGGGGACCATTTTTGACTAGTTTACCTCAACAAGTGAAGTTAGTGCGAGCCATGGGCTTGATGTCCGTTAGCATCACCTAGCATATAAAAATTTATTCACCCTTGTGAAAGTAATCGAGTAGCGCCAGCGAACGGCATGGTAAATTGTTGTTACAGCTCCTGTCTTTGAATGATTTCGTTTTGAAGCGGAGTCTGGCGGTGAGGGAAATTTCCGCTCCATCCTGAGTTTGGTAGCATGAGCTTCGTTCGCAATGGCAGGTATCAGTTTTCTACTCTTGTTGACACCGTTTCATTATTTTGCGAGGGGAGTAAGAAACGGAGTTCCGAGCAGCTTGAGAACTTTGTTGTTTCTATGAAAAGAAAAATCAAATGCAAATGTAAGAGGCCACTTAGAGTAGCAGTGGTGGTGAGCTTCATAAAAGTTGTATCATATTGTGGTTTGTAGTACTACTTGGCTGTCAATCTGCTCCTGGCTGATTGCATTTTTGGAGGGTCGCCAGGGGACATATTCAAATTGCGCGTGATTCGGGCAAAATGAATGGGTGTATAACTGTTTTTCTCCGAAATACACCTATTAACAGGCATTCTAGGATATTAGAACGACCAAAAAGGATATACTTAGATCTCCCACCCCTCTACGTTCGGCAAACACATAAGATGCAAATGTCATGTAACAATTTATTATTGTACGATGCGGCGATGGTTAGCAATACAATATGAACAAAAATACAAATGGATTGTTGAAATCCCGATGACTGCGAAATTTACTTTCTTTTCTCCCCGACGATGAATATAAAGCCCCCCCGCGACATGCCCTGAGCATATCGAAGTGCGCGAAAGTCACTCCGATAACTCTACGTACTCAAGTACACATCCAAGGAAGCATCAACCAACGCATCAACGTACTCAGCTTAGCGAAAAGCAGTGCCCAATGGAATATCCACCCACACGTACGCGTCAACAAGCAGGATGGTTTTCCAGCTATAAAGTTAACGGATCTGCGGGCGCTGTTGAAGCGCAGAGTCTGATCGTTTAAGCATAGTTCTCCCGAGCCCAACGCGCGGCCTGAACGAGGTTGACGAGAGAAGTTTCGGTTTCCTTCCAACCACGAGTTTTCAGACCACAATCCTAACAAAAAGAACCTCAGCCTACGGCGCAGACAACCTGCAAACGGATTACTCACGGGGTTAACGTAGAGAAGAGACTGGTCGAGGTACGCAAGCATAGCCTTGATACGCTCCTGGATCTCGACGTCACCGGGAACACGAGGAGAGTGCACATCATAAACGCCAGGGCCAATGTTGTTGGAGTAACCATAGTGCTTGAAGGTGTTGATGAGCTTCATGTCACTCTTGGATGCCTCGATAGAGATAACATCAGCGTCGAGACGTTGAATTTGAGGGAAGATATCGTCGAAGTCAGAGTAACAGAAGTGAGAATGGGTCTGGGTCTGATCGCCAACACCGGCGGTGGAGAGCTTGAACGTGTTACCGGCCCAGTTCAGGTAGGAGTCCCAGTCGGCACGACGCAGAGGGAGCTAGAAGTATTTATCAGTCTTCGAAAACAAATTATATCAAGAAAGAATACTTACACCCTCGCGAAGAGCAGGCTCATCAACCTGAATAGCCTTGATACCTGCAGCCTCGAGATCGCAAACCTCATCTCGGAGCGCAAGCGCCAGCTGCTGAGCCTGGAGCTCACGAGATATATCGACACGTGGGAATGACCAGTTCAAGATGGTGACAGGACCGGTCAACATACCCTTCATGGGCTTGCTGGTAAGACTCTGAGCATACTGACTCCAACGGACAGTCATAGGCTCCTTGCGACTAACGTCAGAGACGATGATGGGTGGACGAACGTAACTATAACAGTATTAGATAGAAAGCGTTGAGAAGTGTATAGAATAATATACCGGGAACCATAAGACTGCACCCACGCATTCTGGGTGAAAACAAAGCCAGAAAGACGCTCGCCGAAGTATTGCACCATATCATTACGCTCAGGTTCACCGTGGACCAGGAGATCAAGACCGATCTTCTCTTGGAAGCGAACGGCAGATTCAATTTCCTTCTTGATGAACTCTTCGTACTCTGACTCAGAAATTTCACCCTTTCCAAGCTTGGCACGAGCTTGACGAATCTCCTTGGTTTGCTACACGATACAATCAGAAATGAACCCAAAAGAGGGGGGAAGAGCACGTACAGGGAAAGAGCCAATAGTGGTGGTGGGGAACATGGGGAGGTTGAGAACCTTCTGTGCTTCGAGGCGGACAGCGAAGGGACTCTTCCTCTCGTACTGGTCAGCAGTGATAGAAGCAACACGCTTGCGAACAGAGTCATCGGAGTTCTTCTCAAAGTCACGGCGTTTGGTGATTGAAGTGCGATTGGCTTCCAGAGCAGCGGCGACATTAGCATCCTGAGATCCCGAGACAACAGCCGCGATGGTAGCGACTTCAGATGCCTTCTCGAGGGCAAAGGAGAACCAATCCTTCTGCTCTTCGGTGAGTTTTCTCTCAGAAGCAAGAGTTACCGGAATGTGAAGGACAGTGGAAGCAGTAGCAACGATCACGCGATCTTGGCCGAGACCGGAGATAGCCTTCTCAACCAACTTGATAGCAGCCGCAAAATCAGTCTTCCAAACGCTACGACCAGAGACGACACCGAGGGAAAGGACGATAGGTGTTGAACTGACAGCGCTGATCGTTTTCTCGAGTTGCTCGGGAGCGCGATCGAGATCAACGTGAAGGCCAGCAATAGGAAGCTTCACAAGGAAGTTCACATTGGATTCAAGGCGGCCGTAGAAGGTGGTGAGAAGGAGCTTGGGAGCAACCGCAACCAGGTCGGGATAGGCAGACGCATACTGCGCTTCAAAGCTGGCACCTTTATCGGTCACAAGGATGGGCTCGTCAATCTGGACCCACTCGGCACCAGCAGCTTTAAGCTCGCTCAAGAGCTGTTTGTACACAGGAAGGATTTTCGGAAGGAGAGAAATAGGCTCAAAGTCAGCCTTCGCTTCCTTGGTAGCTTTGGATAGAGCAAGATAAGTGATGGGCCCGAGGACGACGGGGCGGGTGGTAATGCCAAAAGCCTTGGCCTCATTGAACTCCTCGAGGGGCTTGTTGAAGTTGAGCTTGAACTCGACAGCTTCGTCGAGCTCGGGCACAAGGAAGTGGTAATTGGAGTCGAACCTGCCCAACAATGTTCAATAAAACAAATGAGGTTGGACCAATGAACCTACCACTTCTTCATCTCACCAGCAGGGACATCGACACCATCAGCCTGACGTCCGCGCGCCATGGCGAAGTAGGTATCGAGAGCGGACAATCCCAAACCATGATATCTCTTAGGAATGGCGTTAAACGCCGCAGAGTGGTCAAGAACATGGTCGTAAAGGGAAAAGTCACCGCTAAAATTTTATACAATCATGGTGAGATATAGATAAACATCTTTGTTATCTAACCGTCGCACCTGGGAATATAAGTAACACCACGTTGCTTGAGTTCGGTCCAGTTGAACTTTTTAACCTCGGCGGCGACCTTAGTCACCTCCTCAGCATTAGTCTTGCCAGCCCAGTAGGCCTCGACAACTTTTTTGATTTCACGGTTGGCACCTAAGCAAAAATCCTTTAGCAGGTAACAATCATGACCATTTTTAAGCAGCATACCGATACGGGGGAAACCAAGAACACTGGACGCAACCATAATGCAAGAAAGAAAGGTAGAAAGGAAGAAAGTGGTGGTGTGAAAAGAAAGATCGATAGCTTTTAACCCTTGAGATATGCTTATGTAAGATTTAGAATTTTTATCGCAACCTTGATCGCACCGGCTCTGCTTTTTTACATCATTCTATCGTGATATGACAATAACGGTATTCGACCTGACATGCTTACTCCCGCTTGACATATAACCTTCATCTGTGCATTAAATCCTGAGGAGGACACGAATTATCAACTCCGAGCCCTGGGACCGCGAATGAGGGTTTTCGAAATCAGAAACCTGTTACTGGCTTTTTGTTCGTAGAACTCCTTCTTCGTCTGTCATACTTCAAGAGTGGTCCAATAGAGAGACTCAAATGCCTTTCGGTCTATCAGGGTCCATTGATTCCCATATATCTCTATTGGATAACACTCAATACTCATTTCCCGAAGTCACGGTGTTCGAATAATACTTTTGCCAATTGACCTTGCTGTATTTCAGCAGAGTCTCACCGATTGTTTTATACCGGAATCACGCAAGATTACCCAGATTATCTTATCACATACAATCAGTATCTGTTCGTATTCATCCTGATACTACTTAGCAGGCCTCAACGTCCTAACCCGCGCGCGCACAGAGCATCCTTTAAAGGTAATGACCTTTGGATCTTCTACCTATCAAAGACTTCCAGTACACCTTCCACTGCACACAGGATCAACATAAGACTCATAGAGTATTAGCAATAAGATTGATGACCCACTCGCGGGGTGGTAGAGGATGTATAGTTCCTGCCGAATCGACACTCCTGTGCTTGAGTTATCGTTCGGTATAACATCGCGATGACCTCGGGTGACCGCCCCGAATCCGCTGTTATTTGTTGGCATGTATCCACAGTGTATCATATGTAGGCGCTTCTGGATGCTAAGAATAATGGAACGTTCATATAAAGAGAGCTGCAACCGGGACAACGTAATTCAGCAACTTGGCGTCAACCGACTCTGAGTCAAGTACACTATCGGCCGAACACTTACCAACAAAAGCCACAGGGTGCCAGGTTCCGTCTCTCGACTCTCGAACATAATATATCGTTCTAGACGACCACTGTAGTCCTAGAAATGGCGACAACACGAAGATTGGGCCTGTTGTCAGCAAATCTTCTCAGAAACTCTTTGATTCCATCATCCAGTCGAGCATTTTCGTCTTCGGCAAGAGTTCGTGCGTTTTGTACCTTCCAGATTCACTTTGAACGAGTCTGAATCATCTTGGTGACCATAGAAACTGGCTTTCAGAAGATTGTTGTAGATAAACCAGTCGTTGAACTAGACGGAGATGAGATGACTAGGATTATTTGGAAAAAGATTCGTGAAGAAGTGAGTCAAGGCTCCGCTACATAATTAGCTTACACCAACCCGAAAGTTGTAGCTCGTTCTTCCGTACCTTCAACTAGATATCAAGTACTATGATCTTGGTCTGGAACATCGCGACCAGGTGCGCAGAAACACGCCTATGGAGTAATTGTTTTCTCATAGCTGTCTATAGACCAACGACCAGGTCACCGTTGATTCCGCAGAGGCCATAATGAAATATGGTGTCGGAATCAAGTGCGCGACGATCACACCAGACGAAGATCGTGTCAAGGAGTTTAATCTCAAGCAGATGTGGAGGAGTCCAAACGGAACCGTGCGTTGAAAAATCCTATGAATCCCGTCTTTCATGATATCGTTTACACTCAACTCCGCAGATCCGTAACCTGATTGGCGGAACGGTCTTCCGCGAACCTATTGTCCTCACACGCATTCCTCGACCTGTTCCTGGTTGGGAGAACCCCATCGTTATTGGACGGCATGCTTTCGGTGACCAGTATCGGTCAACCGACTTCGTTGCTCCTGGTCCCGGGAAGCTTCAGTTGGTTTACAGTCCTGCCGATGGAGCGAAAGCAACTACACTTGATGTGTATGACTTCAAAGGTCCAGGTGTCGCCATGAGCATGTACAATACGGATGAGGTACTTGTTTGGCTGACTCTAGCAGTCTTTGCGTCTTATCTTCTACTCAGTCAATTGAAGGTTTCGCCCACTCCTCTTTCAAGATGGCATTATCGAAAAAGATGCCGCTGTTCCTGTCCACTAAGAACACTATCATGAAGAAATACGATGGTCGATTCAAGGACATTTTCCAGGAAGTTTACGACTCGTGAGTAGGGTTCATAGGTGCTTTCTTCTCAGCTAATATCATCTTTTTTTCCCACTAGACAATACAAGTCTGACTTTGAGGCTGCTGGTATCTACTACGAACACCGTCTGATCGATGACATGGTTGCACAGGTTATCAAGTCCTCTGGAGGCTTTGTTTGGGCATGCAAAAACTACGACGGTGATGTTCAATCTGACATTCTTGCCCAAGGATTCGGCTCTCTGGGAATGATGACTTCGGAACTTATAACTCCTGACGGGTTAGTTGTCGAGTCCGAGGCTGCACATGGCACCGTAACCCGTCACTATCGTGAATACCAGAAAGGCAATGAAACATCCACGAACCCTGTCGCGTCAATATTTGCCTGGACAAGGGGCCTATTGCACCGCGCTAAGCTGGATGGAAACAACACATTAAAGGCCTTCTGTGAGAAATTGGAGACGTCATGTATACAGGTTATCGACGAGGACGGTGTTATGACGAAAGATTTAGCATTGGCGATTTATGGAAAGGACATGAAGAGGGAACATTGGGTGGTCACGGATGCATATATGGATGCTGTTAATGTGAGCATCCTTGCGTTTATATCCAGAAATCGCTTATAATATTTTCCTTGGCAGGCCAAACTCCAGAAAAAACTGACTGCAAGTGCTTGAGTTGAAATACAGCTTATCCTTGTTGTGTAATCATTTTTCAATGTTATACGTATCTGTAAATGGATTTCTAGTTTCGTTGAAACGGTCACGTGGTCACGAATAGCCTGTTTACAAGGTCTGACTCAGCCTCTATCTGCAACGCCTTCTTTCAGGTCCAGGGGACCGGGATATTATCTGTCAGTAGTTGCAAGTATGCATGTCTGTATAATATTGACTTATTCCTTCCCCGTTCGATGTCATATAGATGTCTAGTAAACGACTCCGGATAACCGAAGACAATTGGGATTTATTTGGCAGCCACACGCATATTCTAAGCCCCAGCCATGCACAAAATAAGCCTCAGCCACCAGGCAACTACCAGACGACGCAGCTAAACGGGTCGCTTAAGCATCATCTTAATCCTGTAAGAGAGGCTGTTCTCAATTCGCCTACGATGAAAGGACCACGTACAAGCCTCTCTGTGACCCGCCAGGTCACCCATCTGCCTATGCCCGATTCAAAGTTTCGTCAGTCGTTCTCCCAGGTGAGGAACGACGATTTCCCGGTGGACTGGAATGCTTACAATAACACAATATCACCCTCATACTCCTAGACTTCTTCTGTCTCTCATCCCTCTCACCCGGCTCCAGGACCTTCTCCATCTTTTGAAATCTCTGACCCAGTAGAGGATCTTCGAGAGAGGCTGACCCAGTTAGATGATCAGAAGTTAAGCCCAGAACATGAGGTCAATCGACTCCGGCTCAAGGAGCTCGAGCTCTCTGAGAACTTGAAGAAAAAGGAGGAAATGAATGAGAAACTCAAACAAAAAAACGCAGCTCTAGAGACATCAAATATTGCCATGTTGGCCCATTTGCAAGACTCTAAAGACATTATCCTTCACTTGAAATGGCAGAACAATAAAAATTTCAAGGATTTGCAGGAAAAGAGAAATCAGATGGTGGAACTTGAGGGCGTAGTCGCTACCGTTGACGCCGCGAAAGATGCGATGGAAAAAAACCTGCATAAAAAAGAGTCTTCCCTCCGACATTTATCTAAAGAATTTTTGGTTCAAGCTAATATCAACCTTCATCTTTCGGGGGAATGCAAACGCATCGAAGACGAAGTAGAAAATCTACGAAGAGAAAACAACATTTTCAGAGCAGATCTGAATCGAAAGATGGTCTTGATTCCAAAACGCACACCTAGGGATCCTACTACAGAAATTTGACTAGAGTATGTGGAGTTTGTATCAGGATTCAAGTTTCACATCTCGTTACCTTTTTGACAGCAAGGATAGGATCTCTACTGGTTGTTACGTCTACTCGTAGAACCACTTCATCTACAGTGTAATAAAGTTGCTCACAATGTTTGCAATGACTCAAATGAGGCCATGATTCTTCCTTCAATTAGGAATTAAAAATGCACTGATCATTCAAGCAACCATTCCATCGGATGAATGAAACGGGTAAGCTTAGACAACAGATTGGGAAGAAGTCAAGACGAGATAGCTAGTAATGAATTGAGCTCACAACGTAGAGATCAAGTCTGACAATGTAGGTGTCCGGTCAACACTGTAAGTATGATCATTAGGGGATGCACGAACGCTGGATATCATGAAACATTGCGCCATATGAATATTGTAAAACTAAAGTAAGTAGCCAACCAGGGGGAATTGGATATAGAGAAAGCAAATGAAATCGTAAAGATACTACATGAAGATGAGCATACTCTAGAGTCTAAGCTTCAAGCTGCTAGCATTAGAATTCCAAAGGTCAAAGCAAAAAGGGTATAGTCCATGGTACGAACGAGCGCTAGGCCATCACTGGATGATTTGCTGGTGGTGGATGAGCTTGTAGTATTCGATGAAGAACTGGCAGTGGTGGTGGTTGTTCCCGAAATATCTAGAGTGTAACATGAAATAGGAACAACCAAGACAGAAAAACACGACATACATTGATCAAAAGTTGGGAGAGAATAGTTGGTCTCCACATAAGGCTGAGTTTTATTCAAAGCCACGCCAACAGGCACCAGATACTTGAAGGCATCCTTTAATTTAGGATAATAAGTGAGAGCGGTTTGCATTGTGAAATTGTTGAGCTCATGGGTTAGCATGATTGATCCTTCCTATGGAAATTGTTAGATACTTCCAAAAAAGATCCAGCAAATACATACAGTGCTGAAAGTACCATTCTCGGCCCTTGCGATGAAGTTATCGTAGTTGGTGAAGACCTGTGCGGCAGTGATATTTCCTGATTGTTCTTCCCAATCGAACGAATCATATTGCCAGATGATCGTCTGCAAACCGAGCCCTTCCGCAATCGCACGGATGCGGTCATCAATATCTCCAAAGGGAGGCTAAGATTGATGAGTATTGGACCTCCATCCACTCTGGTGATTGAAGACTTACTCTCCAGCAAGTCGGAGTGATTCCGAGGACTAGTTTAATTGCTTTCACCTATGTACAGATTTCTTGGTTAGGAATTGATAAGTGGAATGAGGACATTGACGGACACCTGGAAAATTTCAATACGTTAACAGTATCAGGAGGAAGGTCAAAAAAAATGACATACTGTAGTAAAGTTCAGCGAAAGCGTCTTCGCTAGAGAATCCAGTCACTAAATTCAATTAATCAACGGCATGCCAACTTGGACAGATAAGACGGACTCACTGTAATGATGTGACCAAGTGTCTGCGGGGATAGAAAAGAAAAATTCAGAGGAGGAAGCGGACAGTCGACAGTCCAACGTACGTGCACAAATTTCGTGACCTGGGGAATGTGGTTGGAAGCATTGTCTCCGAAAAAAGAAGAATCTGGAACGAACCTTCATCAATAGCCCGCATAGCCTCGTAAGGCCAGTCGAGAACGTTACTTCCGATAAAGAACATGGCTGGAAAGAGTATGAACAAGAACGGAAACGTAACAGTTTCAAACTGTACTCACTAGCTTTCTGGTTCTGCTCCAATAAGTAATTATAGAACGCGTTATGAGAACAATTTGGGCCGTCATCAAAACCATAGCCCATAGTCTCAGGCTAAGGGATAGAGCAACGTCAAACCGGCAAACTCCAATGAATACATAATTATACCTCAGGAATGCTGGCCACGTCCGCAGGTAGAGTTGACAGTTTCGGAATAGTGCAAAGACTTTTCGTCCACCAACAATCGGGATCCTCAGCAACGTTATAGGATGTATCATTCCAATCCCCGTAGATATCGCCCTAGAAAGTTGTCACTCAGATATTTCGTACATGTGGCGCACGGATGAACAAACATGTGGATAAATGTTTGTTGGAACTGATTGGGAAATATTGGACCAAGTGTTGAGTGCCTCTGTATCATTCGAAAGAATCGATGCAGGTTGCCATATTGTAGGGAACCCATCGAGTGCGTCAGTGACTGGAGCATAATAATATGCTGTACATTCCTCGACAGGATCTAAGCCCCTTCAGGTCAAGATATGCCGATTGGATTCGAAAATTACACACCCGTTATTTGAGCCTCGTCTGCCTCGCTCGTGGCTGTTCGTGCATGAATAGTACTGAGGTTGATTAAAACAACCAAGACTGCATTCGCAGTGAATTTGGAGGAAAAGACCGGAAGGCGCATTGTGCTAAGGAGAGACCTAAGAAACAGCGAAACAGCAGAAGATAGAATGTATTGACCACAGCCGTTGGAAAGCACTGCAGCAGTGGACGCGGGAGGGGAATAAAAAGGTTTGTCGGATATTTTGGTTTTAAACAATGGAGGCAAGCAAGCATGCGGCAAACACTGGCAGGCCAGTTGACTCGTTGGTTGATCTGTGATATAAATACAGGGGAAGAGGTTGCTCTATTTTTACTGTCGGCGATAATGGAATTATAATGGGCTGGAGATTGATGGATAAGAAAGAGATACTTACGATGGGACGGATGAATCTGCGCTGAGATTAGTAGACGAGGTCACTGCTAACTGATATTAGAATTCAAAAAAACAGGCTGGGATACTCCTGTACCAGCTGGAAGGTATTCCAGCAGCTCCTGGAAGCTCCTGGACCGCATTCAAATCATGATTTATATTTTTAGATTCACAACTTAACTTCGAATTCCGTCTTTGGCGGCGCTCCACTTTGACGGTTGTCTTCGGTTGCGCAAACTACTAGAGGAAAAACTCTGAAAAAAACGGGCTTTGATTCAGGGTAAGTGCTTATATCAGTACTGGTGCATGATTATAGGATTTTGGATGAGTTAAATTATACTGGGTATGGGTACAAACACTGATACAAACAACTAAAGAGAGATGCCGCGTTGATGCCGCTATAGTATATATGTACATATTCGTGAATTCCTTTCAACACTGATTACTCAGGGTACTTTCCATTACTTAGTCAAGACCCTCCCCTCAGAGTCCAACTTCAACCTCCCTCGAGTCTGATGCAGGAGACCCGTGTCCTTCTCCATAGTCTTGGGCTTCGAAATTAATATAAATGGATGGGTTAGTGTCACCGTCACTTGGGCGTCGTTCCTAAGTTAAGCTAAGTTGTGAGGAGATGAAAACGAACATGAGTACAAACTCGAATTTGAACGAACCTTCACATTGCCTCCACAAGTGTTCACAGACAAAACATACACGTAGCGCTCATTTGGTGAAATAATAAGCCGTTGATTCATCTTTAGCAGTCCAAAGATTAGTCAAAGTTTCAAAGGATTTGCAAACAACACAAGTACTGTACCTTGAGCTGTTGGATGAGATGGGTGTCCATATTCCTGATCATTCTCAGCTAGCTCCAGGTCGGGATGATTGTCATCAAAAGCTGAAACCCCTTGCTCCTCAAGTGCTTGTGGATAATATTCCTTGAAGGGATCCAATTCCATGTGTTCACATAGGAGGGGGAAATGTTCCTGTCCAGCAGAAAATTCACGGAACAAGCATTGTTCTGACTGCTGTTCAACAAAGACGCCCTTGGTTTCTGCTTCTAAAGGCGACATCCCCTTCTGACCATCGAATTGAAAATGGAGTTGAAAGAATGGTTTTCCATACTGATTTATGCCAGGATGGATGAGTAGGTAAAGTTGAGACGAACACCCATCTTGGTCGAATGATGGATAATATCGTACACTGTATTGATTACTATATTCAGAAACTAGGAACATCGTACATGTACGAGTTAGCGCAATGGATGTAAATAACAGGCTGCAGTCACTCACGATGTTCGAAGCTGATATGATGAGGGTTTGCAGATGTGTGGTACATGATCGATATATCTACGGGTTCGTAGCTTTGTGGGAACAGGATACTTGAGATTATTGTGATACCGGGATTTATAGATACGTTGGCGCAATGCACTCGAGGTGATCTTGGTGTCATCACGACATCGAGGTCCGTTGCGGTCGATGTTTCGTCTTCGTACGTTGCGGTCACAGTAAAATGGATGTGCGGTGTCCACCTTGCTCGGACAGAGAGAGGTCCAGTACAGCAAGTACAATAAAGGAACCCGAGATGGGAATGATAGTCGGTCAATGGATCTACAGAGACTCGGCGCCGTTTGATTCTAAGGAAGGCTGCCCCGGAGGCGATGAAGTCCCTCAAGACTTGTTGGCGATTGTCCAGTCGTTTCAACCTCGCGGCAACTAGGCTGAGATCCTGATCGATGAGCTTCAGAGAAACAGCAGCTGAGGTGAAATCCACTCTGGGGCGTGTGACGGAAGTCCATCCAAGGAGCTTCACTTTCCCGCCTGGCCCGATGAGAACGGATTCTGCAATCTACGGTGGATTTCTGGGTTCAGCCAAGATATCACGTTCTCGACGTCTTAACGTACCCTATTTCCCTCTTTGTTCCGAGCGGGATGCATTCCCATGTGTCTTGCCATGTACTTTCTTGCATCTTCTTCGACGAGATTCTGCAAAACATTGGACTATTGGGCGACAAAGCAAATATAGGGACAATGTACACTACAGACCACTTTGAACAGTATTAGCGTTTTGGATAGCTCGGTGTCATGCTGGTAATCAGGCCATGGAACGTACTCCTCATCGTCTAGTATAAGCAGCTTATTTAGCAATTAGAAGCAAGTGGTCAACCAAGAAACGAACTTACGTTCTTCAAAGAATAGTGAGGGGCCATGTTTGAATTTACTGAATCCTACCAACTCAGGAAGAAAGGGCATGCTGCACGACAATCACAAGTGAGGATCGGTTTCAATAAAAAAGGTCGCGTTATGTACCGTGCACTGGAGTAAAATCGTAGATGATCTTTGAATGCCTGAATAGAAATTGAATGACACTGCATAAGAGTCAATGAGAGGGAAAACTTTACCTCGAACGCAACATCCTTCTGCTCGGGATTATTATGATCCGCGGCTTTGAACGTTCGTACCCTGTATTTGACAGTACCAACAACAGATGTTTGGTCGATGACCAGGACTTGAGAGTCTGTACTCATCCACGATCCTTCTTCTTCGTCACTGGAAAGCAGAATTTGTTTCGGTTTCCATTGACTCTGCTTGAAAACTTGGAACTGGTCAAGATGAACACCAGTGAGCATCGAGTCAATGTGAAAGTAGTTCAGAAGCACAAGTAGTCAAACACATACGTTTTCCTCGTATTCCTCAAACTCGTCTTGGTTACTTGGAGACGAAAGAGGTGAGGGCATTGTCCGCATTACCGCATTCAAGACCTCATCATGTTGGCGGATAACAAGCTGATTCTGATCCTGCAAGGTGGTCTGCAGCCAGACTTGATGCTCTTTCAAGTCGCTGGTTGCTTGCAGATGATGATGAACAGCGAGCTTTCCCTGTGCATGAAGACCATTTCTGATGTGTTGACTTTGCATGGTAAACGCCGCCATCAAATCCGTTTGGTTCTGGCTCATCAATAACGACTGTGCTTGGGTTTCTGAGTGTATTGTTTCAGATTGTTGTTGTAATCGGGATAAAGAGGATTTGGTTTCAATAGCGACTGCGGCTTGAGAAGCAATTCCTACTGCAAGCTTTTCGTCCAGAGTTGAAACTTGTTCCTTCATACTAGAGTGATGGGCGAAGGTAGCAGTTACCTGGCGTGCGTTAGTTATTCGATGATGCGAGGTCAGAAAATGAACTGAAATCTCATACCAAGACGTTCAGTCGAGCATCATCAAACTTCATTTTGAGTCGAAGTATTGAATCGCTCACACTATGCGAGTGGAGGAACTGCTTTATCCACTTGTCGTTACGTTGTCTTTCGCTATTTATCGTACGAACTATATCACGCAATGTCCTGTCATCGAACATGAGCAAGACCAGAAGGAGGGGGCAGAACACTCACGCGTCGAATTCCTTCAACACTTCGCTCATACGAGCACACATCGTCTTATCCGATTCATCAATTACTTTTCGTATCACCCCCAAGATAGATTTAATGCGGGAAAGCAGCTCTTCATATTCTTCCTTGTTCTGGTATACTTTCTGGAACTCCGTCAGCTCAGAAAACTTACGGCCCGACAAGGTCGTACCTGAATACACCTGAGCAGGACAGACAACGCGGCAGCTGCTCCTTGGATTTGTGGGAAAGGAGCAGCTGTGGAGGCGGTTTGGATTGTGTCTGCAATATCGATGAGCCATCCCAGTGTATCAATGGAATTGGCGCTTCTGTTCTTTGAGTTCGCCTTGGTTTTCGTGACAAATCTAAGACGAAGAAGGTTGCGCATACGAGGCGTCTGCATGGCGTCGAATCAGTACGGTTAAGAAAAACCCGAGGGAGGACACAAGGGGGGATGCTGTGGTCTGTTCTAACATTCAATGTTAATCTGAACATATATATACTTAATCAGAAGGTACTATGTACCTCTATGTACGCTTCCGCGCCTAGCAGAATCAGAACATCGAATACCTGCTGATTGTCGCGATATCGAGTCAATAGTGAACGAATATTATTTGTGCACATACTAGTGTCTATTCACATGGATTACTCCCTAAGTATTCCCCTAAACCCTGGGACATTGCTTCTCTAAATCTTATGCCGTTGAATATCCTGTGAAGGTACTTGCCAGGTTCGGCTTTTCAATAATGACTCAGTGAGGCGAGGCACTGCTGAAGCTGGATGCACGCTTGGTAGTCCAAAGATGGATAGTATTGTACTACTACTTCAAAATTGATAAAAACAAGCGCGCTGTAGCACGACACTGGGTGACAACCTGCTTCGATCTGCGTTTGTAGTTCCTATCAGAACACAGCTGAAAGTCGTCGAAGTTCTTGGCGTAAGACAAACTGTTATATCCAGTACATACCTGTGCAGACAACTGCGGGAGAACGTTTGTTAAGCATCCGAACCTGCATCGAATATACTAACTGAAGAATCTGCAGCTTACCGAAGATTTCGGTGATGAATTGCAGATGAGACGACCTGTTGAGAAGTTCTCGAGTTACTGTGACCCCAAGAGGGCACAATCGATTCAAGTATTGGAAAGCACTGATTACCGGAGCTCTATGGCTCTCTAGTTTCAAGACTACAAGCTTTGCTTGACCCGTGCCTTCGGCACGGGCAGGGGACAGTGACTTTTAACAACACATAATATTGATTGTATTGAGCCAATACATTATTCAAAAATATATAATATAATTTAACAGCACTAAACTCTAATCAAGCAAAACCTCAGGATAGACAATGTTCTGCGTTATGCACTCTGTATTTCCTGTAGATTGCTCTGAGTAAATAAAACACAAACTTATAAGTATATAACATACCTTCAGGAAAAATTGTTTTGACTCCTTGCTTTGTTGTAGAGCGAGAAAGAGCAACATAGAGTTGACCATGAGTAAATACTGGGGATTGAAGGTTCAACCCAACTGTTTTAACTGATTGCCCTTGAGACTTATTGATGGACATTGCAAATGCTAACCTCACAGGAAACTGGCATCTTTGAAAGACAAAAGGTAAATCAAGATTGGATGGGCTGAGTGTAATACGTGGAATCAATATAATCTGGCCTGCATTATCTCCACCCAGTATTCTAGCCTCTAGTACTCTTGCTGTACATTGGGTAAGGATTGCACGGGTTCCATTACAAACTCCAGCTGATGGATCAAGATTCCTAAGAACCATTATTGGTGCACCAATCTTTAACTGTAGTTGTGACAGTGGCAGGCCAGAACCATTGATATTGTGAAGGAATTCCTCAGGATACTGAGAATCCCCATCTGCTGCTTCATCTATGACAGCCTTGTCTGCACTATGATAAGTATTGATATTGCCACTCAATGTATTTAAACACATGAGATTGGTTTCATCAACAGTATCATTTCGTGGGCAGAGTATAGTGCGCTCTGAAAACCATGAATCAACATTATCTGCTGCACAGTCAATAACATTGAGATTTGGATAAATGGCAGAGATCAAGGAGTCAACAGAGTCCCCACACTTCATAATAGGGTCAAGCTTTATTTGGCTTTCTGGACCATTAATTGAACCATGTCCAACCTTCAGTAACCACTCTGCATACTCTTTGTCCTCTGCTGTACCACTACTTAATCTTTTATTTTCTTTTAGATAAAGGATCTTTATGTCATGCCATAAATAAGATCGCTGGATACACTGACCCACAATTTGCTCTCGGTGTCCTTTCCGGACCACAGGAAGTATTTGCTGAAAGTCTCCTCCAAAAACAACTGTAACACCTCCAAATGGCTTGCTAGGGGTGTCCCTAATGTCTCTCATAGTTATATCCACAGCCTCTTGACAATACCGGTCCTGCATTGGAACTTCATCCCAAATAATAAGACTGGTCTCATGCAGTAGTTCACCCAGATCAGAGTTCTTCTTGACAGAGCATAATTTTCCTTCATATATTTCAATAGGAATCTTAAATGTGGAATGAGCAGTTCGCCCCTTTGGGAGTAAAAGAGCAGCAATCCCTGATGAAGCACAGCACAATACAATCTTTTTATCTCCACGCAATGCATAACAGAGTGTATTATATGTAAATGTTTTTCCAGTTCCAGCTGGACCATGGAGAAAGAACATCTGAGGGTTATTCTCATATATTGCAGCTTTAATTGTATTGAAGGCCTCTGCTTGTTCTCTGTTCATCTTTGCAATATTCTCTGATGCTCTTTGCTGTTGTTCTTCAGCATGAAAGGCACGCTGCTCTCGTATCAACCTATTGCCTTCAACCCCTGCCCAAAATTCATAATTAGGAACTGGCATGCCCAGAAAACCTTTTAATCCATCATGTACTCCTGCATGGAAAAGGATTTTATCAATAAGATATAAACCATAATCTTCAATTTGATCCTGTGTTGGGTTGGCAATAATCCCTGAGGTCTGTAAATGGTGGTTGATATCATCACAGATGTGTTCTTTGAACTGCTCCCACAGTAAAAAAGGTTGAGCAGGATGGCAATCTTTAAGAATTGTTGCAAAGAGTGAACGGAGTGCAGATCCAGATTGCATATGTCTTGCATCCTCTAGGCAGTCCTTCCACTCAGAATCACTCTGCAAAAGCCCACGGGCCAAACATGCTTCTTGGTGTGTAGGATATTCCACTCCTTCATAAGTACGTAGATCTGCAAATGATGTAGCACCTTTGACAACTGTAAGCAGCAGTCGAATATAAAACATTTCACCAGCTGCAGGGTGAACAAAATACATCCGCCCAAGAGCAGCTTTACCCTCATGAATCTTCCATCTTTTTGTAGTTTTTACCCAGACCCATTTTGTAGGAAATTCCTGGTACAAAAGTGATCGTGCAACCATTACTGCATGTTCAGGATCATCCTCAGCCTTTTTCTTCTCTGCTGCATTAACTTTGAAGTAAGCTGTAAGTGTGCTGTCTTTTGACCCAACAGCATGAAGAACCTCCTCTACTGGTGCATCAGCATCAAACACTACAAATTGCCCAGCTTCTGTATGTACTGCAAGGCAGACAACATTTGGGATTTCTTCATGCATATCATAATGAAAAAGCCTCCAAACTGATTCAGAGGCAGATACATAACGGGAATCTATATATTGCTGTATTTCATCTTTATTTTTCCCAATTGCCATGGTTGTACGATCATGGTCTTTGTAAATGTATTTATGAAGGTATTTGAAAGCTTTTATGGAAATGCAACACTCTAAGTTGGCATGTGATTTGAGCTCCATCAAAGCCCAAGGATTATGAGGTACAACCCATCTGTTATCAATATCAATTTCTATGCCATTGACCTTTTTCTTGCAAAGCCTTCCATTCTTGGGTCTAGCATAAAGGGTATAGCCATCCTCTGACAAAACAGTATGCTCTTGGAATACCTTAGGATAACCCTTGGAGCATTTTGAATCCTTCATACAGGATGCACTTGGGTTGAGATCACCACATGGTGTATGAATCATCAGCTTTTCAACCAACATGAATAAATTTGGATGTGTTTCAGGATCAGGCAACTGAGCAGAGATTACTTTGTCAATCTGATGAGCCTCTTGATACTGTGATTGGGGATAGAGAAAAATAAGAATGTGTATATGAGGTAGTCCTTGCTTCTGAAATTCAATTGTGTAAACACGGCCTCTACACTTTCCAAAACACCCTTTGTCAATAGCCCTCAAGATGATCCGTACTTTTTCATGAAAAACTCTGGCAACTAAATCAGGTCTGTCTTGTGCTGTCTGTCCGGGAAGGAGAGCCTCTTTAATCTCAGGTGCATTTGGATCTGCAGTGATTGTCAGAAATAGATCAGGTTTTCCAAATGCTCTTCCTAAGGCAATAGAATCTTGATAGAGCTGGAACATATGTCTTGATCCTCCAATATAAGAAGAGGGTAAGATAACTCGTTGCCCTATATCTTGCAGCTGAACATCTCCTGAATGAACAGCATCTACTAAACCACTGTAAACCTCAGCTCTGAGTTTCTTCTGATTGCGTGCAAGCCAGGATAAGCATGACTGATCAGTTTGGGCCCATGCATCAACAATATATTGCTGAAAAAGATTTTTGGCATAGAACAGATGGTTTGATTCAATCTCTAGATTGCGTTGATGAAGGTGATATGCATAGTACTCCATCTGGGTAACATGATCATCATTAGAGGCTGGTTCATTAGGTCTATCTGCATATTTGATATTTAGGTGCCATCCTAGTTCACCTCTGGGAAACAGTAAAACATAATGTAAAGGTGCATATGCAGGATTGGTTTCATATATACGTTTCAGTGGCCCCTCCTTACATTGAAGGATAATATCTCGATGATCTGTGGCAGTACCTGGGCCTGGAAGAACAACTGCAACCTCATCAGCTGATGGCATATTATATCTCCTAGGATCATTTGTATCACTGAAATGCAGTTTGATATAAGCACCATTTAGGGAATTTGGAGCCTGTGCCTGAAGGTTTTGTATTCTCTGGTATGCTGATCTGTAGAGATTCACAAAGTTATTATTGCGGTGAAGGCAATCAGATATTGTTTGCATAACAGATGACAGTAACCCAGTACCATGATGTCTGTTATTGGCTAAGTGCTGCTCTAAAGCAGTCTCAGGTGCAACTATGTAAAGCTGTGCATATACTGGGGGTTTGTCACCCTCAGGCAAAAGGGAGCCTAGAGAATGCCAAAGTGCACCCTTAATTTTAAACTGCCTTGGCCCAGTATTTGGAAGTTCAGGATCATTCTGTGGTTGAATCTTAAGGCCCAATGATACAAAAGCAAAAGCAGAATTATAACTCCTTATGTTGTCTAAAAAGTGCTTTGAGTTATGATCAACTCCAGTAAAGAGATTCCTGATTTCAATAGGTGGACTTTGTAACATAGGTAGCTGAATCTTCCCTGATTTGCAGCATGCTCCAAATTTAGGATTTATTACAGAGGAATGTGTAAGTCTCTCTGCTTGCCAATGCAATGCACCACAAAATGGACACTCTATATCCATTTTTCCCAAAGAACAGAAGTTATAAATCCGATCATTCTCAATAGGTTGTAGACCTATTGGAATAGGCTCATCTGGAGCATCATTTTGATGTTCATGATCTCCCACATCAATTTCTTGCTGTTGCAAGTGCTGCTCATGCACCTCTTGGGAGTTGTGCATCACATTTTGCAACTGTTCATGTTGTTGGTGCATGTCATGGCCTTCTGGTGTGAGATAGCCAGGACCTGGTGAAAGTCTCTGGCTATTCTCAAAGTCATCTTGTGGAGGATCATTATTCTCATGCTCATGTGTCAGCCTTTCTGGATTAAATGATATAGATTCTGAAAGTAAAGATAGTCAGCAATAAATAGTGTAATATAGAAAAGAATGTATTACGGATATGACTTTGGGCTCTTCTATGATTCTGTCTCAATGTTGGTCTTGCAGGGTGAGGCTGTACAAATGCTAGTTGAGCTTGTAGCTCAGCAGGTAAGTGAGGAAACTACCAAGAGAATAAATGAGCCTTAAAATCTCTAAATAAGTATGCTAATACCTGATTTTGATATGCCAAATTTGATGGTCCAGCATGGGCATTCTGATTCTGATTATGAAGAGACTATAAGGTAAAGATATTGATTGGTGGCCACAGCACTATATATTTGAATTTTTACACCTACAACTGCTTGATTTGAAGTATGGCCATGGCCACGGCCCCATGTTGGTAGTAGTGGAGGTAAATTTCTGAGTTGATTAGCAATTCCTTGAGTCAATTGAAACTCTTGGCCATTATGGTTGCTTACTTGAAATAGATCATCTTGTGAATGCTGGGAAGGTACATAATTTTGAGGTATATTGAGTTGGAATGGTATTGGTCCACCATGTGGTGATGGTTGAGGTGTACGTCAATTTTCAGGGCTGCCTAGGGTACGTGTTTGTCGTTCCCTCTCACGATCAGCATTTTGTTGTCGATGTTGAGGTGTATTGGGAGGTGACTCAGAATCCCTTAAAGTGAGAATAGTAGTCAGAGCCTGCACACAGGTCAATAGCTTGTAAGAAACCAAACATTTTATCTGTAGTCAAATTTCCTCTATCAGGAACTTCAATTATAGTGTGAAATTATAGTAGAAGATGGGAAAGGGAAACAAAGGAGAGCATAATTATCATGCAATGCATGCAGCAAACATGCAGCAAACACATTGCAAGCTTGAAGTAATGTGTGAGAAAAACCTAAGTCAACTCAGCAAACATGCAGCAAACACGTCGCAAGATTGTGTATTGTAATGTGTGGGAAAAACTTAAGTTGCCGCTGCCGCCGCAGCACTAAAACGTTGACAGTTTTGCTGACATAAATAATGACTAATAAGAAAAAGCGCTGGTTTAGGCGCACCGCCCTAATTTATAGTATAGGATAGGATGTAGACGGATCCGGAAATCCGTATCTCTGTTTCGGAAAAAATTATATCGTGAGGGATGTGTGTGTGACGGGCGCTACGAATCAATTCCGCCATGGATGCTCATGGAAGCGCATGTAGGGCGATACTTGACAGGAATACATTGGTGTATATCAACTATTGTTTTGCTTCAGAATTACATAGCCAAGTTCTGTTAAAGACAGATGATCAGCCAAAATCCGGAAACGTTAAATAGGCTCTCGCCATTACCTTTGCTTTGGAAAACTTCAATCCCAACTCATTAAATTTTCCACCTTCAAAAGACTCGAACCCAAACTTTTCATAGAATTCCCTTACTGCTAGATTCCTTGGGTCCAAACCAAGCGTAACGCCACCATTTGGATCCTGTAGACGCAAAGTTTCAACCATCTTTCCAATAAGTTTACTACCCCATCCTTGACGCTGATAAGGCTCGAGCATATTGATATGCATATTCGCAGCGCCATAAGCGACTCTTGCGTCAGATTTGCTGTGCATGTGGCGAAATAGTTCCATGAATTCTTTATCGGCTGGTTTCTGGGCTAATGAAGGTGGGTATTTCTCAGCTAGGGCGGGCCACCAGTGCTCCGCTGCGTAGTGTTCAAATTCGCGGGTTTTCCTTGAGGCAAGTGCATATCCGACGACTTCTCCGGATCCGTCTTCAGAGTCCTTATCGTCGACCATCACGAAGCCGAGAGTGGTTGGGAGTTTGACATAGGGAACGGCATATATTAATCCTGGCAATTCTTTGAAATCGTGAAGATCATCTGCGGACTGGCCTCCTTTGGCAGTGAGCAGGCAAATCCTGGATAATGCATCTGCGTCGGTTTCTCGTGCTTCGCGAATGGTCACGGTCATGATTCGGGTTCTTCGGATTCTGGGTCTGTTGAATTCTGTTCGTCAGCGTTTTTTGACTTCGATAGGAAATGGTAAATGATTGCAGTTCTACCTGAAGAAGTTTTCACTCTTGAGCTCGATATCTTCTAATGCTCAAAGGCGTGAACTCGTACAACACGATATCGAGTTTTTAAAAGAGACGGTGCCATATGGATCTATCTATCATGACCCATGTGAGCGGTGCAAAGGTGTAGAAAGTGAGTCATCATCGTGTTCATTTGCGTGTTCATTTGCTTTCGCCGTGGCCGACTCCCGACTCCCGACCAGAGCATTCGGATAATCCACTCCACAAAGGTCTGCAAAAGCTTGCAGTGCTATGAAGAACTATCGGAACTCCTGTGGCGCTCTGCATGACATTCTTATTTAAACAACAGGAGGAAACTTCGAGCAAACAGGGGTTTTGACTTCATCCTATGCACCATTTGTTGGAGAGACGTTCGACTTGAAAGAGTTTGCCCCATACTTAAGAGCTCAAAAGTCGCAGCATTAAGAAAAAGTTTCATTATGTGCAAGTTATTCTCAGTTAGTTATTCGGAGTTTATCCGAGGAATAGCCAATGCAGCATTGAAATCAGCCTTGCATGAATACCTAAAATCAAAGGATGGATGTGTTAGGAAATCAAGAATGAGCGAACACCAATACACAAAGACTCACCTCTTCCACTTGACGTCCATAGAATTTCCATAATCACAACTACACCTTCCACGTTCATATGCTGGTGTCGATGGGTTCGGACACTGTTCCCAGCCGGTATGTTCGTATGCAATATCGTCAAAATGATGTATTCGGTCCCGATCGAGGAGAAGGGAAATGGCGATGCCATGCATTGGAGCGTCACCCCAGCGCTGTGTAGAGGGAGAGGGAAAGTCAGCGAGAAAGAAGGAAACGCAGTTCACGAATGACAGAAGATCATCCGATGGACTGAGGGAATTTAGTGGATAAAAATGCGGACATACCTCGTAATAGAATCCTCCTGCAGCTTCAAGATGCTCAAAGTACTTGTTATATCCCTCTGATCCACGGAAAAAGTCGAGGTCACCGATTTCAAAGTTAGTCCAGTCTAGAGTGTGATGGCGTCAACACCGAGAGGAAGCTCCCTGTATCTTCGGGGAAGGTTGACGCACATGTACACCTCGTCCAAGTCTTTCCTCCATCTTTTGACGCGAAACGCATAGCATTGTTGGGATGGAGGTATTGTGGGTTTTTGTTGAAGAATTCTATATTTGATTTTGAAAGTTGCTCGAAAAAAAAGCGCTGAAACGAGATGTTTGTAGACGAACCCATTGAAGTATCCCATAATGTGGGCGTAGTCTCTTTTTGCTCTGGAACGGAGATCGTGAAGCCTAGAGACAAGGATATTAATATGATGGGGTGACGCTAATGAGGACGCCAACCGTAAGCCTTATTATTATCCTCCATGTACAAAAACGGGTCGTACTCGATTTCACAGCGGTAGTTAATGTCTGGCCTGGTATCTCAATCTAGAAACGGTATACTAGAACGAAAGGCGAAAATTGGCTCACTCTACGCGCCAGTAATACTTAAAATCTCGCAGTAACGCTTGTTTGTAAAAGAAACCAGAGTAAAAGCGGCACATATTGCGATACCTTAGAGTATGTATCAGTATGAAGTAGCGAAGGAACATAGATAGAAGGCACGTACGATACGCTTTCTTCATTCAAGACGATGTATCAGCAACAGTGGTACCATTAGGACACGAAACTGAACGGACCAGCATAAAAAACGCCTTTTATCCTTGACAGGGCTTTCCTCGCTTTCGTAGCTTTCTCCTCGTCTATGAAGTCTGGCTGTACCCATTGCTCGCGTGGCATTTGGCCATAATATGTTTTAGCAGAAGTTACCGCGGAAGTGCATCTATACACTCCACATAGTTAGTAGAGAGCGACAACAATAACCACACAATAAAACAAACCTAATGAATTCCTCCGTAAAAGGTTCATCGTTCAAAAACACCCAGGGATATTGTCTATCTCTATTGAACCGCCCCTCAACCTGTTTCATACTGTGTATCACTCCAGCTAGGTCACTGTTCCGAGCTAGAGTAAGGAAAGTAGCGTTTGCTTTCCGCGGGTACGTTGGACGGGGAGTATTGTGCTGCAATGAAGATACATCGAATGGGTTGGAGCATGAAAGTGGCGAGTCATTCAAAGATGGTGAGTTGGATGAGAGAGAAAGGGTCGATAGGATGCGACTGCTTATTCCGCGTTCGAGGAAGACTTCAGAGAGAACGAGGAGGGAGAAGAGCTGGATAAAGAGATGAGGGTTTGTGGTATATGAGAGTTGAGAGACGTACTGTGAATATTGCGGCAATCGTTATTCTTTTGGAGAGGACTAGCTGCTTCCAACGAGCTGCGGGAGATGAAAATAGCGGCGAATACGAGGCCATGGTGGATTTAGTGATTATAGGCCTAGGGAAGCAAGCATATTATTGTTGAATGAGCGTCACGCCGACGGTGGTGAATGATATACATCTCAGCGCTAAAGCTTCAATGCAGGCTTCATCCGCGTACATCTGTGGTACATGGTATTTCAGTCTATATCTTGGTAGAATTTTCCCGGCTCTATCATGACTGAGCTAGATCAAGCTTTCGGGATAGCGTTCACTGTGGCCTAAACCTGCGAATTTTTTATCCACCTCAGCAGAATCTGCTCTACTACGTTTCCAAATCCGACTCCCTCGTCTTCCAAATTTCTCTATGTATGTTTCTGTCTCTCCTACTTCCCAATCACTCTAGTTTATACTGACAAGTCTTCCTGAGAACGTCCGATACAAGTCGTGATTTTCGCTGGCAGAAATCCTTCCTCGTTGTTGTATGTTCCCCTAGTCTCCTTCTCTATCTCTATAACGCGCCCACTCGTCACCTTTATTATATCTGTCACCGCCGCCTTGCTAATCGCATTTTCAATATCCTCACTCAATCTTATCTCCCATGATCTTGCTTCTCATCGTTGTCGATGCCCTGGTCATCTCTGTGTTTTTTACTGGCTATCGTTATCTTCAACGCCACATCCTCGTTCAATATCGCAACATCATCAGCAGCTCGCTGAGGAAAAGATTGACAGCATTGCTTATTAAACTGTTACCGCGAGGGCTGACATGAACTCAGTCAAAAAAATTTCTTGAATTGGTTGTTGGAAGAGACACGTCTATGTTAATCGAGGGGTCCATTTTTGCTTTTCCTTCTGGTTTTCCCTCTGCATCGGGAAATGTCTTGTTACCGAGGGCATCGAAATGGAAAATCAGCAGTATTCATGTTTACACTGCATGCAAAATCCTATAACTTACCTCACCTTATGTTGAAATCATGAATCATGATAAATCAACAGGAAATTTTTTTTCCACAATAATCTTGAGTTATTTTAATCCGATTATAAAATTATGCTAAACAAAAAAAATCTACAATCCATTTACTTAGCATAGTACATGGTAATTTATGATAAACATGTTTTGAATATATTTAATCATTGCTTTGAAGATATTTTATACACTTTAATGTAAACAAAAAACTAACTTATTACAACTATGATTAATTATGGAAAAATACATGTTAGATGATTGTGTTGTTATTGAAAGCTCCAAAATAAACTTGATTGAAATATTCTCTAGTTATTCATAAGAGATAGTATTTCAAAGTATAAATTCAGAATAACATGGAATCATTACTCTAAACTTGACCTGAGATAATTAATTAGTTATTTTACTTTTGTGCTTTGGGTGCTGTATAACTTTTATGAAAATACTGTATTCAATCAATATAAACAAACTTATATACAGTAAAACTTCTGTCAATTAATATATAAGTGCAATAGAACAAGTATTTCAAAATCTTGGTTCAGTTATGTTGAAGAAGGTGTAAATTTGTATTAAATTTATTGTATTTGTATAGTTTGATTTGAATATATCAGTATGGCCAATGAAGATACTATAACAAAAAGTACATTATAAAGTATGTGTAGTTGAAGGAATTTATGCTATAAATATAATAAAGTTATCTTGAATTTATCATAGAAAAATTATAATAACCACAATGTTATTGCACTTCTTTATATTGAAAATATGCAGATATAATTATAATACTATAAGTAATATAGATTAGTACATCTCAACATAACTTCACAGTAATCTAAATCTGGGTATAGTAAATATACATTTAATATAAGTTCAGAGTAAGGTTGCATCAATTGGTTTAATATGATAGATTCTTGGTATCTATATCTTATCAAGCTGTTATACACATTGATATTTCTATTCAAAAAACTTGAAAATTACATCAATATTTGCAATTTTTAGTATACTATAATCCTAACACAACTATAGTAAAGTTATGCTAAAATGTACAAAAACTATGATACACTTATAGTAAATCACAAAGAACTCTTTTGATTTGAAGATTTGAGAGCTTCCTAGAGAATCTAGCAATTCAGAGCTTCTTAGAATTCTTAGAGTTCTGAGATATCATGAAGTTCCCTGAGTTCCAGAGGTTCATGGAGTTCTCAAAGCTCAAGGATTTCCTGGAGTTCTTGGAGCTCCTGGAAATCTTAAGCATTATTGTTAAGATCATGCAACTCCGGAATCGCGGAATAATCGCAATATAATCGTGGAATTAGTTGGGAATGCGAGGGGATAATTCCCTCACAAAGGGAGGAACAATTTGCGGAGTTATGGAAGGGTAGTTGGACATCGACACTACTATTGGTAGTGCCCTCAACATGTTGATGGTCCAATATAAAGGTAATAGCAGCATCAGTTCGCTGTTATATCTATGCAAGCTAAGTCCTTATGAAGCTTCGCGATCCATTCCGCTACTTAGATATATTACTTATATCCTTTTACCACTACGCAATTACTTCGCGAAGGAATTCCGACGTGAAGCAATTATTCATTATCTCTTTTATCCTTATCAGATTCTGTTATATCTATGCAAGCTAAGTCTTTACGAAGCTTCACGATCTATTCCGCTACTTAGATATTACTTATATCCTTTTACTACTACGCAATTACTCGTTATCTCTTATCATTCTTATCAGATTTACACTATCCCTTTTATATCCCTTCCTTTGTTCTTTACTTATGAGCTAACCTATTCGGGCATGGCATCACTTTGTGATCCTGACTTACCTTTAGTATAAAGCTACGGTATCGAATAGGTAGTTCCTTAGTTTAAATATCAACCTTGATAGCACTTCGATAGTGATACCAATTAATCATCTATCTGTATCATCGTTTTAACATCCTCACTGTCAGTATGTTCCGCGATAGTCATCACGAACGGAACACATTTATCTTTCTTCTCTTGTGGACATGCAAAGTGTCGAGGACTCTACTAATAGTGGAGTCAAAGTCCGACTACTTTGTCTAGGATTGTTTTACCTTGGGAAGTATTTCACTTCATATTTTCCCGCAATCATCCCGTGATCATTCCTGACGATCCCTTTGCACACGATCATAACAGATTCACACTATTCCTTTTATATCTCTTCCTTTGTTCTTTACTTATGAGCTAACCCATTTGGGCATGGCATCGCTTCGCGATCCTGACTTACCTTTAGTATAAAGCTACAGTATCGAATAGGTAGTTCCTCAGTTTAAATATCAACCTTGATAGCACTTCGATAGTGATACCAATTAATCATCTATCTATATCATTGTTTTAACATCCTCACTGTCAGTACGTTCCGCGACAGTCATCGCGAACGGAACACGTTTACTTTCTTCTCTTGTGGACACGTGAAGTGTCAAGGACTCTACTAATAGTGGAGTCAAGGTCTGACTACCTTGTCTAGGGATCATTTTACCTTGTGAAGTATTTTACTTCGTATTTTCCCGCAATCATCCCGCAATCATTTCCGACGATCCATTTGTGCACGATCATAACATTCACAAAGGTTGCTTCGTGGAACGTCAGAGCTGTGTTGAGAATGTATCACTCATAGTGAACATCTGTAATATGAAGAGAGAGCAGATCTAAGTCAATATTAAAACTACAGAACTACCTATTCAATGTTGTAGCTTTATACTATGCATTACATAAGCGTCACGAAGCGATACTAACTCCGAATAGACTAGCTTGTGGAGTAAAGAACAAAGGAAGGGATATAATAGGTATAGTACTTGTCATGACGTGCTACACAGGATACAGTTGTCATGAAATGATCTTTTTTCATTATTCTTTTCTTTTATTATTCTTTTCCTTTTCTTTTATTTACTTACCTAATCACCAAAGCGCTTATTATACTTTCATTATCATTTAGGTTACACGCGTCAACCTTATTGTTCTCGCGTTGTCGTTTCACTTAGGTGCGACTCTCTCGTGTCTGTCAGCTCATTGACAGGACGACGTCATTATCGTTCTGCTTCCATGCTTCTTTCTATATTGCCTTATTGTTTACTCACCTAATACCTACAGCTTTACTTATGGATATGAGCGACTCTTATTGTAGATCCTCACGGTTACGGCGCGAGACATCTCTCACGGCTTCATATCCCATTAGTATATAAGACTTAGTATTTTGTAGTTATATTCCTTAGCTCTATTCTCGTCTATTCTCCTCAGTAGCTAGACTTGTAGTTGGGTTGTTTTATCCATCCTCTTTCACTTTTTCATCCTCTTGCTCATTGTCTATCGTGTGACGCCTGGTTGTCTCTTGTGAGAGCTAGCGAGTCGCTGACAACGGTACTTACTTCATTTTTTCCTATATTTCCTTCTTCCTTTATCTTTGTTACTATTTGGATCCAGCTACACTCTTCCGCATCCTTCTACATCGTTCCACATACTTCTATCAACTTCCCGCACTGTCGCTTACTCAGCTAGACACTTGTATATATAGTACAGTAAGCTGACACCTAGTTCCCCATCTTGACCTCTTGGTCTTTGGAACTAGGTTAGTACTTGTATCATCGTTTATCTTCAATATATTTACTTGGTCTTTGGAACTAGTTTTCCTTGTGCGACCCTAGTGATTGGCCCTTGCGCTATCACTGCTGTCTTGATCCTTATTTCTTTCAGCCTTCGTGTGTGGTGCTAGCCCCACCCTCGCCTTGGCTTGTGCTTTGAGCCTGTGCCTCCTCTGTGCCTTCTCCCTTCGTCACCACATTAGGTCAAGATCTCTACTTGTACCATCAGCCTTTCCAACTGATCCTACGAGGAGTGGAAATCGGACTTATCTGGTTCCCCACCAGACATTGATTGTTCAGGATTTCAGCATGCATTTGATATTCAAGATCAGTGCGACGTTCATTCTAAATACAATCCAGACAAAGAACACAACACTTGGTTTGACTGCAATGAAAATCCTTGCCCCAACCGATACTGTAACCCGGCTCCCATCACTCCAAGGGATTCAGGAAACGGACGATTCATAGACATCCCTAGAATTCCAAGCCGAGTTCCGAGCTGGGTTGGTAGACTTTCAAACCCTACCAGTGCTGTACCATCCGTTAGATCCTCCCCTGCGCTTATTCCCACTGCGATCCTAGAACCTGAGCTAGAAACTGAAGCTGACCCTGTCGCATCAACCCCATCCCCAGAGCCTATTGTCATTGATATCTTGGTTACACCAGAACCGGTATCCCCATCTCCTGAGCCCATTCTCATTGAAAACACCTCTATCATGTCTCATCCTCCTACCACCCAAGACCTTGCGGTGTTGATCCAACAACTCGCCACACAACAGATGGCACTACAATCAGCAGTAGCCAGCATTGCCAACAACATAAGCACCAACAAAGGTGTTAGCAAACCCCAGACGTATGATGGGAAGCGTAGTGACAATGCATGATGCTTCATTGCGGCCTTCAAACTATGGGCCCAGGGTATCCATTCCCTCAGTAATGAACAGGAAAAAATCAAATCAGCCATCTCATACCTTGATGGTGACGCAGCTATCTAGGCTACTCCCACCTCAGAGAACATTAGTCAAATTGCTCGAGCGGATGCTGCAGGAGTACCAGCTCCTGCCCTCCTCTACCCCACCTGGGCTGATTTCACTGGCACCTTTAGGCAACGGTTTGAAACAGCAGATCCAATGGTAGAGACCAAACGAGTTCTGAAAAGCCTTTGGCAGGGAAAGGACCGGGTAGCAACATATGCTGCGACCTTCAAACAGTATGCTAGTAGGACAGGATACTCGGATGCTGACCTTCGAGATTGGTTCTATGATCACCTCTTGAAGCGATTCAAGGACGGATTGGTCAACTCACAGGCTAACACAGATCAGATGAATGCGCTGATCAATGAAGCAATCCACATCGACAACCGGCAGAATGAACGGGCTGATGAGGAAGGGAAGCAATACACCCGGAACACTCCCAACTTCAGTTCCTATACCCCTATGTCCTTTGTGCCGGCCTGTGATCTAAACGCAATGGATGTGGATGCTACCACTACGGGACGATCTGCAGAAGACTATCACAGGTCTATGATGGGAAGATGCTATGATTGCGGGTCCAGAGAACATCAAAAGGCAGATGGGCATCACGAACGGGATGTTTGCAATCACTGTGGACTAACTGGGCATGTGGCAGCCATCTGCCGTAGGAAGTTCTTAGGACTTCCAAGACCTCCCCCTCACTCTGCAGCTGCCACTTCTATTGTCGCTGAGCCCTCCACCTCCATTGCTGCTACAATGCCCGCCCCAGCCGCTGACTTCACAAAGATTCTTCAGATGCTCACTGCTGGGCAGAAAGAATTGGCAGAGCAAATGGCAGAGCTGCACTCGAATTTTTAAAGTGGGAACCTGCCATGGCTGCTGCCTGGTTCCCTAGTCTGTACTCCTCGTCTACCTCTATCTATGCATCTATACCCTCGTGTACAATTGGTTCTGCTCAATCTAGTGACATTTCTCACTTCCGCATACCAATTAAGTTGCAAGGCAGATTCAAGAATACAGACAGCACAGCAATGATAGACTCCGGTGCCACCGGTCTCTTCATTCATGACCGCTTTGTGAAACAACATCGGATCCTTTCTCGTCGTCTCCTTCATCCAATCACCCTCTATAACGTTGATGGGTCTCTTAACATGGCAGGGCAGATCACGCACTCTGTACGTCTACTCTCCACAATAGACCGAAACAAACCCCAGCTCCTCGAATACCTCGTCACCAACCTCGGGTCTGAAAATATCATCCTTGGACTTCCATGGCTCTGAAAGGTCAACCCGGACATTGACTGGAGAGAAGGGCGATTGGCTATCACCCCTCCCAGAAAAGCTCCACCCCCCATGACCATCGAAGTGTTGAAGGGTAACTTGGCACAGTTGATGTTGCACACTTATTGCAGCTAAGGCTGTAGACAATAGAGTGTACCCCCGTCAGAAACACTGCTGTTGCAGTCTATGTACAAGGGTAGTGTTGTACTATTGACCTTGCAGACTCCTCAATACTCCAATAGACACTAATAGTGAATATTGATTTGGTTCCTTCTAACTGTAGTAGGAATACAGGTCTGTTTGGTCTTGTATGTACTAAAAACGCATGAGGCGTGATAATAGGTGTCCACAATTGTGCGCTCCTATAAGAAATGGAAAAGACTCTGAAAAATGAAGAAATGAAGGTGTAAGTAATGTTATAAGTAAAGTAGTGGATACAGTAGTTAGTTTATAAGTAATGTATGTACTTTATATGTAAACTAACTATGTAGGAAGTGTTCTATCACTACAATTAACACGAAGAAGTCCCAGAACCCAAGGAAAGTAACGTGGGGGGAACCACCTCACACCTCGTAGAAGCTAACCCAGACTGGAGCCCCACGTCAGCTCCACGAGTTCACTTCTCCATCCCAGAGCCTGATGATTACCCCCAAGTGCCCAAAGAAACTCATCCACTTCCAATGCCCGATCCAGAGATACACGAATACACTGAAAGCACACCTCTGTATCGACTGATAGGCAACAGGAAAAGAAGGAGGGCATTACTCCAAGCTGGAATCATCGGCCATACGTCGGAAGAGCTTTGGTGTTCCGCTGGGTACACATACTCCCAGCAACTTGCAGAGGCTGCTTACAAAGAAAAGCCATCAAAATCATTCGAAGAGATGGTCCCCTCCTCATATCAGCAACATGCAAAGGTTTTCTCAGAGAAAGAATCAGAACGATTACCAGAACATAAACCTTGGGACCACGCCATAGATCTGAAACCTGACGCTCCTGAAACCATGCGGAATAAAATCTATCCCATGTCCCCAAATGAACAGGAAGAACTAGATCGGTTCTTGGAAGAGAATCGGCACAAAGGCTACATCTGTCCCTCCAAATCACCACTGGCATCTCCGGTTTTCTTTGTCAAAAAGAACGATGGCAAACTTCGATTTGTACAGGATTACTGGCGACTCAATGAATACATGGTAAAGAATCAGTACCCACTTCCCCTTGTCACGGACATTGTTAGCCAACTGCACAAAGCCAAGGTCTTCTCCAAAATGGATGTCCGCTGGGGGTATAACAACGTTCGGATTAAAGAGGGCGACGAATGGAAGGGAACATTCACAACAAACCGAGGACTCTTTGAGCCCCTCATCATGTTCTTTGGCCTGACAAACTCACCCGCTACATTCCAAGCCCTCATGAACTCCATATTTGCTGACCTCATTGCTGCTGGGAAGGTGGCCGTTTATCTGGACAACATCCTAGTTTTTACTGAAACCCTTAAGGAACATCAAAGTATAGTCAACGATGTGCTTACACATCTCAGCAAATACAACCTATATCTGTGACCAGAGAAATGTGAATTCGAACGGCCTTCCATCGAATACCTAGGCTTGGTAATCAGTGAAGGAGAAGTGCGAATGGACCCAGTCAAAATAGAGGCAGTTAGTAATTGTGTTAAGATTGTTCCGGTGAGGTTCCGTGAGGTCTAGTGTGAATAGTATAGTACAGAGTGTGCCGATAGTCCCCGGGTTTGAGCAGTAACTACCAATCAGTAGAAAGGTAGAATGTAAAGTCAAACAAGAACCTTAGCACCACTTTCAGTAGTGCTCCCGCTATGTCGTAGTGGTTCCGTGGATGTTCATACATTTCGGACGTCCAGAAGTCAACCGGATAAGTTTGGACAACTATCAAGTTAGACTGGAAAGTCTGGATGGAGTTATAGGGATAACCTCTCTAGATCGGAATGATCTAAGTTGATATTTAAACTGGAGAACTATCTACTGGACACTAATGCTTATATACCAGTAATCCTAATTGTTAAAAGAAGAACAATGAGTATCTGGAATAAAACAATAAGTATTGTAAAAAGTTCCCATAATATAATTAAAAGATAATAGGGTGGGAATTAAAAGTAATCATATCTGTTAATATTGGATGTCGTCGTACGGTCCAGTCCCGAACCAATAAGGAAAGGATAGGAATGAATTACCATTGTCGTTTCCGTAACTTCCAGATGTTCCGTACAAGGTAGCGGAAGCATACCCATAACAGTATCCCCCTATTAGGCTTTTGCCCTCAAAAGCCTCGTACGACAGCCGTTCATTGGAAAAGTATTGATCCAATCAACAGATTGGAAAAGAAAATACTAATCAGAAAGTTTCGGAATTTGATCGGTCAGCCACGTTATGGTTGGTAGGCTATAAATACCCATTCGAATAAAATTTTCTAAGTCCCCACTTTCTCTTTCTTGTTGACTAAGCAATTGAATCCTGGTTATATAACTCTAGTGCTAAGAAGACTAACCGCTTCAGCACAATATGAGTTTGCACCAGTTGAGTGACTAACCATCCTCATAGTGACTAAGGCTTAACAAACCTACTCTTACCATTGACATGATAGCTCAGTGGTTAGAGCACCAGTCTAGAGTACTGTGTGGTTGCTGGTTCAATCCCAGCTTGTGTCAACATTTATTTTCCCTTCTATGTAAAGATCACTTGATCGTGTCAAGCTACTGCCACACTTGTCACACGGTCACCTGACCTCTAACAGAATCGTACAACAATTTTAGTTGATGTCCTGCAAGGGTCCCGGCTTTGATGGGTATCGGTTATGGAATTCTCCAAGGAGTTCATCGGCATGCATTTCGTCGGCTCTGATCCACGAGAATTCCTCTTTGGTACCTTCATAACCTTTCCAACAGATAAAGTACCATAATGGACACCATCAGTACCTATGATCCATTTTCGAATCTAGGATCTCTGCAACTTCAAACTCCTGTTCACCATCTACCTCAATTGGAGGTGGCAGAGCTTGTGTGCGGTTAGGTATCGGATTGGGAGTGTACGGTTCCAATTGGGAAACATGAAATATGGGGTGTATTCTGGAGAGGTAATCTGGTAGTTGTATCTTGTAGGCTAATGTTCCAATGCGTTCGGTAACCTTAAATGGGCCAAGATACTTTTCCGAGAACTTTGGAGTGGGCCGGGTCGATCAGATGTGTTTGGCTAATATGAATACTTCGGATCCGATCTGAAATTCAGGAGCGGAAATACGCTTCCGGTCAGCCTGTTCTTTATACCGATGCTGAGCATTAGTAATTTCATCATGAAGGAATGAATGAACTTCATCCAAGTTGATGACAAAATCACGAGCCCAATCGGATCGGATATCAACTTCCGGTTGAATGGATACATTTGGATGGTAACCTTTGTTAGCGAAGAAGGGTGTAATACCTGTAGACGCATTTGGTGCATTATTGTACACGAACTCGGCCATTGGTAGAAGGCCGGACCAATTGTCCTGTTGGTAATTGCAATAAATGCGGATATATTGCTCCAGGGTTTGATTGACTCATTCAGTTTGACCATCGGCTTCAGGGTGATATCCAGAAGTATAGTGAAGTTTCATATTTAATGATTGGCCGAGGGCCTGGAAGAATGCGGACACGAATTCCGAGCCTCGGTCTGAGGTTACATGACTCGGTACTCCGTATTTTGAGAAGACGTGAATGACAAAAAGTTCAGCTAATTGTTCGGATGTGATTGTAGTATGACACTTAATAAAAATGGATTGTTTTGATGATCGATCCACAATGACTAGGATGGAATTGTAACCATCCGACATCAGAAGTTCTTCAATAAAGTCCATGGATATGGAATCCCAAGGGTGCGTCGGTACTGGAAGAGGTTTCAGCAATCCATAAGGCCGATGTCAGCGGGACTTGTTCCTACCACAAGTAGTGCAGGAGGCAACATAGTCTCATACGAAATCCCAGACCTTAGGCCAGGTATACTGCCGACGAATGGATTCTAGAGTCCAGTTTTGACTGAAATGGCCGGAAAGAGGGTGATCATGGAAATATCGTAGAACTTGTAGCCGTAGATCTGAGTGATTCGGAACGTATATCCAGTTATCAAGTCGTAGTAGATCATCTTTGCCCAATGTCCATCGAGGCTTAGTAGCGTCTTGGGCATATGTGAATCCTAGTGCAGAATCCAGATCAATTGGTAATGATTGCCAAATTGCTTCATGTAAAGCATTGATGTCCATAACGATCGATGCCCGGAGGACCGGTCCTTCAAGGAAAGTAGCCCGAAGTGAAGTGGTCAGCTGTTCATTAGTGAATACAGGTCGGAAGTTCTGTGGATTGACTTGGGCATATCCGATATCCCCCTCTTTTGGGTAGACGTCCCATCGTTTAGTGATGGAGTCCGGCTTTTCCCCTAATTTACCCGGTCAGAACCGGATCACCAAATTGAATTGGTGAAGGTATTCGGATCATCGGACCTGTCTCCGAGTCAGAACTTTCATTGTGGAAAAGTACTCAAGATTTTTATGGTCGGTGACCACATCGATCGGGTCTCCGGCGCCTTCGAGGTAGTGCCGCCAAGCTTTAAAAGCTTCGAAAATAGCTAGAAGTTCTTTATCATGAACATCATAATTTAGTTCCGCTGCGTGAAGCGTGCAGGAAAGAAAAGCGATTGGATGTACTTCCCTGTCCGAAAGCCAAATTGAAAGGATTGCTGCGATCACATAGTCGGAAGCATCAGTTTCCACGATGAGTGGTCGATTAGGTTCCCAGTGAGCTAGAATAGGAGCGCTGGTGAACGCATGCTTGAGATTTTCGAAAGCCGACTGGCATTCCGCAGTCCAAATCCAATCTGTTGTTTTTTGGGTGAGTCGGGTTAATGGAATCACAATGTCGCTATAATTGTAAATGAAACGCCTGTAGAAATTGGCAAATCCGAGAAAAGACTGAATATCTTTGACCTTTTGAGGCACTGGCCATTCAATAATAGCTTTTACCTTATCTGAAGACATGGTAAGGCTGGTGGGAGATAAAATGTACCCGAGATATTCGACCGTGTCAACTCCGAAGAAACATTTCACGAGATTGCAATAGAGTTGAGCTTGTCGGAGTCTTTGGAGGACTTCTCGGACATGTTCCTTGTGATCTTCCGGATTATCGGAATATACTAGAATATCGTCAATGTAAACGATCACATAAACGTCTAGTAAGTCTGCAAAGATAGTGTTAACAAATCTTTGAAATGCAGCCGGGGCATTGGTGAGTCCTTCCGGTATTACTTTCCACTCGTAAGACCCGTAGCGAGTCCGGAAAGCAGTCTTCCATTCATCACCTTCAGCAATTCGTACAAGATGATAGGCATGAGCTAAATCGAGTTTAGTGTATATGGCCGCCTCCTTTTGGGGCGCATCCAGCAAGTCGGATATTAAGGGTAATGGGTATCAGTCCTTCTTCGTGATGCGATTAATTCCTCGGAAGTCAACACATAGTCAGAGAGATCTGTCCTTCAGTGTGAATAGAACCGGTGCACCATAGGGTGAAGAGGAGGTTTGAATTATACCTGTAGCTAGTTGCTTATTCAGGAAATCACAAAGGGCCCCCAATTCTTTTGGAGATAAGGGGTACAGTCTTCCAAGAGGTGGCTTGGCACCTTCTTCTAAATCAATCTTTAGGTCATAAGATCGATGTTCCGGAAGCTCTTCGGAAGAGCTCTTGTCGAAGACATCAGCAAATTCGGCATATTGATCTGGAAGGGTAGATCCTCATTCCTGAGATTCAAATTCTTCAGTACTAGAACCTTTAGCAGTAATTTCGGAAGGGATGTAACGAAATAGGATTGGCTCGATACCAGTGTCCTTGCAGACCCGGTTGAAAGCCACTGCCCCCAGAAGTGCGATGTCGACGTCCGGTTTTTCCGCAGATTCGGTACGAGATCCCATTTGTGATACTGTTGGGTATGAGTAGATGGGTTTGTATAGAAATTTGTCCGTGAGTGGACGAGGTGTAAGGTGAGAGCAAGGTTTAGAGCGTGATGCATCTGGTTTCGCTAGTAGCTCTGGAGGTGGAGCAGACACTTCGGATCTTGAATTTAAAGTATCCGGAAGTGTTGATGTCTGTTCAAAAACATCTCGGTCAGTGTTTCGGAAAGAAATTGTTTTTGTAACCCAGTCAATCAACGGATTGTAGCGGGACAAAAAACTATATCCTAGTACGGCTTTGCAAGATGAATCCAATGAAGTAACATAGAAGTTAATTGTAAAAGACTCGCCGGTCAAAAAAAGGATTGAAAGTTCGACCGTTTCCGAAATAGAATTTGCGGTAAGAGAGCCATCGAATAAACGGAGATTGATCGGAGATATAGGTTTTGTCGGAATAGAATGCTTTTTGACATAGGAAGAATTGAGGAAAGAGTCTGTAGAACCGGAATCAAGTAAGCATGGAAATTGTAGTAAAGATAATGTACTGGCTGGTTCTTCCGGTGATTGAAATTCAGTAGTAATTGTAAATCAGAGAGATCGATTGTATTCGGAAAGAGCGGATGCGTTAAGTATTACTTCCCCTGGGTAGGCACGAACCAAATCAATGCAACTCTCACTTCGTACCAGGGTACAAGAGCTGCGGATTATTTTTCCGAATCATCCGAAGATGATCGGACGGTCGTGGTAGCATCCTCAACTTCTGCTGCTCAACTGCGAGGTTGGCTCGATTTCCGATTAGGACAATCTTCTAGTTTATGCTTACTGCCACAGAACATACACAGGTTGAATTTCCTGCATCTCTCCTTCTCTTCCGGCTTGACTTTGCCGTCCGGTCCGAGATGTTTCTGGTAAGGCTTCACCTGTTGAGAAGTTGAAGAGTTTGAAGAAGATTGACCTGAAGATCCATTGCCGGCCGATTTGTTCTTATTGTCGAACCAAGGCTTCTTCCCTTGATTCTGACCGGTAGTCTGCGGGCTATTAGTACCTTTAGACTGATTTTCCGATGAAGAAGAGGTTTTGTTTGAAGGATTCGAATTACCCTTCTTACCCGGGTTCGAGGTTTTACTCCCCGAACCTGATCTGCCGTAATGAGCAGACTCTCATTTCTTCTCTTCTTCTCTTCGCCAGTACCGGTTGTCGATCTGGAGAACCTCTGCCCGATATTCGGCAAGGTTTCGAGGCTCCGGAACATGGGCCATTTCATCCTTAATTCGGGACGCTAGGGCATGCTGATAAGCCCACTTCAAGGAACTCGAATTCCAATTGGTGAGAGCAGCGAGTGTATTGAATCAGATGTTAAATTTACAAACCGATTCGTTTTCCTTCATCTTTAAGTTTCCGAGTTTATCCTCAGCATCCCCCTGCGCGTCGTAAAGACTGAAATTATCTTGTAACTCCTTCATGAGTGCCGAAAAAGAACTGGTCCACATAGGAAGTGAGACTGCATTGGGGTCGAGGATATCTGGCTCGAACCATTTGCGAGCAGATCCACTCAGATAAGACAAGGTGTAAGTGATCTTCCTTTGATCAGTGAAATAGTTCGGTCAATCTAGGAAGACAAGGGATAAGGAAACTAGGAAGGATTTAAGTTTCCGAGGCTCAAGACCATCGAAAACATCTGGTTCCTGAACTTTCGCTTTACTGGATTCGGAAGGCTCCAATCACATGACCCAATCCTTCGAGTGTTCCTCAGAAAGCTTGGAACATTTGAAGAAACTCCCATTCGGAAGAGTTGTTGTTTGGTGGGAAGATTGGTCTCCTAGGACTTCCCTGTCCTCCGGATCCCTCACCACCTGGTTCTTCATCATCATCTGATCCATCTGGGTCAGCTGGATTTTCTTCGGCCCCTACCAGATCTTCCTCACCATCTTGATCCTCCCGATTATCTTCTTTGGGATGATCTTCTTGTTAAAGTCATGATGACAAACAAAGTGACCAGACTGGGGATTGAACCCAGGACCACTGGTGAAATCCCAAGATGCTCTAACCACTGAGCTATCTGGCCATGGGTACAATTAATGAACACAGAGGTTTATAGCACTAGAGCCAAGTCACATGTCCCAACTACTGAGGTCTTACAACTTTGCCTGGAGGACTTACTTTTGCCTCGTGGCAAAGTTGTAAGACCTCAGTAGTTGGGACATGTGACTTGGCTCTAGTGCTATAAACCTCTGTGTTCATTAATTGTACCCATGGCCAGATAGCTCAGTGGTTAGAGCATCTTGGGATTTCACCAGTGGTCCTGGGTTCAATCCCCAGTCTGGTCACTTTGTTTGTCATCATGACTTTAACAATTGATGCAGGTATGGAAGCCCGGAATGCAATCCAGCATCTCAGGCAAGCAAAAGGCCAAACGGTAGCAGAATTCGCACAGAACTTCAAGGACATTGGCGATCAGACTGGGCTTTCAAATGTGGACCTTTGAGAATGCTTTCACAGTGGCCTCAACCCAGAGATTCGACAAAACCTCATCATGGTCAACATAGCTCAGGGACTAGCCCCTACACTGGAGGAGGCGATCAGATGAGCAATCTTGGTGGATGTATTCCTGCATGACCCCACCATGACAGGCTGTAACCAGGGCCCCTCTCATACCTCCTTTCCCCCTGCCAACTCCCATGCTATGGACATTGATGCCATGCACACCAGTGGTAATAGCAGAGAGAGTTTTGTGGCCCAGATGAGAGGCAGGTGTTATGGTTGTGGTTCACAAAGTCACGAGAAAAGGAACTGCTCATACAAGGAAACAGTATGCCGTTACTGCAGGCGACGAGGTCATCTAGAGTCGGTTTGCCAAGACAAGTTCATGGGTCTAGAGTGTGGGCGGGGTAAGCGCCAACAACCCCACTGTCAACAAGTTGCAGCTTCCTCGTCGACACCCTTTACTCTCTTCCCCAATGAACCCATCCAAATCGCTGCTTCTACTCCGGCTCCTATCACCCAGCCCCCAGTCACTCCCGACCTTTCCACTCAGATTGCCCAGTGTTAAGATCGTGCAACTCCGGAATCGCGGAATGATTGTGATTTAATCACGGAATGATCGCAATATAATCGCGGAATTGGTTGGGAATGCAAGGGGATAATTCCCTCATGAAGGGAGGAACAATTCGCAGAGTTATGGAAAGGTAGTTGGACATTGACACTACTATTGGTAGTGCCCTCAACACATCGATGGTCCAATATAAAGGTAGTAGCAGCATCAGTTTGCAAAGGTTGCTTCGCAGAATGTCAGAGCTGTGTTGAGAATGTATCACAGATAGTGAACATCTGTAATATGAAGAGAGAGCAGATCTAAGTCAATATTTGTTGAAGGGTAACTTGGCACAGTTGATGTTGCACACTTATTGCAGCTAAGGCTGTAAACAATAGAGTGTACCCCCGTCAGAAACACTGCTGTTGTAGTCTATGTACAAGGGTAGTGTTGTACTATTGACCTTGCAGACTCCTCAATACTCCAATAGACACTAATAGTGAATATTGATTTGGTTCCTTCTAACTGTAGTAGGAATACAGGTCTGTTTGGTCTTGTATGTAATAGAAATGCATGAGGTGTGATAATAGGTGTCCACAATTGTGCGCTCCTATAAGAAATGAAAAGGACTCTGAAAAATGAAGAAATGAAAGTGTAAGTAATGTTATAAGTAAAGTAGTGGATACAGTAGTTAGTTTATAAGTAATGTATGTACTTTATATGTAAACTAACTATGTAGGAAGTGTTCTATCACTACAATTAACAGTTCCACTTTGCATTTGCTCAAAATTCTCAAGTGATCAGAACGGATATTTTCCAGAGCCTAGGAACTTCAAGGATGGTAATGTCATGAGGTCCAGGAACTCTATGTACTTTTTGAAGCCTAGAAATACAGTGCACTCTGATACTTCAAACTGAATCTATGCGTACTTGTCTTGGGAAGTGGATATGAGATGACAGCAGATGGAAGTGAGAAGTTTTGGGTGCAAACATAATCATGTTTGGTTGTCCATGCTCTCTTGCGAGGGACCTGGAAGAAATGGGACACCAAGCTCAAGCCACAGGACCAGGGGCAAAGTGAAGAGCGGGAGGATTGGGAAGCTGAGCATGAGCAGCAGCGGCCACATGAAGGCGAGCTGATAACTGAATGATTCGGTCCACTGGGACATCAAGATACAACTTGTAGGCATTGCTACACCACCTACCAAGAAGTTGTATCTCATAATGAGAATACCCAGCAGCTGCAGCAGATGTAGCGGCACCACGACAAAAGCTATGACCCAAATAGCCTGATGGGTCAATACCGGCTTTTTGGAGTGAGGTTTTGAGAGGTGTAATGAAGAATGAGCATGTCATAGGGTGTCCATTACGTCCAGCAAAGAGAGGTGAATTTGGAGGGAGGGGATGGTGAACAAACACGTTCTTGAGTGCAGCAACAGCACAAAACATAGACCCAGCCACTGCTGCAATGATAATTGTAACACCTTTATGGAAGGGATCAGTTTTTGAATCTGGAAGTGTGAGTTGAATATGGGTGGTGTCCTCAAGTGAGGGCATGAACTGAATGGAATCCCTCATGAGATGAACGGCAGGATTAAAGACCTCCTTATCACCCACAGTGAATTCACTGCAGCATAAGAGGCCGCTCCATGCAAGCCTATATGAAGCATTGAATACGGCAGTATTGCAGTCTGTTACAGGTATGCTTCTGCTACCTCGTACGGAACATCCGAAAGTTACGGAAACGACAATTATAATTTGTTCCTATCCTTTCCTTACTGGTTCAGGACCGGACTGTACGATGACAATCAATGTTAACAGATATGATTACTTTTAATTCCCACCCTATTATCTTTTAATTATATTATTGGGCACTTTTTACAATACTTATTGTTCTTCTTTTAACAATTAGGATTACTGGTATATAAGCATTAGTGTCCAGTAGATAGTTCTCCAGTTTAAATATCAACTTAGATCATTCCGATCTAGACAGGTTATCACTATAACTCCGTCCGGGCTTTCCAGTCTTACTTGATAGTTGTCTGAACTTATCTGGTCAACTTCCGGATGTCCGAAATCTACGAACATCCACGGAACCACTACGACATAGTGGGAGCACTACTGAAAGTGGTGCTAAGGTTCTTGTTCGACTTTACCATTCCACTTTTCTACTGATTGGTAGTTACCGTTCAAACCCAGAAACTATCGGAACACTTTATACTATCCTATTCATACTAGACCTCATGGAACCTCACCGGAACAGTCTTAACACAGTCTGACCAGTTGACAACAGAAGATGAGAGGGTGGCCATGATCGCAGCTGTGATGGGCAGTTTTTGGTTACAAGTTTTTTCACCATAGAAATGCTTAATGCCATGAATGAGGCATTGAACCATAGGGGATTTGCAAGCATCGAACGAAAGACCAGCATCAACATGAAGAGATCGAACCGAAGAGAGATAAGCTTTAATAGTCTTTGGCTAGAGCGCTCGGTCACCTAGATCTGCAACCCACTCAAGGATTCCGTTCGTTGTAGCTGGGAGGTACTGTCCTGGAGAGGTACAAAGATTGGGGCAAGTGCAGACAAAGTCGATGTATTGCCGCTGACCGGAGGAATAGGATTTGCGAGTGCTGGATGCAATACCATGGAAGAGGTAGAAGGCGACACGTGGAGACAGGTAAGCATGTGTCGCAAACCACTCAGGTGGGACTGGGCGAGGCGGATTTGGGCGGGAGGTAAGGAGCCAGTCTGAACAATCATTTGTACTGAAAACAAGAAGTGGCATCAGCAAGAGAATTCTTCTCAGAGGGAATCCAAACTGAAGTAAAAGAGAAATGAAGAGAGGCTGCCATCATGTATATCAAATGTAAGTATGGCATTGCATGCTTAGACCCGCATGTACCTGTGACCAGCCAGCTCACCACTGCCTGATTGTCACCATAGAAAACAACATGATGTCCAACCATTCTGTTGCCCCAACACAAGATAGCGTGAAGAACTGCAAACAGTTCTTTGAATTGAATATCTCGCACATGGAAACGATGAGGAATGCGCATTGCAAACCAAGCATCATCTATGACACCTCCCAATCCCTTAACCCCACTTGCATCTGTCCAAACGGACATGGAGATTGAAGGAGAAAGAAGACGAATACCATTCCACTGAGCACTAAAGGCTCGCCACCAGGCAAGATCAGATTGAACTCCACCCGGAATGCGACGACAGGAAAATGGGGAGGGAAACTTCACTTCAAAGTCAAACAGACAACAAAGAAATATACAGGAATGGGGAATGACTTGAGAGCAGAATTGGAGGTATCCGCTGAGTTCTTGAGCCTCGTGGAGTGTACAAGATGATTTGGATGACCAATCAACCAGCATGTTCTGCAGGATTTTTAGTTTAAACTCAGGTAGACGAGCCTCCATATGTAGAGAGTTAAGGATCAAACCAAGAAATTCAATGATCTGCATTGGCCAAATAGTTTTGGATAGCTGAAATTTCAGACCCAGCTGGGCACCAAGTGCCATCACCCACTCTATAGCTGCATTTGCTTGAGATGAATCAAAATCAGGAGAGAAAATAAGGAGGAAATCATCCAGATAATGGCATAATGACACTGGGATGTGACGCTGGATAATCCAGTGTAGAGCCTCTGCAAAGAGGTTGAAAATGTATGGGGCATTCTTCAAACCAAAAGTGAGAACCAGTGAGTAGTACAACTTGCAGCCCCAGGAAATTCCAAACAGGTGCCAATCAGCAGCACGAACTGGTATGTGTTGAAGGGCGTCCTTCAAATCTAACTTTGCCATCCGCGAACCCTGCCCTGAAGCTACCAGGTCTTGAACTGCTTTCTCGAACATGTCACATGAAATTTTTGCCTCTGTATTGGGAATCCCATCATTGACTGAAGAACCATGAGGCCAAGATAGATGATTGATGAGCCGGAGTTTTGAGGAGTTATGCTTTTTTGCCACGGCTCCAACAGGGGAACAGTGAAAATTTTCAAGGGGAGGAACGTCAAATGGACCCTGTAAATGACCATTCATAAGCATTTCTGAAATTGCTCGATCGATGAACTCGGAGTTTGTACAGGGCTGAGGATATTCAGAAGCAGAGAAACCTATCTTGGCACCATGACAAACAATATGTAAGAGAGAGGATACAAAGATACGGTCAGGGTAGTCCTTGAGATAGTAGTCCTAAGCAGAGTAATTGAGAGAAGAAGAGACAAGCAGGAGCATTGTGGGATCAGAGGCAGGAATGTTACATCTTGGGTCGGAATTAGGATGAGACGGTGGTATAAACAAGGGAGGAAGGATGTCCAAAGAAGTAGGAATGAAAGAAAGAGAATTCGGAATAGGCAACAAGTTAAGGCTTCGGCGAGAATGACAATGCCTACGTCAGCTCACCTTGCCAAATCCCTAACGGGATGAGGACTTGCCCTTACAGGCTGCGTCACCGCGTTTGTGATCCTTCGAGCCACAGTTGCGGCAGACATGCTGGCAGTTATTAGGACATGGAAGGGAAGGACATTCACCCCTGTTCCATGCAAAACAAGGTTGCTGGCCAGGCTCCTTCGAAGATTTAGGTTTGAAGCTGGGATGAGAAGGGGCAGTGAGAGATTTGGGATGTGCTGTAACAAGAGCATAAAGGGATCCGTCAACAGGTCCCCAGCCAAGGTAATTGCTCTCCTTCATCTCGTAACGCCGAAGGTTCATGTATCCAACATGATATTTGAAGACAGCCACCCACTGAAACTTTTGTGCCATCTCCATCAAGGAACCCACATAGGTGATGGCACCCATAGAAAGAACGCAACCCGTGTCAGAGTTACTGCTACTTCAGGCATATGCGATGAGGATATAGAAGTAAGTGAGTAATGGAACGATCACTGAATCCAATGATGGATAATCGCAAATGGAACCTTCGCTGAGTGCAAGAGCCTCCAGGCCGCCCCTAGCTGTGTCAGCCTTCAACCAAACATGGTGGTCAAGTTTATGGAGACTGTATGGACGAAACTCGTGGTGAGTGATATCCAAGACATGCCTCTCTTCAATGTTAGAGAAAAGGGCATAAAGAGACTTACTCGAAGCTGTGGCAGGTTCAGCAGTTGATGTAAACAGAGGAGGTGTAGGAGTTGGCATGTTAGCAGGAGTTGGGAATGGCTGCGCTGAAGTGATGGCATGAGCAAGTGCCTGCAACTGGTCCGAAGTGAAAGAAAAAGTGGTAGGAGCATTCAGAGAATTGTCAGCCATTGCAACAGGTGGAATCTGAGCCGATGGAGAAGGAGAACAGGATGGAGTCAGTGATGATAAAGGAGATTGGGTAGGAGTTGTATGTTAAGACTGTTCCAGTGAGGTTCCGTGAGGTCTAGTATGAATAGGATAGTATAAAGTGTTCCGATAGTTTCTGGGTTTGAACGGTAACTACCAATCAGTAGAAAAGTGGAATGGTAAAGTCGAACAAGAACCTTAGCACCACTTTCAGTAGTGCTCCCGCTATGTCGTAGTGGTTCCGTGGATGTTCATAGATTTCGGACATCCGGAAGTTGACCAGATAAGTTTGGACAACTATCAAGTAAGACTGGAAAGCCCGGACGGAGTTATAGTGATAACCTGTCTAGATCGGAATGATCTAAGTTGATATTTAAACTGGAGAACTATCTACTGGACACTAATGCTTATATACCAGTAATCCTAATTGTTAAAAGAAGAACAATAAGTATTGTAAAAAGTTCCCAATAATATAATTAAAAGATAATAGGGTGGGAATTAAAAGTAATCATATCCATTAACATTGGATGTCATTGTACAGTCCGGTCCCGAACCAGTAAGGAAAGGATAGGAATGAATTATAATTGTCGTTTCCATAACTTTCGGATGTTCCGTATGAGGTAGCGGAAGCATACCCATAACAGTATCCCCCTATTAGGCTTTTGCCCTCAAAAGCCTCGTATGACAGCCGTTCATTGGAAAAGTATTGATCTGATCAATGGATCGGAAAAGAAAATACTAATCAGAAAGTTTCGGAATTTGATCGGTCAGCCACGTTACAGTTGGTAGGCTATAAATACCTGTTCGAATGAAATTTTCTAAGTCCCCACTTTCTCTTTCTTTCCTTCATGTCACCTCATACCTCCATTACCAACCCTTCCCTTCCCTCAGACAATGAGGAGGAAGCCGAAATCACCCGTCTCCAGAACCTTAAGGACGAACGGGCCAAACACGAGGCCGAATGCAAGGCCGAAGAGGAAAGGGAAGAGGCTGTGGCTGAGGCGCGGCTGGTAGAAATTCGAAGATGTAAGGAAGAAAAACGGTGAATTGAGTTGGAGGATGCTTGGAAGAGAGCGGAAGATCAGGCTAGAGCTGATGAAGAGGCTAAGCAGAAGGAAGTTGAGGAGTCCAATCAGTGTCATGAAACATTCTTTTTTCATTATTCTTTTCTTTTCTTTTATTTACTTACCTAATTGCCAAAGCGCTTACACTAGCACTTATTATATTTTCATTATCATTTAGGTTACACGCATCAACCTTATTGTTCTCGCATTGTCATTTCACTTAGGCGCGACTCTCTCATGCCTGTCAGCTCATTGACAGGACGACGTCATTATTGTTCCACTTCCATGCTTCTTTTTATATTGCCTTATTGTTTACTCACCTAATACCTACAGCTTTACTTATGGATATGAGCGACTCTTATTGTAGATCCTCACGGTTACGGCGCGAGACATCTCTCACGGCTTCATATCCCATTAGTATATAAGACTTAGTATTTTGTAGTTATATTCCTTAGCTCTATTCTCGTCTATTCTCCTCGGTAGCTAGACTTGTAGTTGGGTTGTTTTATCCATCCTCTTTCACTTTTTCACCCTCTTGCTCATTGTCTATCGTGTGACGCCTGGTTGTCTCTTGTGAGAGCTAGCGAGTCGCTGACAATTGGACTGTGGAGAAAGAGAGCGAGGAGAAAACGGAGGCTTCGGTACTCCAGAAGTGTAAACGCCCTCTGGTAAAGGTACGTCGCACTAATTTTCTATATAGATTGTTCTGACTTCATATTAGGTTGCGGCTTCTGTGGATCCAACTTTACACAATGAGGATTCTTCGTCCTGAGATTCCGAGGATGCCGACAACGACGGCGAAGCCGATGTCGTTCCGACCCCTACCTCTTCCCCTAAAAAGGAAGTAAAGTGCGACCAATGCCTTTCCAAGGGCATCTCGTGCATTTCGGTAGGTGTTCGGTCGTTATCTTGCCAAGCCTGTCATTCCGCCAAGGCCCGATGCTCGTTGGTGCAGGCCGAGCATCCCTGTCGAATAAAGAGGGTGAAGGTAGAAGGATCCGGTGCTTCATCAAGCAGTCGGACAATGGAGGACCTCCGAGGGGATGTACGGGACCTAACTCGTCGGTTAGGATTACTAGAGGACATGGTCCGGTTCCTTGTAAGGATCCGAGGAGATGAAGCAGAAATGGAGGAAGAAAGGGAAAAGAGAATGGGGGATAGGAAGGGAAAAGGCCGAGAATAGGCCTAGTAGTAATATTTTGGACTTTGAATAATATTTTGATTCTTTTAATATTGTGTCCTAAAAAATTGTCCGGTATAGGCCTTAAGTAAAAAAAATTATATCGTAGTTGAAACGGAAAAGTAAGGAATATGCCAAATGAAATCGGCCGATAATACTTGTAAGAAATGAGTTTAAATTTCGGACGGATATGTCCAGATAGCGGATGTGTAAAAAATAGTGGAAGTGTGAAAGAGTAGGCATACGAAATTCCGGTAAGGGATTATCGCTCAATAAATTATCATGGCGGTAATCCCTTCAGTCAATTTCAACTGTTCAGAAGTGAAAAGAAAATATAGAAAAAGATAAGTAGAATTGTATGACAATTTTAGTTGATGTCCTGCAAGGGTCCCGGTGTTATAGGTATGCCTCCGGATCTCCGTACGGGGCTTCCGGTTTCGGACATTGACTTGTTACTTTATAATTCCTTCCGAATTCGACTGTCTCGGTCGAAGTATACGAAGCATTTGATTGTCGAATGCTAAGTATTCTCACTTTATTGTCTTTTTAATTATATTGATGTCACCGAATTATATTAGTTATTGTCTCTTACTTACAGCCATTATTGTTATAGATTTAACAATTAGGATTACAGGTATATAAGCTGTAGTATCTTGTACATAGTTCTTCAGTTTAAATATCAACTTAGATTGCTGCTGAACTCCGTCCAGAACTCTCTTCTCTAATCGTACAACGTTCGCACTATAACCGAACGTCGTTCGGACGTCTTTACTCTCTTACTCGTCATTCTAAACATTCACCGAACCGTACGACGAAGCAGGGGCACTACCGAAAGTAGTGTCAAGGTTCTAGTTCAATCATTATCATCTTCCGTTACAATCGAACTGACCGATACTCTTCGATTACTTCCTTTGAGACTTCGGTTATAAACCATAGTCTCGATTCACTCCAATTACTCTCGGAATACCTCAATTCATTTCTATACCTTCTAAGACTCTACGGAACCTCACTGGCACAGTCTTAACACCTGGCTTTGATGGGTATCAGTTATGGAATTCTCCAAGGAGTTCATCGGCATGCATTTCGTCGGCTCCGATCCACGAGAATTCTTCTTCGGTACCTTCACAACCTTTCCAATGGATAAAGTACTGTAATGGACACCATCGGTACCTATGATCCATTTTCGAATCTAGGATCTCTGCAACTTCAAACTTCTGTTCACCATCTACCTCAATCGGAGGTGGCGGAGCTTGCATGCGGTTAGGTATCGGATTGGGAGTGTATGGTTCCAATTGGGAAACATGAAATATGGGGTGTATTCTGGAGAGGTAATCTGGTAGTTGTATCTTGTAGGCTAATGTTCCGATGCATTCGGTAACCTTGAATGGGCCAAGATACTTTTCCGAGAACTTCGGAGTGGGCCGGGTCGATCGGATATGTTTGGCTAATATGAAGACTTCAGATCCGATCTGGAATTCAGGAGTGGAAATATGCTTCCAGTCAGCCTGTTCTTTATACCAATGCTGAGAATTAGTAATTTCATCACGAAGGAATGAATGGACTTCATCCAAGTTGACGACAAAATCACGAGCCCGATCGGATCGGATATCAACTTCCGGTCGAATGGATACATTTGGATGGTAACCTTTGTTAGCGAAGAAGGGTGTAATACCTGTAGACACATTTGGTGCATTATTGTAAGTGAACTCGGCCATTGGTAGAAGGCCGGACCAATTGTCCTGTTGATAATATATTGCTCCAGGGTTTGGTTGACTCATTCGGTTTGACCATCGGCTTCAGGGTGATATCCGGAAGTATAGTGAAGTTCCATATTCAATGATTGGCCGAGGGCCCGGAAGAATGCGGACACGAATTCCGAGCCTTGGTCTGAGGTTACATGGCTCGGTACTCCGTGTTTTGAGAAGATGTGAATGACAAAAAGTTCAGCTAATTGTTCGGATGTGATTGTAGTATGACACTTAATAAAAATGGATTGTTTTGATGATCGATCCACAATGACTAGGATGGAATTGTAACCATCCGACATCAGAAGTTCTTCAATAAAGTCCATGGATATGGAATCCCAAGGGCGTGTGGGTACCAGAAGAGGTTTTAGCAATCCATAAGGCCAATGTTGTCGGGACTTGTTCCTACCACAAGTAGTGCAGGAGGCAACGTAGTCTCGTACGAAATCTCGGACCTTAGGCCAGGTATACTGCCGACAAATGGATTCTAGAGTCCGGTTTTGATTGAAATGGCCAGAAAGAGGGTGATCATGGAAATATCGTAGAACTTGTAGCCGTAGATCCGAGTGATTCGGAATGTATATCCGGTTATCAAGTCATAGTAGATCATCTTTGCCCAATGTCCATCAAGGTTTAGCAGTGTCTTGGGCATATGTGAGACCTAGTGCAGACTCCGGATCAATTGGTAATGATTGCCGAATTGCTTCATGTAAAGCATTAATGTCCATAACAATCGATGCCCGGAGGACTGGTCCTTCAAGGAAAGTAGCCCAAAGTGAAGTGGTCAGCTGTTCATTAGTGAATACGGGTTGGAAGTTCTGTGGATTGACTTGGGCATATCCGATATCCCCCTCTTTTGGGTAGACGTCCCATCGTCTAGTGATGGAGTCCGGCTTTTCCCCTAATTTGCCCGGTCGGAACCGGATCACCAAATTGAATTGGTGAAGGTATTCAGACCATCGGACCTGTCTCCGAGTCAGAACTTTCATTGTGGAGAAGTACTCAAGATTTTTATGGTCAGTGACCACATCGATTGGATCTCCGGTGCCTTCGAGGTAGTGCCACCAAGCTTTAAAAGCTTCGAAAATAGCTAGAAGTTCTTTGTCATGAACATCATAATTTAGTTCCGCTGCGTGAAGCGTGCGGGAAAGAAAAGTGATTGGATGTACTTCCCCACCCAAAAGCCGAATTGAAAGGATTGCTGCGATCGCATAGTCCGAAGCATCGGTCTCCACAATGAGTGGTTGATTAGGTTCCCAGTGAGCTAGAATAGGAGCGCTGGTGAACGCATGCTTGAGATTTTCGAAAGCCGACTGGCATTCTGCAGTCCAAATCCAATCCGTTGTTTTTCGGGTGAATCAGGTTAATGGAATCACAATGTTGCTATAATTGTAAATGAAACGCCTGTAGAAATTGGCAAATCCGAGAAAAGACTGAATATCTTTGACCTTTCGAGGCACTGGCCATTCGATAATAGCTTTTACCTTATCCGAAGACATGGTAAGGCCAGTGGGAGATAAAATGTACCCAAGATATTCGACCATGTCAACTCCAAAAAAGCATTTCACGAGATTGCAGTAGAGTTGAGCTTGTCGGAGTCTTCGGAGAACTTCTCGGACATGTTCCTCGTGATCTTCCGGATTATCGGAATATACTAGAATATCGTCAATGTAAATGATCACATAAATGTCTAGTAAGTCCACAAAGATAGAGTTAACAAATCTTTGAAATGCAGCCGGCACATTGGTGAGCCCTTCTGGTATTACTTTCCACTCGTAAGACCCGTAGCGAGTCCGGAAAGCAGTCTTCCATTCATCACCTTCAGCAATTCGTACAAGATGATAGGCATGAGCTAAATTGAGTTTAGTGTATACGGCCGCCTTTTGGGGCGCATCCAGCAAGTCAGATATTAAGGGTAATGGGTATCAGTCCTTCTTCGTGATGTGATTAATTCCTCGGAAGTCAACACATAGTCGGAGAGATCCGTCCTTCTTCAGTGTGAATAGAACCGGTGCGCCATAGGGTGAAGAGGAGGTTTGAATTATACCTGTAGCTAGTTGCTTATCCAGGAAATTGCGAAGGGCCCCCAATTCTTTTGGAGATAAGGGGTACAGTCTTCCGAGAGGTGGCTCGGCACCTTCTTCTAAATCAATCTTTAGGCTGTAAGATCGATGTTCCGGAAGCTCTTTGGAAGAGCTCTTGTCAAAGACATCAGCAAATTCGGCATATTGATCTGGAAGGGTAGATCCTCATTCCTGAGATTCAAATTCTTCAGTACTAGAACCTTTAGCAGTAATTTCGGAAGGGATGTAACGAAATAGGATTGGCTCGATACCAGTGTCCTTGCAGACCCGGTTGAAAGCCACTGCCCCCAGAAGTGCGATGTCGACGTCCGGTTTTTCCGCAGATTCGGTACGAGATCCCATTTGCAATACTGTTGGGTATGAGTAGATGGGTTTGTATGGAAATTTGTCCGTGAGTGGACGAGGTGTAAGGCGAGAGCAAAGTTTAGAGCGTGATGCATCTGGTTTCGCTAGTAGCTCCGGAGGTGGAGCAGACACTTCGGATCTTGAATTTAAAGTATCCGGAAGTGTTGACGTCTGTTCAAAAACATCTCGGTCAGTGTTTCGGAAAGAAATTGTTTTTGTAACCCAGTCAATCAACGGATTGTAGCGGGACAAAAAACTATATCCTAGTACGGCTTTGCAAGATGAATCCAATGAAGTAACATAGAAGTTAATTGTAAAAGACTCGCCGGTCGGTAAACGGATTGAAAGTTCGACCGTTTCTGAAATAGAATTTGCGGTAAGAGAACCATTGAATAAACGGAGATTGATTGGAGATGTAGGTTTTGTCGGAATAGAATGTTTTTTTACATAGGAAGAATCGAGAAAAGAGTCTGTAGAACCGGAATCAAGTAAGCATGGAAATTGTAGTAAAGATAATGTACCAGCCAGTTCTTCCGGTGATTGAAATTCAGTAGTAATTGTAAATCGGAGAGATCATTCGTATTCAGAAAGAGCGGATGCGTTAAGTATTACTTCCCCTGGGTAGGCACAAACTGAATCAACGCAACTCTCACTTTGTACCGGGGTACGAGAGCTGCGGATTATTTTTCCAAATCATCCGAAGATGATCGGACGTTCGTGGTAGCATCCTCAACCTCTGCTGCTCGACCACGAAGTTGGCTTGATTTCCGATTAGGACAATCTTCTAGTTTATGCTTACCGCCACGGAACATACACAGGTTGAATTTCCTGCGTCTCTCCTTCTCTTCCGGCTTGACTTTGCCGTCCAGTCCGAGATGTTTCTGGTAAGGCTTCACCTGTTGAGAAGTTGAAGAGTTCGAAGAAGATTGACCCAAAGATCTGTTGCCGGCCAATTTGTTCTTATTGTCGAACCAAGGCTTCTTCCCTTGATTCTGACCGGCAGTCTGCGGGCTATTAGTACCTTTAGACTGATTTTCCGATGACGAAGAAGTTTTGTTTGAAGGATTCGGATTACCCTTCTTACCCGGGTTCGAGGTTTTACTCCCTGATCCACTGTAATGAGCAGACTCTCGTTTCTTCTCTTCTTCTCTTCGCCAGTACCTGTTGTCGATTCAGAGAACCTCTGCCCCATATTCGGCAAGGTTTCGAGGCTCCGGAACATGGGCCATTTCGTCCTTAATTCGGGACGCTAGGGCATGCTGATAAGCCCACTTCAAGGAACTCGAATTCCAATCAGTGAGAGCAGTGAGTGTATTGAATCGGATGTTAAATTTACGAACCGATTCATTTTCCTTCATCTTTAAGTTTCCGAGTTTATCCTCGGCATCCCCCTGCGCATTGTAAAGACCGAAATTATCTTGTAACTCCTTCACGAGTGCCAAAAAAGAACTGGTCCACATAGGAAGTGAGACCACATTGGGGTTGAGGATATCCGTCTCGAACCATTTGCAAGTGGATCCACTCAGATAAGACAAGGTGTAGGCGATCTTCCTTTGATCAGTGAAATAGTTCGGTCGATCTAGGAAGATGAGGGATAAGGAAACTAGGAAGGATTTAAGTTTCCGAGGCTCAAGACCATCGAAAACATCTGGTTCCTGAACTTTCGCTTTACTGGATTCGGAAGGCTCCGATTGCATGACCCAATCCTTCGAGTGTTCCTCGGAAAGCTTGGAACGTTTGAAGAAACTCCTGTTTGGAATAGTTGTTGTTCAGTGGGAAGATTGGTCTCCTAGGACTTCCCTGTCCTCCAGATCTCTCACCACCTGGTCCTTCATCATCATCCGATCCATCCGGGTCAGCTGGATTTTCTTCGGCCCCTACTGGATCTTCCTCACCATCTTGATCCTCCCGATTATCTTCTTCGAGATGATCTTCTTCCTGTCCTTCAGGAATTTGAGTGCTTTCCGGTGCATTTTGGGCCAAGAGCTGTCCGAAAATGGCTGCTGCTGTTGGTGATGGAGGTATAATCGCGGATGACGCGGTAGCTATTCGAGTTGCCGTCCGTGGTGTTCTTACCTGAACCGGTATTCCAGTTGTGGTGTATAGTGTTTGGATTTCGTAGTCTAATGTTTCAGTATTTCCTCCGATCACGAACTCCGGATTCACCTTCATAGTGGAATGTGCAGTTGACGTTGTTGGTCCGAAAACATTTGTTCTCCTTCGCCCTCCTAAGGCCGATATAGATTCAGAGTATGGTGCGAAGGATTGTGCGTTAGCGAGGAAAGGGTTTGACTCTTCAGCCTGATTCGGTACATCCGAATAGTTAGTGGTTCCAGTGAGAGTTCTCGTCCGGTTCCTCTGGGCTTGTCAATTTATTGGAGGCGCCATGAATACAAATGAGTATGACAATAACGAGTGATAGTTTAAATATACTGTTAAGACTGTTCTGGTGAGGTTCCATGAGGTCTAGTATGAATAGTATAGTATACAGTGTTCCGATAGTTTCCGGGTTTGAATGGTAACTACCAATCAATAGAAAAGTGAAAAGGTAAAGTCGAACAAGAACCTTAGCACCACTTTCAGTAGTGCTCCCGCTATGTCATAGTGGTTCCGTGGATGTTCGTAGATTTAGGACGTCCGGAAGTTGACCAGATAAGTTCGGACAACTATCAAGTTAGACTGGAAAGCCCGGACGGAGTTATAGGGATAACCTCTCTAGATCGTAATGATCTAAGTTGATATTTAAACTGGAGAACTATCTACTGGACACTAATGCTTATATACCAGTAATCCTAATTGTTAAAGGAAGAACAATGAGTATCATTGTTGTTTCCATAACTTCCATATGTCCCGTATGAGGTAGCAGAAGCATACCCGTGCCACTTAATAGCTTTATACTAAAGGTAAGTCAGGATCGTGAAGCAATGCCATGCCTGAATGGGTTAGCTCATAAGTAAAGAACAAAGGAAGGGATATAAAAGGGATAGTGTGAATCTGATAAGGATAAAAGAGATAACGAGTAATTGCTTCGCATTGGAATTCCTTTGTGAAGTAATTGCATAGTGGTAAAAGGATATAAGTAATATATCTAAGTAGTGGAATGGATCGTGAAGCTTTGTAACGACTTAGCTTGCATAGATATAACAGCACTACCAATAGTAGTGTTGATGATCAACTACCTTTCCATAACTCCGCGAGGGAATTATCCCCTCGCATTCCCAACCAATTCCGCGATTATATTGCAATTATTCCGTCATTAAATCGTGATTATTCCGCGATTCCGGAGTTGCATGATCTTAACAATAATGCTTAAGATTTCCAGGAACTCCAAGAACTCCAGGAAATCCTTGAGCTTTGAGAACTCCATGAACCTCTGGAACTCAGGGAACTTCATGATATCTCAGAACTCTAAGAATTCTAAGAAGCTCTGAATTGCTAGATTCTCTAGGAAGCTCTCAAATCTTCAAATCAAAAGAGTTCTTTGTGATTTACTATAAGTGTATCATAGTTTTTGTACATTTTAGCATAACTTTACTATAGTTGTGTTAGGATTATAGTATACTAAAAATTGCAAATATTGATGTAATTTTCAAGTTTTTTGAATAGAAATATCAATGTGTATAACAGCTTGATAAGATATAGATACCAAGAATCTATCATATTAAACCAATTGACACAACCTTACTCTGAACTTAAATTAAATGTATATTTACTATACCCAGATTTAGATTACTGTGAAGTTATGTTGAGATGTACTAATCTATATTACTTATAGTATTATAATTATATCTGCATATTTTCAATATAAAGAAGTGCAATAACATTGTGGTTATTATAATTTTTCTATGATAAATTCAAGATAACTTTATTATATTTATAGCATAAATTCCTTCAACTACACATACTTTATAATGTACTTTTTGTTATAGTATCTTCATTGGCCATACTGATATATTCAAATCAAACTATACAAATACAATAAATTTAATACAAATTTACACCTTCTTCAACATAACTGAACCAAGATTTTGAAATACTTGTTCTATTGCACTTATATATTAATTGACAGAAGTTTTACTGTATATAAGTTTGTTTATATTGATTGAATACAGTATTTTCATAAAAGTTATACAGCAACCAAAGCACAAAAGTAAAATAACTAATTAATTATCTCAGGTCAAGTTTAGAGTAATGATTCCATGTTATTCTGAATTTATACTTTGAAATACTATCTCTTATGAATAACTAGAGAATATTTCAATCAAGTTTATTTTGGAGCTTTCAATAACAACACAATCATCTAACATGTATTTTTCCATAATTAATCATAGTTGTAATAAGTTAGTTTTTTGTTTACATTAAAGTGTATAAAATATCTTCAAAGCAATGATTAAATATATTCAAAACACGTTTATCATAAATTACCATGTACTATGCTAAGTAAATGGATTGTAGATTTTTTTTTGTTTAGCATAATTTTATACTCGGATTAAAATAACTCAAGATAATTGTGGAAAAAAAATTTCCTGTTGATTTATCATGATTTTAACATAAGGTGAGGTAAGTTATAGGAATTTGCATGCAGTGTTATTCTCAGATACCTCCATCTCAAATCTGAGCGTACTACCTGATACCGATGAAGCATTGGCACTACAGAAAGCAGAAGATTCCCAGGACCCGTTTGTGCTTGCCGATGTCCTTATCGCCACAAGAGGGATTAGAACCACAGTGGATGGACGACTGGATCAAAATAAAAACACGGTATCAATTTGTTCTCGCCAGATGGGATCTGGTCTTACGCGCAGACGCAAGGGGCATTGGAAGAAGGGGGAGGATTCAAAAAAGCAGGCAAATGAACAGAAGGTTGTCTTGGACTCACTTCGAATTTGGCCGTAACCCCCTAACAACCCTGATCTTATGTTGCTGCCGATAGCCTCTTATTTCTAGCTAACCTGTGTTGAGTCTGCGCTGATTTGTAGAGGTATTACTCAGAGTATGTTTTTTGTGGACTGTAGAATCCAGTCAAGTTATATGAGATATGTATTCTCAAATATTGATATTTACAAGTTTACAAGTTTACAAGATGATCTTCACATGTCCATTGCGCCGCCCGCCTCTTCACTCCACGGTCCAAAAATTTTTCTCGAAAAATGGAAATTGTTGTGCAGTTCCCGACTTCTATGTTTTACTAGCTTCGGCAGTATGTGGCAAATGCCATTGAGTTCGAGTCATCCTTTATAACTTGGATCAAATTAGAATCCTAACGGAATCTTAGAGATTCTCCTCGTCCCTTTCTCAGGCTTGCCTCCTTCCTAGGTTCTGACATTTCTTCCTTATATCTTCATTCTGACCTTGCTCATTGAGCACCGGGACCAAAGAACAAGAGGCAAATATGTCTGTCGAAAAAGCAGAAGATCGGGAGACCGATATCAAAAAACGAGAGGGTGTACATGTCAGAGAGGAAACCGTTCCTTCGGCATATTCGTATAACTCTTTGACAAAACGTCTACTGAGTTGGGGTGTAGAAAGTCGAGGTTCATCTACCAAACGAATTCGGGTCGTTATCAGAAAAATACTAAGTGATCTTTCTGGATAGGAATATCCCCCGTTCCGCCCTCCCAACGAACTGATACTTCTTACTACAAACTCTTCTTTCTATGGTTCTCCATGAACCTGAACATTCTCTCATTCTCTGCTGGTACACTGGGTCCAGTAGCGTATGGGCTGGGGATAAGAGAGTCTTGTTTAGTAATTTTATTTTTCAATGCGCTGTGCTGTGCGCCTCCAGCGTATTTTGCAACATGGGGACCAAAACTAGGAATGAGGCAGATGGTACAGGCGAGGTATAGCTTCGGGTGAGTGGTACAGGCATAGATCGCAAACTAGATCGTGATAGGCGGGGCTTATACCCTTTACAGATATTACGGCGTAATCCTCGTCTGCGTCCTCAATCTCATCGGAATGATTGGTTTCTGTATATTGAATGCTATCTTAGGCGGACAAACACTTGCTAGTGTGGCAGATGGTAATCTTACTTGGGAGTGAGTACAGAATTTTATCGCAAATATATGTCGACAACTTATGCCTTTGGTATACATAGTGCAGGTATTGTGATCGTTGTGGTTATATCTCTTACGGTGAGTCACGATCGAGCTGAACCTCGACATCACATTAATTGTAAATACAGTTGTCGTTTTGCGGGTATTCCATACTTACTTGGTAAAACGCGTCTGTGAAACCTGTTCTATCTCTTACTCCTTTTCTTTGCCTTTTGCTCATCTCAAGGTACGAACGCATCGCCTGGTTCCCTGTCCTAATCGTCTACCTCGTCGCCCTCGGCCTTGGCGGGAAATATCTCAACGACATTCCTGCCACTGAACCAGCCCCTGCGTCCGCGATACTTTCATTCGCGTCGACCATTGCGGGATTCGTGATAACATATTCACCCCTGGCATCAGATTTTACGATCTATTTCAATCCGAGTGTGTCGAGGTGCGTATTATTTAGTGAACTCATACCCACGAAAGAGCTTCACTGACGATGAATCTTTATACAGCTTCAAAATCTTCCTGTACACATATCTTGGCCTCTTGATCTCTATCGTATCTCTTCAATGCCTGGGCGCAGCATTCTCCGCCGTTGCTCTTGCTCCCTCCTTATCTCCATCCTCCGTCCCGGCCAACTGGGCCCAATCTTACTCCTCTTTATCTGTCGGCGGGCTCCTCAATACCATACTAGCACCCGCCGGGCACTTTGGCGATTTCCTCACAGTGCTGCTGAGTCTGAGCGTGGCGGGTAACATCGCTGCATCGTTTTATTCGATAGGGTTTAATCTACAGTTGGTGATGCCTATGTTGACTGTTGTGCCGAGATACGTATTTTCGGTTGTTGCTACTGCTATGTGGGTGTTCTTCCACATCATTCTTTGTCCGTTCTCTAATATTTCTTTTTTCTCTCTACTAATGCAGCATCCTTCCACTTGCGATTGTCGGTTCACACATATTCTACGACGCCCTCGAGGATTTTCTCGGATTAATTGGATATTGGTGCTCAGCGTTCATCGCCATCCTCCTCGTTGAGCATTTTTTCTTCAGAAAACGTTGTTCTCCCTCAAACTTTGTAAGTCGAACCGAGCGCCTCTCCACGTGGACCAACTTTTACCCTCCGACGCACTGGAACGTACCTTCCCTACTCCCTTCCGGGCTCAGCGCAGTAGCAGCTGGCATCCTCCCCTTCGGACTCATCGTTCCTTCGATGTCGCAGATCTGGTTCACAGGTCCGATTGCAGAGAAGACCGGGGATATCGGGTTTGAGGTGGCGTTTGTGCTTGCAGGAATGGTGTATCTTTGTTTGAGGGAGATGGAGGTTAGGTATCGGGGAAGATTATAGGTCGGTTGAGAGGAAGATGGTGAAGTGTCAGAATCGAGTTTAGGATTGAATACGGTTGGTCAATCGGGTGCTCGGGGCTTTGTGCATCACGGCGTGAGTTGGATGCCTGGGTCAAGGGGAAATAATGGGAGGTATGAATTGCCTTGACATCCAAAAAAGGAATTAGTCTAGATGCTATGCAATAGCATCGACGTCCAGCTCAGCGGTAAACAAGCACAGCAGGAAGGGCACGTCGATCAGCCGGCCGGACAGTTCACATACTCTCTGTTTTCTACACTACCATTACCGACACGAATTTTCACTTCATAGGCAATGAATATGACTTCTGCTTTATTTCGTTCCTCGAGTACTTTCAGTCTCCGTATTCGTTAGTCATGACTGGAAACACTATTCACGGCGAGGTCACTTCCTCCAGTAAGGGGTCCAGGTATGGCCGGCGACAGGGAAGCTGGTGGAAGAGAGGGCAGCAGTGACAACGACGAAGAGGAGGGAAGGCCCGGGGAGCAGGACACGTGGACTGCCGAGGAAGGAGATACAGGGCAACGACGAACAGAGGAGACAATAGCGAATCTCCGCAAGGAGATTGCAGAGCTCAGGGCTCAGCAAAGCAGGGCTTCGACCAAACATCTGTTCAACGACCCAAACGACGCGGAACGAGAAAGGACGGCTACGACGGCACCAACGGTATCGATGAGGAGAACGGCGAGGACACCTATCCTCCCCAGCATGATTCCCGGACACAAGGCATCACCACTGAGCCAACGTGAGCGCTTGCCAGGTTCCTGTTCATTTCTGTCCATGACTGGGACTGCCAGAGGCCGGAAGTTCAAATGCAGGGCTAAAGGCCACATCGCAAACAAGCTTAAGGCTGCTATATGCGCTAAAGGCTGTATCTATTTCATGGTCAATGCTTGCATCTCCTCGAAGAGGGAAGGAGAGAGAGGTTTTTGGGCACAATAAGTGATATATTGGGGTCTAAAGCTCTCGAGGGTGTCCCAAATCTGGGAACAGCCTCAAGCCATGGTTGGAAAGGCAGGAAGGACCGGAGGTTCGAAAGTGACTGGACCACGAGGGTGTGCCCAAGGAAGCTGAGAAGAGATGTGAAGTCGTCAAGCCTCGTCAACTTCGATGTAGAGCTTGAAAGCATCGCTGCGCCAGCGACCCAGCAATTGAATCTCATACTCCGTACACCCAGCTGCAAAGGCAGAGGTAACAGCACCACGGCGGAAGCTGTGACCCGAAAACTTGGACTGCTCATAACCGGCAGTCTGGAGAACCTGACGAATGCGCTTAATGAAGGAATAGCGGTCAAGAGCCCCGCCCAGAGCATTTCGGAAGAGTGGAAGGTCCGGGTCCCAATCAAGGTTTGAACGAGGGTTGGAATTCGGGAAGAGACGCCGTAGAGCCGCTGCAGCACAGGTTGGATGACCTGGGGCAGCAGCCATGACTACAGTGATGCCCTTCCGGAAGGGATCAGTCTTGGATGCTGGCAGGGTGATGTGGACTGAAGATGCAGATTCGAAGTTTGGGATTGAACTTGGTATTGTCCTTGATAGTGAACTTGCCCGCTCTGAAGAAACCTTCATAGGCTGTACATGCTGCTGCTGCGATGTGGACATCACCGGGTATTGTTGCGAGATTGAGGTATGACAACAACTTGGTGAGAACTTCCAAGGTAATTGGCTGTTTTGGGTTCCAGTCATGCTCACTGTGAAAACGCTTGATCCCCTGGATAACACATTGGACAAGGGGTGACTCTGTGGCTGAGAAGGGCAAGTTATTGTTGGTATGCATGGAACAGACATGGGTGAAGTATTGCTTGATGGTCTTGGGTTGCACATGGCCACCAAGGTGTGCAACCCAGTGCAAGATTGCAGATTGGGAGGCGGGAACAATTGAGCTGTCAGCGTTGTAAAGATTGTGGAGCTGGACGTGGTTGACGAAGGAGTTCTGGCCTGTGGTGTAAGTTCTATGGGTGCTGGATGCAAGTCCATGCCAAAGATAGAATGTGACAGCTTTGTGATTTTGGGGGTAGTGGTCATACCACCAAGCTGGAGGAGCTTCGAGCTCAGCTGCATGTTGAGATTGTGGAAGGTAGAGTATAGGGGAGACACATACCTCGTCCTCGGTGTCCTCCTATGATAGAATAAGGTTCCTCTATTAGGGTCTGGACTTTCTGTCCTACTTATCGGTGTTGTCGAGCTTCGTACGCGTGTGCGCTCGAAACTCGACACAAGGTCTCTCACTAACAGAACCTTGTGATCGCGACCCGGACTTCAACCGCTATGGACAAGCCAATCGATCGCGACCCAGACTTCAACCGCTACTATGGGTCACAGGGTTCTTCCGATATCTTGAATATTGTGAATAACGTTGTAATCTTTTGAGTAATCGAAAATCTGAGTAGACAGTCTTTTTTAGAATCATCTTAAGCTTGTATTTCATCATACATATTATAGCAGATAAGGCATACTCAGAGCGTCGGGCCATGACCGAGGAAAAACAGGGTACTTCCGCATCTTGGGTCACACAAAGTCACATCAATGCCGCTGCTCGGCACTTCGGTATGCTCAGCCATTTGATGCCAGGTTCAGGCAGTACTCTCAAGGTACATTGATGAGTACGTCGAACTTACTACTTAGATTGAGGATAATAATGAAACAAGCAATCAGTTTGTACAAAAAAGAATTCAAACTGCAAGATTACTCTGGATTATCTACATTGCGATGGGGAACAGGGCGAGGACGAGGACGAGGATGAGGCTGCAAAACCAAGCTACTGGAAGTTATCGGTGACTGTGATGATGAGCCGTGAGGTAGTGGTGGGGGGACTGTGTAGATAGGAGTAATGGATTGATGTAAAGTAGATGGCAACTGGTTTTCAAATACACACGGATTGTAATTCTGTGCACGGAGGGGAGGTGACGATAGTTGGAATCAACCAAAAAAGGGCGGAGGGGAGAAGGATGAGTGATGCATGGACAGCGGATACAATGATGGTCCTGGTGCGAGCGAAGATAGGCCCGGTGCGAGTGAAGATGGACCCGGTGCGAACAAAGATGGACCAGTTGCAAATGAAGACGGTCCTGGTGAAAACAAAGACAGTTCTGGTGATAGAAACCGTTGAGAAGGAGGAGGTGGACAACGAGAAGATGCGCCTGGATTAGAGTCACTTGGTGGATCTTTACACTTGTGCATTCGTTCAAAAAGACCAATGTAACGAGGATGCTTTTTTAGCTCTTTGTGAGCATCGAAATGAGCATGAAGGCGAACGCGAAGAGTGTCCTGTGTCACATCCTTCGATGGAACCTTGAGAGAGAAAGCGATGTCAACCAAAGCTTTCTTACTCATTGAGTTCAGGCTCCCAGAGAACTGTGTGCCCAGCCTTTCTTGTTCAGCACGTTGAATGATGTCGGCCTTTTCTGCTTCGGCTTTCCGTGTCTCCCTCTCAGCTTCAATCTTCTGCCTTTGCACCTTTTTTGCAGCATCCTGTTCGATTTCCTTCCTCACTTCCCTCGACATGAGTACCCGTGCAGAAGTTGAGACCCTTTTCGACGATTCCTTCTTGTTGACCTTGGAATTATGAGCAGTGGCTTTCAACCGGGTCTGCAAGGACACTGGTACCAAGCTGATTCTATTTCGTTACATTCCTTCCGAAATTACTGCTAAAGGTTCTAGTACTGAAGAATTTGAATCTCAGGAATGAGGATCTATCCTTCCAGATCAATATGCGGAATTTGCTGATGTCTTTGACAAGAGCTCATCTGAAGAGCTTCCGGAACATCGTTCTTATGATCTAAAGATCAATTTAGAGGAAGGTGCTGAGCCACCTCTCGGAAGATTGTATCCATTATCTCCAGAAGAATTGGGGGCCCTTCACGATTTCCTGGATAAGCAACTAGCTACAGGTATAATTCAAACCTCATCTTTGCCATATGGTGCACCAGTTCTATTTGCACTGAAGAAGGACGGTTCTGTCTGACTATGCGTTGACTTCCAAGGAATTAATCACATCATTGTTAAGGCCGTGCACCGGAAGGAAATAGATCAAGGTTCCGGAGCTCTGTTCGAAGCTTCAAAGTCCGGAAACTATAGTAACAGCAAAACAAAGTAATGGAAAGGCTACACGGGCCTTGGGAAGTGATGGGACTTCAGCGAAGCTTTCGGCAACGCTCCCTACATGTTATCTGGGTGTCCCTGCAAAGTGCAAAGAAGAATGAATTTCCGGAGTGTCAGAAGTATCCGATCAATTGATCCAGACGTGATTAAGTGTAATAGAGAAGGAGTATAGAAGGTAACTTTTATTTCAAGCTGGGGAACTAAACTAATCAAGTCGACCTAAGTACTAAACTGCCTAATTGTTAAATAAAAGAAAATAAGTGAGAAGGATTCGAAATAATACAATAACGGTGTTTTTCAAGAGCCAACAGGCGTGGGAATGCATCGGTCATGATGACCGAGTGTCATGTGATGTATCCGAGGTTGTTCCGAAGTTATTGAGCCAAGGAACGGAGTATGAAATCGACCGAGATTCGAGTTGAACTTGGTAACAAACACAAAATGGATTGGAAGGATGATTGATTGACCGGAAGATCAGCCGGAATGCCGGAATGTTCATATAGTGATCGATGACCTCGGAAATCATTCGGAAAGTATAGTGGAGCTTGGCATATATATAACAAAGTGCAAAAGAAAGCCGAAACAAATTCCGAGCCTCGGTCAGAAGTGACATGGCTAGAAACTCCGTGTTTCGAGAAAACGTGATGAACGAATAATTCCGTGAGCTCTTCAGACGTGATTTTGTCGTGTGTCACAATGAAAATGCCTTGTTTCGAGGCTCGATCCACGATTACTAAAATAGCTGTATGTCCTTTAGAGTCCAGTAATTGTTCAATGAAGTCCATCAATATAGAATCCCAAGGTCGGATGGGAACTGGAAGTAGTTTAAATAGACCGTATAGCCTATGTCGACGAGGTTTATTGTGTCTGCAAACTGTACACGAATTAATATAATCGCAAACGAATTCGCGAACCTTTGGCCAAGTGTACTGTCATTGAATAGCTTCTAGAGTCCAATTTTGACCAAAATGACCCGAGAGTGGGTGATCATGAAAATATCGTAGAATTTGAAGTCGTAAATTAGAAATGTTCGGAACGTAAATGCAATCGTCAAGTCATAACAGTCCATCAGACCCTAGTGTCCAATGAGTGTTTGTACCATCCTTCACGAACTTCAATCCCGTGATTGATTCTGGATCCAGTTCAATTGAATTGTGAATAGCGGAATGGAGAGCCTCTATATCCATAACAATGGAGGCGCGAAGTGCCAGTCCTTCTAGGAACGTAGCTCGAAGGGAAGTAGTTAATTGTTCATTAGTGAAAATAGGTCTGAAATTATGTGGGTTAACTTGTGCATAGCCGATATCCCCCAGGTTTTTCACCTAACTTACCTGATCTGAACTGGATCACCATGTTGAATTGATGCAGATACTCCGACCAACGAACTTGTCATCACGTAAGGATTTTCATCGTCGAGAAGTACTTGAGATTCTTGTGATCAGTGACAACGTCAATAGGATCTCCCGATCCCTCGAGGTAATGCCGCCAGCCTTTGAATGCTTCGAAGATTGTGAGAAGCTCCTTATCGTGAGTGTCGTAGTTGAGTTCTGCAGCTTGAAAAGTCCTCGAGAGGAATGTGATAGGGTGAATTTCTCTGTCAGGTAGTAGGATCGAGAGGATCGCGGCTAATGCATAGTCCGAGGCATCTGTTTCCATGATTAGATGTCAGTTTGGTTCCCAATGTGCTAGAATAGGAGCATGAGTGAAGCTGTATTTGAGCTTCTCGAAGGCCTCCTGGCAATCAGTATTCCAGTTCCAAGGTGTATCCTTTCGCATAAGTCGCATCATCAGAACTACAATATCGCTATAATTATAAATAAAACGTCTATAGAAATTAGCAAATCCGAGAAAAGACTGGACGTCTTTGACTTTCTGAGGTACTGGCCAGTCAATGATAGCTTTTACTTTGTCTTTCGACATCGTTAGGCCCTCCGGAGAAAGAATATATCCAAGATACTCTACCATATCAATCTCCCATTTGCATTTCGCGATGTTTGTGTAGAGTCAATGTTTATGAAGACGACGGAGAACCTTGCGATGTAATGTCTCATTGTCGGAGTAAATAAGTATATCATTGAGGTAGATGATCACATAAACATCTAAAAGATCAGTGAATATGTCATTCACAAACCTTTGGAAAGCTGCTGGAGCATTAGTGAGTCCGAATGGCATAACCTTCCATTCGTAAGAACCCCAATGAGTTCTGAATGTTGTTTTCCATTTGTTGCCTTCTGCGATTCGAACTAAATGGTATGCGTGAGCAAGATCGAGTTTGGTATAAACCTTAGCTTTTTTCGGAGTGTCTAGTAAATCAGAAATGAGGGGCAAAGGATAGCGATCCTTCTTCGTGATGTTGTTAAGACCACAAAAGTCTTTGCAAAGTCGAAGTTTTCCATCTTTTTTCGGTACAAACAATACCGGAGCTCCGTGAGAAGAGGACGAAGGTTGAATAGTGCCTGATTCAAGGTGCTTATTGATGAAATTGCATAGAGCCTCTAATTCCTTGGCAGAAAGAGGGTAAAGACGACCAATAGGTGGTTCGGCACCTTCCTCCAATTCAATCTTTAGGTCATAGGGTTGGTGCTCAGGCAGCACTTCGGATTTGACTTCATCGAAAACATCCGCGAAGTCCGCGTAATGCTTGGGTAATGAGGAGGGATTGCTTGCCGAAGTTGTCGAATCAGCTTGCGCTGTAACTTCGCTGTGAACTGCGTGTAAAATTAATGGTTCACACTTGGCATTCTTGCAAGCACAGTTGAAAAGTTCCACGTTGACAAGAGCAATATCAATCTCTGGGTTTTCGAGTCACGAAGCGGCCAATTGAGCCACCAAAGGGTAGGAATAGATGGGTTTGTTGTTAATTGTAGTGATAGAACACTTCCTACATAGTCAGTTTACATATAAAGTACATACATTACTTATAAACTAACTACTGTATCCACTACTTTACTTATAACATTACTTACACCTTCATTTCTTCATTTTTCAGAGTCCTTTTCATTTCTTATAGGAGCGCACAATTGTGGACACCTATTATCACGCCTCATGCGTTTCTAGTACACACAAGACCAAACAGACCTGTATTCCTACTACAGTTAGAAGGAACCAAATCAATATTCACTACTTGTGTCTATTGGAGTATTGAGGAGTCTGCAAGGTCAATAGTACAACACTACCCTTGTACATAGACTGCAACAGCAGTGTTTCTGACGGGGGTACACTCTATTGTCTACAGCCTTAGCTGCAATAAGTGTGCAACATCAACTGTGCCAAGTTACCCTTCAACATTTGTAGGGAAAAGAGTTCAATAAAGGATGAGATGAATGGCGAGAAAGAGTTTGTGAAGAGGATCGCGAAGGGACCTCTTCGGAACCAATGGTAGGCTGACCCCGCAAAGGGACAGTTTCTTCTGGAACGGGTGTTTGCGGAAATGAGGATGTTGAGGGAGACTCAACTTGCTTGGTGGAGTGGAATGTAATGTTTCTCAATGCCCCAGTCAATCAATGGATTGTAGCAGGTCAAGAAACTGTAACCTAAAACTGCTTCGCAAGAGGAATCTAGTAAAGTGACATAAAATGTCAGTAGTAGTAGCTCGCCAGAGGGAAACCGAACATTAAGAGACGTAGTCTTGGAAATTGGTTTTGGAGATAAAGAACCATCAAAAAGTTGGAGATTGATTGAAGGGATTGAAGAAGTAGGAAGTGAATGTTTATATACAAAATGAGAATCAATAAAGCAATCAGTAGAACCAGAATCGAGTAAGGAAACAAAGGAAAGCTTTGCGGAAATGTTGCAAAGTGGAAAATCCATAGTAAGAGGTATAGTAAAAGATCGTTCATCATAGGAAAGAGTGGATGCGTTTAATTTAACTTCCCTGTTAGTACGAACCTGGTCAACACAACTCCCGCTTTGTCCTGGGGTACAGGAGTTGCAGACTATTTTTCCGATACCGAAGAGGTACTTGCCACTGCTTCCTGTGTTTCTGCGGCGCGTCTGCGAGTTTTGCGAGCCTTTTGTTTCTCGCAGTTGTTGAAATTATGATTTCCCCCACAAAACCCACACAACCCCAACTTCTTTTGACGTTCCGACTCCTTCGCGAGGAGCTTTCCGTCTGAGCTGAGGTTGCTCGCGTATGCAGGTCGAGACACCGCAGAACTCGTCAATGACATTCCCCCAATCTGACATACTTATGTAAGCCATCAGGTTCCATTGCTTAGTGCTCCAAGGCCCATAACCTGTTAAAGTCATGATGACAAACAAAGTGACCAGACTGGGGAATGAACCCAGGACCACTGGTGAAATCCCAAGATGCTCTAACCACTGAGCTATCCAGCCATGGGTACAATTGATGAAGTCAGAGGTTTATAGCACTAGAGCCAAGTCACATGTCCCAACTACTGAGGTCTTACATTATGCCTTTTGGGACTCTTGGATACTTATAAACATGTTTCATCAGAGAAGTGTCAGATTGTTAGATCTTAACACAAATCTCATGAAATGCGAATGGGAGGTTGACACAGTAGAGTATCTTGGTTACATTCTTTCCCCAGAGGGCTTAACAATGTCGAAAGACAAAGTACAAGCTATCATTGACTGGCCCATACCTCAGAAAGTCAAAGACGTCCAGTCTTTTCTTGGCTTTGCCAATTTTTATCAATGTTTTATTTATAATTATAGTGATATCATAGTTCCAATGACACAACTCATGCAAAAGGATACACCATGGAACTGGAACACCTACTGCCAAGAAGCCTTCGAGAAGCTCAAATACAGCTTCACTCATGCTCCTATTCTGGCACATTGGGAACCAAACTGACATCTAATTGTGGAAACTGATGCTTTGGATTATGCATTAGCCACAATCCTCTCAATCCTACTACCTGATGGAGAAAAGAAATTCACCCCATCATGTTCCTCTCAAGGAATTTTCAAGCTGTGGAACTCAACTACAATACTCATGACAAGGAGATTCTCGCAATCTTTGAAGCATTCAAAGGCTGGCAATATTATCTCGAGGGATCGGGAGATCCTATCGACATCATCACCGATCACAAGAATCTCGAGTACTTCTTGATGATGAAAATCCTTACATGATGACAAGTTCATTGGTCAGAGTACCTGCATCAATTGAATATGGTGATCTGATTCAGACCAGGTAAGCTAGGTGAAAAACCTGACTCAATGACTAGATGCTGGGACATCTACCCAAAAGAGGGGGATATTGGCTACACACAAGTTAACCCACAGAATTTCAGACCTATATTCACTAATAAACAACTAACTACTTCCCTTTGAGCTACATTTCTAGAAGGACCAGCACTTTGTGCCTCCATTGTTATGGATATAGAGGCACTTCATTCCGCTATTTGCAATTCAATCAAAATGGATCCAGAAGCAGTCATGGGATTGAAGTTCGCGAAGGATGGTTCAAACACTTGTTGGACAATAGGCTCTGATGGACTGTTATGACTTCATGATCACATTTATGTTCCTAACATTTCCAATTTACACCTTCAAATTTTATGTTATTTTCACGACCACCCACTTTCGGGTCATTTTGGTCAGAACCAGACTCTGGACACCATTTGATGACAATACACTGTTGAAGGGTAACTTGGCACAGTTGATGTTGCACACTTATTGCAGCTAAGGCTGTAGACAATAGAGTGTACCCCCGTCAGAAACACTGCTGTTGTAGTCTATGTACAAGGGTAGTGTTGTACTATTGACCTTGCAGACTCCTCAATACTCCAATAGACACAAGTAGTGAATATTGATTTGGTTCCTTCTAACTGTAGTAGGAATACAGGTCTGTTTGGTCTTGTATGTACTAGAAACGCATGAGGCGTGATAATAGGTGTCCACAATTGTGCGCTCCTATAAGAAATGGAAAAGACTCTGAAAAATGAAGAAATGAAGGTGTAAGTAATGTTATAAGTAAAGTAGTGGATACAGTAGTTAGTTTATAAGTAATGTATGTACTTTATATGTAAACTAACTATGTAGGAAGTGTTCTATCACTACAATTAACATACACTTGGCCAAAGGTTCACAAATTCATTCATGATTATATTGATTAGTGTACAGTTTGTGGACACAACAAACCTCATAGACATAGGCCTTACGGTCTACTTAAACCACTGCCAGTTCCCGTCTGACCTTAGGATTCTATATTGATGGACTTTATTGAACAATTACCCGACTCTAATGGACACACAGCTATTTTAGTAATAGTGGATTGAGCCTTGAAACAAGGCATTTTCATCATGACCCATGACAAAATAACATCTAAAGAGCTTGCGGAACTGTTTGTTGAAGGGTAACTTGGCACAGTTGATGTTGCACACTTATTGCAGCTAAGGCTGTAGACAATAGAGTGTACCCCCGTCAGAAACACTGCTGTTGTAGTCTATGTACAAGGGTAGTGTTGTACTATTGACCTTGCAGACTCCTCAATACTCCAATAGACACTAATAGTGAATATTGATTTGGTTCCTTCTAACTGTAGTAGGAATACAGGTCTGTTTGGTCTTGTATGTACTAGAAACGCATGAGGCGTGATAATAGGTGTCCACAATTGTGCGCTCCTATAAGAAATGAAAAGGACTCTGAAAAATGAAGAAATGAAGGTGTAAGTAATGTTATAAGTAAAGTAGTGGATACAGTAGTTAGTTTATAAGTAATGTATGTACTTTATATGTAAACTGACTATGTAGGAAGTGTTCTATCACTACAATTAACACAACCCCCTGATTGAACACTTCTGTAATTCAACGGAGGTGTAACACAAACAACCCCCCAATCTCATATATCCTCCACATCACGCAGGGTTCTGTTTCACTATTCCAATCATAGATCGGAATTTATCCACTTTTGGCTTTACAAGGGCTTTAGTGAGCATGTCAGCTGGATTATCCTCAGTTGGCAAGTAAGAAGGTGCAAGTACTCCATGTACAACTTGGTCTCGAAGCCAGTAGTAACTGCGGTCAAGGTGCTTCATCCGTCCATGGTGTTCAGGGTTTTTAGCCACTTGAATAAATGACTGATTATCAACCCATATTGTAGTAGGCGATGCAACCTTATAACCAAGTTCAGTTAGGAGAGATCGAACTGCAAGCACTTCTTTACCAGCTGCATTGGAAGCAACAAACTCTGCTTCAGTAGAGGATAGAGTAACCACAGCTTGTAGTTTACTACTCCAGCTAACAGCACCTGATCCAACCTTAATGATGTATCCAGTAGTTGATTTTCCATTGTCTCTGTTGCCACCCAAGTCTGAATCACTAATAGCTGTGATCAAGTCAGGAGCATTTGGATCTGGCCCTAGTTCCAACTCATAGTCAATAGTCCCCTTCAAATAGCGCCACAGGTGCTTTACAACAAACCAATGTGCTTTACCAGGATTAGAGTTGAAACGAGCTAGGACACCACTTGCATAAGTGATGTCTACACAAATGATTAAGGCCAGAAACAACAAGGAGCCAACAGCAGACATGTAGGGGATGTTTCTCATTGCTTCTATCTCCTCTGGTGTTGTAGGACAGTCCGCTTTAGACAGTGATACACTGGGATTCATGGGAGTACCAACTGGCTTGCAATCCTGCATGTTGAATTCCTCAAGCTTGCAAAGGATGTATTGTTTAGCATTAAGCCACAGTTTTCGAGTTTTGCGTTCCCTTCTGATTCCCATTCCAAGAAGAAATGTAGTACTGCCCAAGTCACGGAGTTTGAGTTCTTTTTGAAGTTCACCAACAAATTGCTCAATTACACCAGAGTCTTTTGAAGCAAGAGTGATATCATCAACCCATACTGGTACAATCACTTTAAGGCCATTGTGTTGGTACAAGTACACGCATGGATCAGACTCGAGATGTTTAAAGCCCAACTTGGCTAGAACACCTGCGAGTTTTTCACTCCAAAGACAGGGCGACTGCTTCAACCCATAAAGGGACTTGTTTAGCCTGCAGACTTTCTCTGGTCCACCTTGCTTGAATCCCTCAGGCTGTCTCATGTAGATTTCAGTATCAATATCAGAGTTGATGAAGGCATGAGATATATCAACAGAGCGTAGCTCCATGTCATCAATAGCTGCTAGAGCAAGGATGATGCGTAATGAAGACCAGCGGAGAGTTGAAGCATAGGTTTCCAGGTAGTCAAATCCAGGTCTTTGGCTGAATCCTTGAGCACATAGACGTGCTTTGAAGCGCTCAATAGAGCCATCAGCATTGTGCTTGATTCTAAATACCCACGTTGATCCAATTGCTTTGTGTCCAGGTGGTAAATCAACAATATCCCAAGTTCCATTTGAAAGATGTGCTGAGATCTCATCATTCATTGCTTCCTCCCACTTGAAGGCTTCTGGACAGTGGATAGCTTCTCTATAGTTCTTTGGCTCAATACCAAAAGCAGTAGTAACATGTCCATGTTCATCATCAGACTCATCAGAGTCATCAGCTGGGGTAGGCTCATTAGGAACTGGTTTGATTTTCCACCATTCACCAGGAGCTCTACGAGCTCTGGCAGGACGTCTCAATGCAATGGGCTGTTCATCTGGTTCCTCATCAGATACTGGTATTTCTTGTGCTGGGTTAGGATCAAGGAGAGGTGGTGCAGGAAGTGTATCATCATCCACAGGATCTGGTTCGAGGAGTGGAGGAAGAAAGAGTTGGTCTTCAGGAGAGTTAGATAGTGGTGTTGGAGGAGTGTCAGATGATGGTTCAGTGGTAGACTCTGGGATGTAATCTCGTCGCAGTGTAGGCTGATTTGGTGATTTAGATCCATGCATATAGCGCTCATCAAATTCTGCACGTTCACAGATAATCACCTTCTTTGTGACAGGATTCCAGAATCTCCATCCTTTGACTCCTTCAGGGTATCCAATAAAGACACACTTCTCCATATGTGATCCAAAGTGTTTCCTCTTATCCTTTTGAACATGCACATAGGCAATGCATCCCCAAACACGCAGGTTGTCAACTCTAGGCTTCTTCTTATACCAGATCTGATAGGGAGTACCATCAGTAACAGCAGACGTTGGGCATCGATTCAACACATAAACAAGTGCAGCCAGGCATTCTGCCCAAAATGTCTTTGGTAAACCTGATTCCAGTAGCATAGCTGTCAGTAGTTCATCCAATGTCCTGTTAAGCCTTTCAGCAACTCCATTCTGTTGAGGTCGATTGTGAGTTGTCCTTTGTACTTCAATGCCACAGTCTTTAAGGTACTGTTCAAATGCCTTTGAGATAAACTCGCCACCTTTGTCATGTCTAACCCGCTTTATCTTCTTCCCAGTGATGTTCTCTGCCCACTGTTTAAACTGTTTAAAGGCATTGAATGTTTCACTCTTCTTCTTCAATAACAGAACTGCTCTGAAGCGTGATTTATCATCAATGAAGGGAATCCAATAACGATAGCCACTAGGTGAGATAATCCCAGTATCATGAACATCCATGTGAACAAGTTCCAAGACATCAGTAGCTCGAGTTTCAGTACCAGGGAAGGGATTGGCATGCATCTTTCCACCAAGACATGGTTCACAAACTGGATCAGGCTTAGCATTGGAATCAAGTTTAAGGCCCTCTACCAAATTATTCTTAGACAACTTGCTAACATCATTGAGATTATAATGAAAGAAGCGCCTATGCCATAGCTCAAGATCAAGAGGTAGAGTAGACCCAACATTTGCACATTCAGTACTTGTACTTATTGTATGTCCATTGAGATAGCCAACTGATTTGTTGTTAACTGATGCAGTAAAAAGGACAGAACCATTGAGAGTAAACTTGATAGTATCTCTAAGTATTTGTACAATGAAACCTTTGTGTTTTGTCAAGTATAGAACTGAGAGGAGGTTATTATTAAGTGCAGGGACATGTAAAACTCTTGAAAATAAAACATCTCTAACTTCTTTGCCATCTATAGTAGGTGTAAACAACACATTACCAACTCCTTCCGAGTACACTACATTATTATCAGCAAGACGGATAGGGATCCTATGAGGGGTGTAATCCCTAATCCATGATTTATGTGGTGTCATATGAGAAGTGGCGCCCATGTCTGTATTCCATTCCATGTAATCAGCAAAATGAGAAGAAGAGAGTCCAACAAGAGAATAAGCACTAACACTAGCAGAACCAGCATTTTCTGTAACCTCATCTGAATCCACCTCTATAACCTTGGCCTTATTGGCTTTGCCTTTGTTTCTAGTGGGACATTTCTCCGGCCAGTGAGCTGCCTTCACTCCACAGTGAGTACAGTAACCCTGAGGCTCCCCAACCCTTGGAGGAAACCTGCTCTTCTTCTTCTGTTGCCCTGCCTGGGCTTTATTGAGCGAGTGCTCTTCATATTCATCGTCTTGTTCTTGAGCAAGGAAAGCAGCAAGGATTTTGTCTTTATCCAGTGAGTCCTGCATCAACAAATTTGATGATAGGTGTTTATACTCCTGAGGGAGTGCTCTTATTAGAGCCATAGCCTCCAGTTCTTCATCCAGCATATCCAAAGTGAAGTTGGGAGGGCGGAGATTAATGATACGAGCCATAGCAGATTCCACTCTAGTCCCCATATCAATGAGAGATTCATCATTCAGCTTGGTGATAGTGAAGAGGTTGTTGTAGGCATTAAACCTAGCACCTGGTTTCTTTGACACATGCTGTTTCTCTAGAATACTCCACATAGCAATTGGGTCCTCTTGGTGTGCTCTGATATGCACCTGCTGAGCAGGACTGACAGCAAGAAAGATCAAGCCAGCAGCCTTTTCAGCTTTAATCTCCCACTTCTCCAACTTGTCTACATCTGATGTAGATGGTTTAGCCTCCTTCCCACAGACTAGTCTCCAAAGACCATTAGACATCAGAGATGCCTTCATGTTCCCATTCCATTCATTGTAATTGTCCTTTGTGAGGACTTTAAATGAAGGAGTAGAGGAACTGGTTGTAGACATAGTGATAACCAACTGATAACCAACTAAGCCGAGTGATAGATAGAAAGGACAACAACAGTTATAAACTGTTGAGGAGCGCACAAGTAAAGATTTATCAAGACAACAACAAGCAAATGCACTGTTAAAGCACGGGGCCCATAACCTGTTGAAGGGTAACTTGGCACAGTTGATGTTGCACACTTATTGCAGCTAAGGCTGTAGACAATAGAGTGTACCCCCGTCAGAAACACTGCTGTTGCAGTCTATGTACAAGGGTAGTGTTGTACTATTGACCTTGCAGACTCCTCAATACTCCAATAGACACTAGTAGTGAATATTGATTTGGTTCCTTCTAACTATAGTAGGAATACAGGTCTGTTTGGTCTTGTATGTACTAGAAATGCATGAGGCGTGATAATAGGTGTCCACAATTGTGCGCTCCTATAAGAAATGGAAAGGACTCTGAAAAATGAAGAAATGAAAGTGTAAGTAATGTTATAAGTAAAGTAGTGGATACAGTAGTTAGTTTATAAGTAATGTATGTACTTTATATGTAAACTAACTATGTAGGAAGTGTTCTATCACTACAATTAACAATTTCGGAATTTGTTGATAATGGCGTTGATTATGTAATCAGTACAGGTACTAAACAGAAAAATGCGTCCACCTTCACACACAAATACGAAAAATCCGAAAAACCTATACGGTACGAACCCGACACCGCCGAGTGGCTGACTCAGAGAGTCAGAGAAGATCAGATCCCAAGAGCGGTGGGATTGTTGAGAACTTGGATGCCCTCCTCCCGAGAAAAAGAAGCTTCGGAGGAAACCGTCATGGATATACGAAAACGGAATTGGAAAACGGCAGTCACCGCCATCAGAAGTCTCAAGAACAAGAGGAGCTACGTCCGTGGGACACGCGGCAAAAGTCTGAAACTCCCAGCAATACTCGAGACATTGGAGGATGGTCGACAAATTGTTACACAAGGGCTTCTTGACAGCGGAGCAACCGGCTCCTGTATCGACTCAGAATTCATCAAACGACACAGTCTTATCACCAAGGATTTACCAGTCAAAACAATAGTCTATAACGCCGACGGCATGCTCAATGACGCCGGATCAATAGATAAGTATGTCGAGATACGAATGACTATCGGTGATCACTCGGAAATCATACAGTTTGGAGTAGTAGGTCTAGGAAAGAATAACATCTTTCTAGGACTAGACTGGCTACGACATCACAACCCGAGTATCAACTGGGAGACATCCGAATTAACCTTTGACAGGTGTCCAACACGATGCGGCTATAATCCACACTTTTGGACACCTGAAGATACTCATTCTAGAGCGGCATTACAGGAAGGCGAACAGCTTTTCCTGTTTGACTGGGACAGATATGTTCACGAGCAGGTACAGTCGAGGAAGTGGATGGAAAAACAAGCCAAAAAGGAAACAGTCCAAGAGTTCGACACTTCCAAGCCCTACATCGAAGAGTACCCTGATGTTTTCAGCCAGAAGGAATTCGACCAGCTGCCACAACGACGTCCTTGGGACCACGCTATCGATCTAACACCAGGTTCTAAGCCTTTAGATTGTAAGGTGTACCCATTAAACCCAAAGGAACAAGAGGCACTCGACAAGTTTCTTGAAGAAAACCTTCGAACTGGACGAATCCGACCTTCTACCTCGCAGATGGCATCCCCCTTCTTCTTCGTTAAAAAGAAAGATGGCACCTTACGACCAGTACAAGATTATTGTAAACTGAACGAGATGACGGTTAAAAACCGGTACCCACTTCCTCTCATTCAGGAACTAATTGATCGTTTAAAAGGCGCTAAAATCTTCACGAAGATGGATATCAGATGGGGATTCAACAACATCCGCATAAAGGAAGGTGACGAATGGAAAGCGGCTTTTCGAACTAACCAGGGGTTATTCGAACCGACTGTCATGTTCTTCGGACTCACTAACTCTCCTGCGACATTCCAAGGTTTCATGAACCATATCTTGCGAGACCTCGTCAATAGAGGTCATGTTATCGTTTACATGGATGACATACTGATTTTTACCGACGGTATAGAAGAACATCGACAAATCGTAAAACAAGTACTCGACATTCTACGAGAGCACAAGTTATTCCTTAAACCCAAAAAGTGTTCTTTCGAAAAACCGGTTATCGACTACCTCGGTATTATCATTGGTAACGGAACTATTCGCATGGATCCCAAGAAAGTACAAGCCGTTCGAGAATGGATTACTCCACGAAAGAAGCACGACGTCCAGCAGTTTCTAGGATTCTGCAACTTCTTCCGGCGATTCATTTGTGGGTTCAGTCTGGTAGCAAAGCCACTAACACAGCTCACAGGAAATGGGACTTGGAAGTGGGAGAAAGGTCAGGAGGAGGCGTTCGAGGAGTTGAAACGCCGTATTTGTGAGGAAGTCGTTTTATTGATTCCTCGTAACCACGGGAAATTCAGGGTGGAAGCTGACTCATCTGATTATGCTAATGGCGCCGTTTTGTCCCAGTTCGTTGATGGTAGATGGTATCCTATTGCCTTTCGATCTCGTTCCCTTAATGAGGTCGAACGGAATTACGAAATCTACGACAAAGAGTTAATGGCAATAATGGATTCTCTTGACGATTGGAGACAATATTTACTAGGTGCGGAGGAACAGATTGAGATTTATACAGATCACGCAAACCTCCAGTACTTCAAAAAGCCGCAAAAACTCAACCGCCGACAAGCACGCTGGGTACTGGAATTAGCGGAGTATAATTTCGATCTCGTTCACAAACCTGGTAAATCGATGACGAAAGCTGACGCCCTGTCGAGGATGACAGGTCTTGAGACGGGGGACAAGGACAACGAGAACATCGTTCTCCTGAAACCGGAACTTTTTATTCAAGCTCTCGACCTATCGGCTCCTGAAGATCTCCTGTTATCAGAGATCCAAAAGAGTAGAAACCAAGTAGATCGAACCGTACAGGATGCCCTAGCTGCCAAAAACCCGGAGTGGACTGAAAATGACAAAGTTATTACATGGAAAGGGCGTGTTTATGTACCGAAAAACCGCCTACTCCGGTCCAAAATAATCACTCAGTACCACGATACACCATTAGCAGGACATCCAGGACAGTACAAGACCACGGAGTTGATCACTCGGGACTACTGGTGGCCAGGGGTGACACGAGATGCAGGGAAATACGTCAAAGGTTGCGAGAAATGCCAAGCTACAAAATCACATCGTACCAAGCCAGTCGGACAACTTCATCCACATGCGGTACCAACTGAACCATGGCAGATAATCGGCACTGATATGATAGGGGAACTACCAGAATCGGGAGGATATAACGCCATATCGGTGTTTATCGATCATTTTTCCAAAAGATTACGACTTGTTCCGTCACACACTACAGTCACATCAGAGGGAATGGCAAAGATCTATCGGGATCGTATTTTTTCTATCCACGGTATTCCACGAAAAATCATACATGATCGAGGACCTCAGTATCATTCTCGTTTCATGAAGGAACTCTACCGTCTTTTAGGAATAGAAGCAAACTACACCACGGCGTATCACCCACAGACCAACGGCCAGACAGAACGAACAAATCAGGAGATAGAACATTATCTCCGTTTGTTCATTAGCTATCATCAAAATGACTGGCATGAGTGGTTACCGCTTGCAGAATTCGCCTATAACGATCGAGTACACTCTGCGATGAAAGTTTCCCCCTTCTATGCTGACAACGGTAGACATCCCTATAAAGGCACGGCACCTCAAATGACTTCGGACAACCCCACAGCACAGGCGTTTGCAGATGGAATGAGGAAGGTTCGAGATGAAGTAGGAGCGGCCTTAGGAAAGGCCAACGAGGATATGAAGAAGTTTTATGACCGTAAGCGAAGAGTTGGAGTAGAGTACAAGCCAGGCGATAAGGTCTGGCTTGAGGGAACTAACTTATCGACAGACCAGCCGATGAAAAAGTTAGGAGATAAACGGTTTGGACCGTTTACAGTTCAGAAGAAGATAGGCGCTAGTTCCTATAAACTAGACATCCCCTCTACGTGGAAACGTATCCATAACGTTTTCAACGAAGTCCTCCTTACCCCTTACAGGGAACCGCAATTCCCCTCTCAACCACGAAACACTCGCCCACCTCCTGTCGTCGTAGGAGAAGAAGAGGAATTCGAAGTCGAGGAGATTCTCGACTCACGAAAGGTAGGAAAAGGAATCAAGTACAAGGTCAGGTGGCGAGGTTACGGACCACATGAAGACACTTGGGAACCTCGGTCCAACATCACACATTCCTCCGATTTGTTGAAGGAATTCCATGATAAGAACCCGACCAAACCCAAACCCGCCACCCTGAGTCGACTCGAAATCCCTATTTCCTTATTCCCTACCGAATTATTCCGACCTATGCCTCCGCCAGATACCGAAAACACGCCCTCACAATTACCCTCCGAAAATTTCGTTAGACGACAAGCGCTTCGTGGAACTCGCGCTCTAGGGAGGGGGTAATGTCATGAAACGATCTTTTTCCATTATTCTTTTCTTTTATTATTCTTTTCCTTTTCTTTTATTTACTTACCTAATCACCAAAGCGCTTACACTAGCACTTATTATATTTTCATTATTATTTAGGTTACACGCGTCAACCTTATTGTTCTCGCGTTGTCGTTTCACTTAGGCGCGACTCTCTCATGCCTGTCAGCTCATTGACAGGACGACGTCATTATCATTCCGCTTCCATGCTTCTTTCTATATTGCCTTATTGTTTACTCACCTAATACCTACAGCTTTACTTATGGATACGAGCGACTCTTATTGTAGATCCTCACGATTACGGCACGAGACGTCTCTCACGGCTTCATATCCCAATAGTATATAAGACTTAGTATTTTGTAGTTATATTCCTTAGCTCTATTCTCGTCTATTCTCCTCGGTAGCTAGACTTGTAGTTGGGTTGTTTTATCCATCCTCTTTTGCTTTTTCGTCCTCTTGCTCATCGTCTATCGTGTGACGCCTGGTTGTCTCTTGTGAGAGCTAGCGAGTCGCTGACACACACACAAAGGCTGAAAGATATAATGATCAAGACAACAGTGATAGCGCAGGGGCCAATCACTAGGGTCGCACAAGGAAAACTAGTTCCAAAGACCAAGTAAGTATATTGAAGGTAAATGATGATACAGGTACTAACCTAGTTCCAAAGACCAAGAGGTCAAGATGGGGAACTAGGTGTCAGCTACTGTACTATATATACAAGAGTCTTGATGAGTAGGCGAAAGCGCGGGAAGTTGATGGAAGCGTTTGGAATGTGATAGAAGGATGTGGAATGATGTAGATGGATCCAAACAGTAACAGCGATGAGGGAAGGAGGAGATGTAGGAGAAATAAAGTGTCATGAAACAATCTTTTTCGTTATTCTTTTCTTTTATTACTCTTTTCCTTTTCTTTTATTTACTTACCTAATCATCAAAGCGCTTGCACTAGTGCTTGTTATATTTTCATTATCATTTAGGTTACACGCGTCAACCTTATTGTTCTCGCGTTGTCGTTTCACTTAGGTGCGACTCTCTTGTGCCTGTCAGCTCATTGACAGGACGACGTCATTATTGTTCCGCCTCCATGCTTCTTTTCATATTGCCTTATTGTTTACTCACCTAATACCTACAGCTTTACTTATGGATATGAGCAACTCTTATTGTAGATCCTCACGATTACGGCGCGAGATGTCTCTCACGGCTTCATATCCCATTAGTATATAAGACTTAGTATTTTGTAGTTATATTCCTTAGCTCTATTCTCGTCTATTCTCCTCGGTAGCTAGACTTGTAGTTGGGTTGTCTTATCCATCCGCTTTTTGCTTTTTCGCCCTCTTGCTCATCGTCTATTGTGTGACGCCTGGTTGTCTCTTGTGAGAGCTAGCGAGTCGCTGACATAAAGTAAGTACTGTATCTTGTATAGCACGTCATGACACCTCCTCTGTGCCTTCTTCCTTCGTCACCACAGTTTCAGGAGCATCTGGTTTCAGATCTATGGCATGGTCCCAAGGTTGATGTTCTGGTAGTTGTTCTGATTCTTTCTCGGAGAAGACCTTTGCATGTTTCCAGTATGACAAGGGGACCATCTCTTCAAAGTACTTTGACGGCTTCTCTTTGTAGGCAGCCTCTGTGAGTTGTTGAGAATACGTGTACCCTGCAAAACACCAAAGTTCTTCCGACATATGGCCAATGATCCCAGCTCAAAGTAGTGCTCTCCTCTGCTTCCTGTTGCCTACCAGTTGGTACAGAGGGGTGCTTTCAGTGTATTCATGTATCTCTGGGTCAGGCATGGGGAGTGGGAGAGTTTCTTCGGGCATTTGGAGTTGGTCATCAGGCTCCGGAATGGAGAAGTGAACTTGGGGAGCTGAAGTGGCGTCCCAGTCTGGGTTCACTTCTTCGATATGTGCAGTGGTTCCTCCCACATTACTTTCCTTGGGTTCAGGCATTTCTTCAATGGTCATGGGGTGCGGAGTCTTTCTGGGAGAGGTGATAGCCAATTGCCCTTCTCTCCAGTCAATGTCCGGGTTGACCTTTCGGAGCCATGGAAGTCCAAGAATGATATCTTCTGAACCAAGGTTGGTGACAAGGTATTCAAGGAGCTGGGGTGGGTTTTGGTCTATTGTGGACAGTAGATGTACAGAGTGTGTGATCTGTCCTGCAGTGTTAGGAGATCCATCAATGTTATAAAGAGTGATTGGATGGCGGAGCCGATGAGGGAGAATTCGGTGTTGTTTCACGAAACATTCATGAATGAAAAGACCCGTGGCACCAGAGTCTATCATTGCTGTGCTGTCGGTATTCTTGAATCTGCCTTGCAACTTAATCGGTATGCGGAAGTGAGAAACATCACTAGATTGAGCAGAACCAATTGTACATGAGGGTATAGATGCATAAGTAGAAGTAGATGAGGAATACAGACTAGGGAACCAGGCGGCAGCCGTGGCAGGTTCCCACTTTAAAAATTCGAGCGCAACTCTGCCATCTGCTCTGCCAATTCCTTCTGTCCCACAGTGAGCATCTGAAGGATCTTTGTGAAGTCGGTGGCGGGGGCAGGTGTGGTGGCAGCAATGGCGGTAGAGGGCTCGGCAATGATAGATGTGGCCGCCGCAGAATGGGGGGTGGGTCTTGAGAGTCCCAAGAACTTCCTGCAACAGATGGCTGCTAGATGACCAGTTAGTCTGCAATGATTGCAGACATTGTGTTCATGGTGTCCATCTGCCTTTCGATGTTCTCTGGACCTGCACCCATAGCATCTTCCCATCATGGATCTGCGATAGTCTTCCGCAGATCGTCCAGTAGTAGTGGCATCCACGTCCATTGCGTTCGGAATGCGGGCCGGAACAAAGGGAGTGGGGGTGTAGGAGCTGAAGTTGGGAGTGCTTCGGGTGTATTGTTTCCCTTCTTCATCGGTGCATTCATTCTGCCTGTTGTCAATACGAATGGCTTCATTGATCAGTGCATTCATCTGATTTGTGTTAGCCTGTGAGTTGACCAGTCCGTCCTTGATTCGCTTTGAGAGGTAATCATAGAACCGATCTCGAAGGTCAGCATCCGAGTATCCTGTCCTACTAGCATACTGTTTGAAGGTCGCAGCATATGTCGCTACCCGGTCCTTTCCCTGCCAAAGGCTTTTCAGAACTCGTTTGGTGTTATATCTATGCAAGCTAAGTCTTTACGAAGCTTCGCAATCCATTCCGATACTTAGATATTACTTATATCCTTTTACTACTATGCAATTACTTCGCGAAGGATTTCCAATGCGAAGCAATTACTCGTTATCTCTTATCATCCTGATCGGATTTACACTATCCCTTTTATATCTCTTCCTTTGTTCTTGACTTACGAGCTAACCCATTTGGGCATGGCATCGCTTTGTGATCCTGACTTACCTTTAGTATAAAGCTACAGTATCGAATAGGTAGTTCTTTAGTTTAAATATCAACCTTGATAGCACTTTGATAGTGATACCAATTAATCCTCTATCCATATCATCATTTTAACATCCTCACTGTCAGTACATTCTGCAATAGTCATCGCAAATGGAACCCGTTTACTTTCTTCTCTTGTGGACACGCGAAGTGTCGAGGACTCTACTAATAGTGGAGTCAAGGTCCGACTAATTAGTCTAGGATCATTTTACCTCGCGAAGTATTTCACTTCATATTTTCCCACGATCATCCCGCGATCATTCCTGATGATCTCTTTGTGCACAATCATAACATTTGGCCTCTACCACTGGATCTGCTGTTTCAAACCGTTGCCTAAAGGTGCCAGTGAAATTAGCCCAGGTGGGGTAAAGGAGGGCAGGAGCTGGTACTCCTGCAGCATCTGCTCGAGCAACTTGACTAATGTTCTCTGAGGTGGGAGTAGCCCAGATAGCTGCGTCACCATCAAGGTATGAGATGGCGGATTTGATTTTTTCCTGTTCATTACTGAGGGAACGGATACTCTGGGCCCATAGTTCGAAGGCCGCAATGAAGTGTCGCGCATTGTCACTGCGCTTCCCATCGTACGTCTGGGGTTTGCTAACACCTTTGTTGGTACTTATGTTGTTGGCAATGCTGGCTACTGCCGATTGTAGCGCCATCTGTTGTGTGGCAAGTTGTTGGATCAACACTGCCAGGTCTTGGGTAGTAAGAGCATGAGCCATGATAGGGCTAGATTCAGGGGAGGGGGATACTGGTTCTGGTGTAACAGAGATATTGATGACGATAGGCTCTGGGGATGGTGCGACCAGGTCGGCTTCAGTTTCTTACTCAGGTTCTGGGATAGTGGTGGGGATAAGCACGGGAGAGGATCTAACGGATGGTACAGCACTGGTAGGGTTTGAAAGTCTACCAACCCAGCTCGGAACTTGGCTTGGAATTCTAGGGATGTCTATGAATCGTCCGTTTCCTGAATCCCTTGGAGCGATGGGAGCGGGGTTACGGTATTGGTTGGGGCAAGGGTTTTCATCGCAGTCAAACCAAGTGTCGTGTTCTTCGTCTGGATTGTATTTGGAATGAATGTCGCACTGATCTTGAGTATTAAATGTGTGCTGAAATCCTGAACAATCGATGTCTGGTGTAAACGAAGGTGTAGCAGAAATGGAAGGTGGAGAACTGGGTAAGTCCGATTTCCACTCCTCATAGGATCAGTTGGAAAGGCTGATGGTACAAGTAGAGATCTTGACCTAATGTGGTGACGAAGGGAGAAAGCACAGAGAAGGTACAGGCTCAAAGCACAAGCCAAAGTGAGGGGTGGGGCTAGCACCACACACGAAGGCTGAAAGATATAATGATCAAGACAACAGTGATAGCGCAGGGGCCAATCACTAGGGTCACACAAGGAAAACTAGTTCCAAAGACCAAGTAAGTATATTGAAGATAAATGATGATACAAGTACTAACCTAGTTCCAAAGACCAAGAGGTCAAGATGGGGAACTAGGTGTCAGCTACTGTACTATATATACAAGAGTCTCGATGAGTAAGCGACAGCGCGGGAAGTTGATGGAAGTGTTTGGAATGTGATAGAAGGATGCGGAACGATGTAGATGTATCCAAACTGTAACAGCGATGAGGGGAGGAGGAGATGTAGGAAAAATTAGGTAAGTACTGTATCCTGTATGTCAGCGACTCGCTAGCTCTCACAAGAGACAACCAGGCGTCACATGATAGATGATGAGCAAGAGGGCGAAAAAGCAAAAAGAGGATGAATAAGACAACCCAACTACAAGTCTAGCTACCGAGGAGAATAGACGAGAATAGAGCTAAGGAATATAACTACAAAATACCTAGTCTTATATACGAAATGGGATATGAAACCGTGAGAGATGTCTCGCACCGTAACCATGAGGATCTACAATAAGAGTCACTCGTATCCATAAGTAAAGCTGCAGGTATTCGGTGAGTAAACAATAAGGCAATATAAAAAGAAGCATGGAAATGAAACAATAATGACGTCGTCCTGTCAATGAGCTGACAGGCACGAGAAAGTCGCGCCTAAGTGAAACAACAATGCGAGAACAATAAGGTTGACGTGTGTAACCTAAATGATAATGAAAATATAATAAGCGCTAGTGTAAGCGCTTTGGTAATTAGGTAAGTAAATAAAAGAAAAGAAAAGAATAATGAAAAAGAATGTTTCATGACACTGTATAGCACGTCATGACACTGGGCTGGCATATTAATTTTTCTGATACTGTACTCATCCCAACCTATTCTATCCTCATCAGGTATGTTATTAGTACTACTTTAATTCACAATTGAAAACTTGCATAATATAATGGTAGTATACTTGATATATAGTACTATATAGATATAGATAATGGTGTCAATATGATTCTCCTGGTTTTTGAGTTTTGGACCACATCTTGCCACCAAAAAATAATGCATGAATTATGACTTGGTATGCAAGTGAATGAATCAGAAGGTTCTAAGCTTATATTCCGATGATCATAGTATACACAGGCTTAGTTTTTGAGAATATCATGCAACCAGTCCAGGTATTTTTCGAGTACAGACAACAAACAATCTGCCAGGGGAAGGGGTTACAGGTCAATGCCTTTGCATCATGCTTCCTTGGAAGAACATCCATGTACTCTCCAAAGCACAATGCCTGACCCATCACTTTGCCACAGCTGACTATGTATGTACTGGCAGATAATACCAACAGTCTTGTACTCAAACTTACACAATTACTGGGAGCAAGAACACTAACCGATCCTCTTATTGGGGGGTGCGGTTTCAAGTCACTATGGTTGAGAAATTTAGCAGTGTATTGAAACTGGTTTGATTCATTTAGTAGGTACACTTAGGTACAAAGGACCCCGGAAAACCCCCTAGGAGGTATCTTCCCGAAAGTGCCAAAAATTTCCAGGTCACTGCCTCAAACCCTCCCGGGTCAAGATCGAAAGATTGTGGATATACAGAAAATTTTCTAGTACTACAATGTAAAATTACTCCAAATCTCCAGTTTTTGGCTTTTTGAGGCTTTTTGAGTCCATCTATACAATTGTTAAGTCGCGTGAATAATTCCTGATCCGCCGCTGAAATGATAACGTTGCCGGTTGTTTTCGCAGTACTCATAGAGTTTTGCAGCATGCACAGAAAAACACTCGAAGGGATCTGGCGAAGCCTCGCGCTAATGAGGTAGGGGCTTGAGTTTTCCGGGACATGGTCAAACCCCGTTCAGATATTTCGAATTTTCCGGGTCAAATTATCCATCCAAAAATCGCCAAAATTTCTGGGTAAATCATTAATGCCAGGTCCCAAGATACCGTTTTTTTCGGGACGGGAGGGAAGATCATAGGAGGTTTTCCGGGGTCCTGCCTACGATGCGCAATAGGAAGACTTGAGAGTCAGAGAGGAAAAACATAAATGAGAAATTGAAATAGGTGTAAGAATTGGATGAGATACACCAAACATAATGCTGAAGGTTCGAGCCGTCGTGATCGTATAGGTATAAGAATCGAACCTTGCCGTGTGGGTACGAGTAGAAGAACTTCAACTTGACGAAATCCGAGCGGGAAATTGATGTCTGTGTCGCGGGAAGGAATGATATTTCTTTGCCACCGGTGTCGTAGCTCTACAGAATCGTTCCAAGGAATCTAAATTTGCGCGCCGAGTGGTTGGATAGGTTACAACTCGTTTGACTTGTGATTTGAGCATAAGGTAGAAGCCGGAGAAGGAAAGAACAGATGGCTGGATATAGAGTAACTGTCTTAAGAATATGACAAGCCGTGAGATGGGAGTGATACACATACATATACACACTTTTGGACCAGATTTTAGATGCCAAATGAACCAAAGCTTCCTAGAAGTCAGTCTGAAGTAGCAGGAAATTACTCTTTGAGGGTTGAGAAGGAGAGCGTTGAAGATTGAAAGAACATTTATTCCCACATCTCTTTACCCACACTGCACACGGCACATTGGGTATCACCACACCACCAAGGCTCCACATGCTTAGCTGGGAAAGGCTGGAATGATAAAAGGAATCAAGGATTTTCGTACTTTCGTGTTGCTCTCATATGTCCACAACAGAACTCAATCTCATTGGTCGCTAATTTTCATCACCTCTACACAATGTGAGCCCCAATGTTAAGGGCTACACCGTTATCTGATTCTATTCATAGGGATTACAGGAATGCAGGTGTTTAACATGCTACTTTGAACAAATGATGAAGCATTACAGGTTGTGATAGTTCTTGATTTCGATTCCTCCTAAATGCTCAATGTTTTCCGGAAGTTCATTTCTATGCACGTTCTATCCGGCCATCCATCTTCCGTTAAATTTATGGGACTCCTGGCCGCATTCGTCAACATATATGATTGTTTTGTTTTGTACGGCAAGTTCAAGACCCTCGGCTCAAAAGACCTGGCCGGAAGAACCCATAACCAAATTGGGGCAATTCGTGCAAATAGGATCCACATAAACTCGCTATAGCTATGGTCTCTCTCAGCTGTCACGGTGAGTCGCTGTGAGCAACGCCGATGTACCTTGACTTTGAAGTGCTGATCAACGTACACAACGAAGAACCAACTTTCAGTCAATCAAGGTGGCCATCTACGGAAAGACCGTTTCGATTAGGGCTTCACTGATCCATTGACAACATTTTTCAGAGTGCCGGATGTTATACAGCACCGCATCGACATTGAGTATAAGTATCGGGCTGGAGTATCTCAAGATCCCCAATCTCTACTTGTTCTGGTGTCGATACAGTTTATGGCATAGTTGTGCATTGCCATTCACTTGAACAGACGTATTCTAGTTCCTGTCATCATTTACTCTCACCGTGCACGTATCGAACATTCCAACGCCTCGCCATATGTTGTGATGCTATGTACGGTTCTCTAAGTGAACCGGAATAGCAGTGAGGTCGAGGGAAAGTCCTGTGAGTCACTCAGTGGTACTAAAGCTCTCTGAGGAGGTATAGAAGAGCGCGCTCCTGAGAGTGGCTAGTAAAACGGAGGAGTAAAAAGTACTCTCTATTCTGGATGTAGTATGTAGTATATATACTGAGTAATGTACAGCGGATGATCGGTCCCCTAGTCCGCACACAAGATCGATAGACCGATTGACTGGTCCATAGCGGTTGAAGTCTGGGTCGCGATCGATTGGCTTGTCCATAGCGGTTGAAGTCCGGGTCGCGATCACAAGGCTCTGTTAGTCAGAGACCTTGTGTCGAGTTTCGAGCGCACACGCGTACGAAGCTCGACAATGTACTCTTCATATACTTTTCGTGAGTTCTTCGTCTACCTAGATATCTCAGCTGGGACGTTGAATCTAGGATCAGATGAGTCCCTCTCTGAAGCGGCTTCAAATCGGATGGACATGGAAGATGAAAACGGCCGCACGAGCTCCTCTTCCAACAAGGCTCTGTTCATCCTTTTCATCGTCTTCCAACTCATAGGTCTCGTCGGTTCGATACTCATGCTACTCACTGCTTGTATATCTACAATGGTTCGCAAACGCTATTGGAGCTGGTTAAGCTTTGTTTTCTCGTGGGTCATTTCGTGTGTGTCCTACAGGTATGCGACTGCTTCATCGGACGCATGAATGTATCTACTCACAGGTTTATGACAGCCTTCTTGCGGGAGCTCGAATTGACTGGCAGCCTGAACTCCCCTTGTGCCTGACACAAGCTGCTCTCATCTACACTGTTCCGACTTTGTACGTTCCCCTTCAGCCGAGATAAGGTATGATCCTCATGATTCACCATAGAACTGCCTCTGCCAGTCTTGCGCTCGTCATTCAAGTGAGCCTGAGCTTGATTACGCGCAATGCTCTTCCTTTACGACCATCCTCGATATTCAGGTTCTCATAAGCGTACGCGTCTTGGCTGCTGCAACTCCCACAGCTAACACGATAACTTCAAATGTGGGAGGCCATACGTCGTTACATAAGATGTGGACATTCCTTGTGCGTGGCCTCTGGTCTAAGCTTTAAGCTTTTCATTTACGACAATTTGTATGCAGCTAGTTTTTCTTCCATACTTTTTTGGTGCAGGGATGTTCGCACTGTCACTCGTAATTGGCCTTAGGGATCGGGGGACAGTGACTAGGGAACCAGGAGGTTTTTATTGTAACATGATGAACCCGCTTCCGTGAGTGTTGCCTTTTGCTCCTTGTCCTGCCTCTTTTTTCTTTTGTGTTATTTACCACATAAATTATCCCCATTATTCGCTCTGTTTATACAGAGGCAAACTATCAACGGCTATCGTCGCAGTGATCATGCTCATCTGCGTGTGCTTGGGCGTTGCAATCTGTGTTATTCTACGTAAAAATTGGCGTGCGTTCTCCAGCGATGTTCGAGCACCACTAGCGACGGTGATGAGGGTGCTCTGCTTCAGTGCGTTCTCATTGTTGGCCATTGTGTGAGTCTTGTGTGTAATATAACTACTGGGTACTAAAGTGAAATTTTTGATGTTTAGGCTAGGTATTCTTTTTTTTTGCATGCCACGTGATAGTCATGGCCCTGGTATGGAAATTACATTATCACTTAGTGAGCAATCTGTTTTCAGCTATAATCAGTATCCTTGTACGTTCTGATCTAATGGTGCACATATCTGCAGTTCCAGTCGCAGCGGTCTTGATCTTTGGTTCCCAAACAGACCTTATCCGGTCGTGGAAGATTGGATTTCATGCGTGCTTTCAATCGGTGAACTCGGGCTCCAAGATGCTGCTTGATTTGACAGCAGTGGTCACAGTGCAGAATCATGGACAACCTCAATCTCGACATAGAAGGACGCCTCATTGTGGACCGCGCTGCAGCCATTTGTGCAATCATTCTCATAGCAGTCAAGACAGCATGATTAGTTTGGATGCTGCACTGGCATAGCCTAGCCTGACATAGACGATTCTAATTATGACTGCTTCCAGTCCTGCTTTACATCCGGGCTGTGGGAGCTGTATGCTCTTGGAAAATTATGCTGTGGAGTTCTTGGTGTCAGACGGTCGCCGTTCGGACGATACATCGCTTCCCCGTTTTTGACAAGTCGCTATTTCTCCTTTAGACTCTCGGAATACATCTTATCCCGAGTCACCCTGTCCCTCCACACTCCACTATTTCTGTTCTTCTTAACCTTCTTTGCCAAACGCCTTGTGCTGCTTAGTTGATTCAATAAACTTCGAAACTTTTTTATTTTCCTTATTCTTCTTCACACCAAGGTCACACACAAAGAAATATACTACATAAAAAGGATGTATATAACATTACCTGTCATTACAAATGTACTACTATTACCACCTAGTTAAATCTGCCTCTGTTGTATCGAATATCTAATCTTTCGTCCAACTAATGAACGACAACAGCAAATATGGTTGAGTGCTGCGGGAGTTATATGGATCAAACCGACGATCTGACCTACATCAGCCGACATCCCACAGCTGGAGCGCTTCTAGAAGTTGGTGAGATTATTAGAGTCGGAATTGATGATGATCCGGTCTACCAACGTAAGATGCCAAGACTAGACCAGAGTCTGGTTGATATACTAGCTATTCAACTTTCCTCACCAACTCGTCAAGCTCTCCAGCGCTCATACTCCATCTTTCTGCCAAATTAGAAACATCGTCTCCGGTGCTATTGTGCCCCGAAGTGGCAGACGTCTTATGCTTATCTTTCTGGATAAAAATCCATTCCCGAATACGGTCTTTCTCAGTTTGTTCTAGAGGACCGTTGCATAGCATTAGGTATGTCCTGAGGAGCCTGAGTAGGTGACAGAAGCATCAGCACAAAATAAGTGAATCAAGAAGAGACAGCACTAACGCAACACCCTTCTCTTCAAAATCCACGTCTGGTTCTTCCTTATCCCCATCTCCACCGTACGGCAGAGGATTCGTCAAAGCTTCGATAAGTACTTCGATGATGTTGTGACTTTGCATCGCCCTGAGTGTGGGTGTCGAGGTCGAAGCACGATCAGGCTGGGAGAGGTGAGCTGAATGAGAATTCGGGTGGATAGGACCTTGTGGTTGTTGAGAATCCGGCGTATGGGGATTTTCGGGAGAGGTCGAAAATGTAGATGTAGATAATGTTTCGTTTGGCGTAAGGAGACTGTTGAGAAGGAAAGCTGTCTTTCGCCTTACAGTGATATCTGGATCTTTTACGAAGAGGTAAGGAATAAAGTGAAGAAAGGTGAACAGTAAGTTAAAGCAATTAACAAACTACTAGACAGTGACTGGCACACCTTGCAAAGCTTGTCGTAGTCTATCCCAGCCATCCGATTCACCCGATCCCTCTGTGCCTTTCACATCCAACTGGTTCAACGCCGGTGCATTGTGCTTCAATAAACCGGAAAGTGCGTAGATTACTTTCGAACGGGTTTGTTTCGACGGAGAAGTAGAAGTAGATTTTGGTGCGAGGCAAGACGTGAGTGTTGTGAGTGGATTTAGTTTGAGGTACTACCAATGAAGTAAATCATGGATTGTAAAATCGAGTAGATTATACATACGGCATCTTGAGCAGATGGATTGTTTTGCAATGCGGTACCTATAACCCAGATAGCTTGTGTTGTGACGCTGTTCGGACTGGATACTAGAAGAGCGTGAAGAGGTTCCCACATGTTCAGTTTTTCCAGATCTACATATGGAGAATTATAATATAGACAGTTCGAAAAGACAAAGGATACCCACTATTCGCGTTGTCGATTTGTTCTATGAGCTAGATACATCAAAATGTTCGAACAAATCTTGATTATTCCAACTTCAGAGCGAGACTAACCATCTCCAGATTATCCAGCGCATCTACCCTATCATCCTCACTCCTGCTGTCGTCTACCGCTATACTCAAAGCCTCTTTCATCAGATCAGCATCGCTCTTGCCTAGTAACATATCGATGATTTCTGGGTTGAGGTCTTTTCGTTCTGGCAGTGGAGTACCACCATCTTGGGGTGTAGAGTTTTCGATGCCCCACCGGAGGAGAGATTGCATGCTTAGTGTTGGAGTTCGCGTTTATGAGGAGGAAAAAAGAGCAGCGGCTTAACTTTTGAATTCTGATTATATAGTGAAGTATAGAGAGAAACGGGTCGACCCTTCGAGAATGATCGCGATAAGAGAAGTATCAATGGCTGTGCGATAAGATTACCAACGCATCTATTATTCCTTTTTTTTTTTTGGAGGGGCGCTTCACGGATCGCCAAGTAGCCGACACTTATTCGTCATCTCTTGGGTCCACGCAGTTTTTCAGGGGATGTTTCCCTGCTATAGTCAGCATAGGTAGCATATTTCATAGTCATAATCACATATTTCGTCTTCATCCTCCTCGGGGAAATGCATTACGCACGAAGTGTGGGACTCAGTCTCCAGGTTTTCCGATCACCACTCTTCCTTCCTGACTTACCGACTTACCTCTACCCTACTCCTCCGTTCCCATCCCTCCCGGTGGTACCCACTAAAACCCCGTCAATCCAGTAATTCGTCCAGTCCCTTGGTAATCAATCTTCATTTACAAGGATCCCCTTCCAGGACTGGAGGACAAGCCTTTTTGATAAGGCTTTTTTTTCATATTTACGGTGCATCATGTTACGATCTAGTTCTAGCAGATCATTCACTTTTTTGACCCAGCGGTAACGGATTTCATTCTCTGTGAAATTCCTCCCTTCATTCCTAATCACTCTTTCACAACGCAGAGACCATATTAGGTGTGCTGATTGAATGACTAATGAAAGAAGAAGTGGTTGTTAAATCATGATGGTCCAGGTTTGTGAGGGTAACAAAGATGGAAGGCTGGAACCAGCTCATCTGCATGAATTTCATTTGCGGCAAGCCAGGAAAACTCTTTGTCTGTACCTTCATATCCTACCCACTGTATGTAATAACATAGGGGACATTTTTTGTATCAATGATCCAATTTCAAATCTAATACCTCTGCGATGTTGTATTCTTCTTCACCATCAACTTCCACTGGAGGTGGAGGAATTTGTTCATGATATGGGATTGAGTTCAGAGTATAGGGTTCGAGTTGTGATATGTGGAAAACTGGGTGGATATGACTGAGGTAGGAAGGGAGTTGTAACTTGTATGAGAGAGTTCCTATGTGCTCAAGAACTTTGAACAGTCCAAGATACTTCTCAGAGAGCTTCACAGTAGGTCAAGTGGTTTTTATGTGCTTTGCTAGCACGAATACCTGTGAATCAATGGGAAAATCTGGGTGAGTAACATGTTTTCTGTCTGCTTGCTCTTTGTATCGAGCTTGTGCATTAGTAATTTCTTTGTGTAGGAAAGAATGAATCTCATCTAAATTTGTTGCGAAGTCCATTGCATGATCAGAACAGATGTTGATTTCAGGTTTCACTGTAATGTTAGGGTGATAACTTTTAACCACAAAGAACGAAGTAATACCAGTGGAAATGTTTGGAGCATTGTTGTACACAAATTCCGCAATAGGCAAAAGCTTTGCCCAATCGTCTTGTTGATACACACAATACATACGTATGTATTGTTCCAGAGTCTGGTTAACTCATTCCATTTGTCCATCCCCCTCAGGATGATATCTAGAGGTGAAGTGTAGTTTGATTGAGAGAGCTTCTCCTAAAGTGCAAAAGAAAGCCAAAACAAATTCCAAACCTCAGTCAGAAGTGATGTGGCTAGGAACTCCGTGTTTCGAGAAAATGTGGTGGATGAATAGTTCTGCAAGCTCTTTAGACATTATTTTGTCATGTGTCATGATGAAAATGCCTTGTTTTGAGGCTCAATCCACTATTACTAAAATAGTTGTATGTCCATCAGAGTTGGGTAATTGTTCAATAAAGTCCATCAATATAGAACCCCAAGGTCAGACAGGAACTGGAAGTGGTTTGAGTAGACCATACAGCCTATGTCGACGAGGTTTGTTGTGTCTGCAAACTGTACATGAATTAATGTAATCACAAATGAATTCGCAAACTGTTATATCTATGCAAGCTAAGTCATTACAAAGCTTCGCAAAGCATTCCGATACTTAGATATTACTTATAACCTTTCACCACTATGCAATTACTTTGCGAAGGAATTCCGATGCGAAGAATTCACTCTTATCTCTTATCATTCTTATCGGATTTATACTATTCCTTTTATATCCTTTCCTTTGTTCTTTACTTACGAGCTAACCCATTCGGGCATGGCATCGCTTCGTGATCCTGACTTACCTTTAGTATAAAGCTGCAGTATCGAATAGGTAGTTTCTCAGTTTAAATATCAACCTTGATAGCACTTCGATAGTGATACCAATTAATCCTCTCTATCTGTATCATCGTTTTAAACATCCTCGCTGTCAGTAGGTTCCGCAATAGTCATCGCAAACAGAACACGTTTAACTTTCTTCTCTTGCGGACACGTGAAGTGTTGAGGACTCTACTAATAGTGGAGTCAAGGTCTGACTACATTGTCTAGGATCGTATTACCTCGCAAAGTCTTTCACTTCATATTTCCCCACGATTATCCCACGATCATTCCCGACAATCCCTTTGTGCACGATCATAACACAAACCTTTGGCCAAGTATACTGTCATTGAATAGCATCCGGAGTCTGGTTCTGACCAAAATGACCCAAGAGTGGGTGGTTGTGAAAATAATGTAGAATTTGAACATGTAAATTGGAAATGTTAGGAAATATAAATGTGATCATCAAGTCATAACAATCCATCAAAACCTATTGTCCAACAAGTGTTTGAACCATCCTTCACGAACTTTAATCCCACAATTGATTCCGGATCCATTTTGATTGAATCGTGAATAGTGGAATGGAGTGCCTCTATATCCATAATGATGGAGGCGCAAAGTGCTGGTCCTTCTAGGAATGTAGCTCGAAGGGAAGTAGTTAGTTGTTCATTAGTGAATATAGGTCTGAAATTCTGTGGATTAACTTGTGTGTAGCCAATATCCCCCTCTTTTGGGTAGACATCCCAGCATCTAGTCATTGAATCAGGTTTTTCACCTAGCTTACCTGGTCTGAATCAGATTACCATATTAAATTGATGCAGGTACTCTGACCAATGAACTTGTTGTCACATAAGGATTTTCGTCATCAAGAAGTATACAAGATTTTTGTGATCAGTAACAACGTTGATAGGATCTCCCAATCCCTCAAGGTAATGTCACCAGCCTTTGAATGCTTCGAAGATTGCAAGAAGCTCCTTGTCGTGAGTGTTGTAGTTGAGTTCTGCAGCTTGAAAAGTCCTCAAGAGGGATGTGATAGGGTGAATTTCTCTGTCAGGTAGTAAGATCGAAAGGATCATGGCTAAAGTGTAATCCAAAGCATCCATTTCCATAATGTCAGCGACTTGCTAGCTCTCACAAGAGATAACCAGGTGTCACACAATGAATGATGAGCAAGAGGATGAGAAAAGCAATGAGGATAAAACAACCCAACTAGAAGTCTAGCTACCAAGGAGTATAGATGAGAATAGAGCTAAGGAATATAACTACAAAATACCAGGTCTTATATATGTATGGGATATGAAGTCATGAGAAGCATCTCACGCCGTGACTGTGAGGATATACAATAAGAGTCGCTCGTATCCATAAGTAAAGCTGTAAGTATTCCGTGAGTAAACAATAAGGCAATATAAAAAGAAACATGGATGTGGAACAATAGTGACGTTGTCCTGTCAATGAGCTGACAGGCACGAGAGAGTCACACCTAAGTGAAATGACAATGTGAGAACAATAAGGTTGACATGTGTAATCTAAACAGAAATGAAAATATAATAAGTGCTAGTGTAAGTGCTTTAATGATTAGGTAAGTAAATAAAAGAAAAGGAAAAGAATAATAGAAAAAAGTGTGTTTTGTAACACATAATTAGATGTCAATTTGGTTCCCAGTGTGCCAGAATAGGAGCATGAGTGAAGCTGTATTTGAGCTTCTCAAAGGCTTCTTGGCAGTTGGTGTTCCAATTCCATGGTGTATCCTTTTGCATGAGTCATATCATTGGAACTATGATATCACTATAATTATAAATAAAATGTTGATAAAAATTGGCAAAGCCAAGAAAAGACTGGACATCTTTGACTTTCCGAGGTACCAGCCAGTCAATGATAGCTTGAACTTTGTCTTTTGACATTGTTAAGCCCTCTGGGGAAAGTGTTAAGGCTGTGCACCAGAAGGAAATAGATCAAGGTTCCGGAGCTCTGTTCGAAGCTTCGGAGTCTGGAAACTATAGTAACAGCAAAACAAAGTAATGGAAAGGCTAAACAGGCCTTGGGAAGTGATGGGACTTCAGCAAAGCTTTCGGCAATGCTCCCTACACGTTATCTGGGTGTCCCTGCGAAGTGCAAAGAAGAATGAAGTTCCGGAGCGTCGGAAGCTTCCGATCGATTGATCTGGATGTGATTAAGCGTAATAGATAAGGAGTATAGAAGGTAACTTTTATTTCAAGCTGGGGAACTAAACTAAATGAGTTGACCTAAGTACTAAACTGCCTAATTGTTAAATAAAAGACAATAAGTGAGAAGGATTCGAAATAATACAATAATGGTGTTTTCCAAGAGCCAACAGGCGTGGGAATGCATCGGTCATGATGACCGAGTGTCATGTGATGTATCCGAGGTTGTTCCGAAGTTATTGAGCCAAGGAACAGAGTACAAAATCGACCAAGATTCGAGTTGAACTTGGTAACAAACACAAAATGGATCGGAAGGATGATTGATTGACCGGAAGATCGGCCAGAATGCCGGAATGTTCATATAGTGATTGATGACCTCGGAAATTGTCCGGAAAGCATAGTGGAGCTTGGCATATATATAACAGAAAGAATATACCCAAGATACTCTACCATGTCAACCTCCCATTCACATTTTGTGAGATTCATGTAAAGTCAATGTTTAGGAAGACAATGGAGGACCTCGCGAACATGTTTGCAATGTAATACCTCATCATCGGAGTAAATAAGTATGTTGTCAAGATAGACAATAACATAAACATCTAAAAGATCAGTGAATATGTCATTAACAAACCTTTGGAAAGCTGCAGGAGCATTAGTGAGTCCGAATGGCATAACCTTCCATTCATAAGAACCCCAATGAGTTCTGAATGTCATTTTCCATTCGTCGCCTTCCGCAATTCAAACTAAATGATATGCATGAGCGAGATCAAGTTTGGTGTAAAACTTAGCTTTTTTTGGAGCATCTAGTAAATCAGAAATAAGAGGCAAAGGATAACAATCTTTCTTTGTGATGTTATTAAGACCAGGAAAGTCTATGCAAAGTCAAAGTTTACCATCCTTTTTTGGTACGAATAAGACCAGAGCTCCATGAGGAGAGGACAAAGGTTGAATCGCACCTGATTCGAGGTGCTTATTGATGAATTCACATAGAGCCTCTAATTCTTTAGCAGAAAGAGGGTAAAGGCAACCAATAGGTGGTTCAGTGCCTTCCTCCAATTCAATTTTGAGGTCATAGGGTCAGTGCTCATGCAGCACTTCAGATTCGACTTCATTGAAGACATCCACAAAGTCCACATAATGCTTTGGTAAGGATGAGGGATCACTTTTGTTCGCTGAAGTTGTCAAAGCAGCTCATGCTGTAACTTCACTGTGAACTCCATGTAAAAGCAATGGTTCACACTTGGCATTTTTGCAAGCACGGTTAAATAGTTCTGCGTTGACAAAAGCAATGTCAATTTCCGGGTTTTCGAGTCATGAAGCAGCCAATTGAGCCATTGAAGGATAGGAATAGATGGGTTCATAGGAAAAAGAGTCCAATAAAGGACAAGGTGGATGGCGAGAACAAGTTCATGAAGATGGTCACAAAGGGACCTCTTCGGAACTAATGGTAGGCTGACCCCGCGAGGGGACAGTTTCTTCCAAAATGGATGTTCATGGAAGTGAGGACGTCGAGGGAAACTCAACTTGCTTAGTGGAGTGGAATGTAATGTTTCTTGATGCCCAGTCAATCAACAGATTGTAGTGGGTCAAGAAACTGTATGTTAAGACTGTTACAGTGAGGTTCCATGAGGTCTAGAGTGAATAGGATAATATATATTGTTCTGATAGTTTCTGGGTTTGTATGGTAACTACCAATCAGTAGAAAAGTAGAATGGTAAAGTCGAACAAGAACCTTAGCACCACTTTCAGTAGTGCTCCCACTATGTCATAGTGGTTCCATGGATGTTCGTAGATTTCGGACATCCGGAAGTTGACCGGATGAGTTTGGTCTAGATCGGAATGATCTAAGTTGATATTTAAACTAGAGAACTATCTACTGGACACTAATGCTTATATACCAGTAATCCTAATTGTTAAAAGAAGAACAATGAGTATCTGTGATAAAACAATAAGTATTGTAAAAAGTTCCCGATAATATAATTAAAAGATAATAGTGTGGGCGTTAAAAGTAATCATATCTGTTAACATTGGATGTCGTCGTACAGTCTGGTGCCGAACCAATAAGGAAAGGAAAGGAAGGAATTATAACCATTGGTTCTGTAACTTCCGGATGTTCCGTACGAGGTAGCGGAAGCATACCCGTAACAGTATCCCCCTACTAGGCTTTCGGCCTCAAAAGCCTCATACAACTGTCAGCGACTCACTAGCTCTCACAAGAGACAACCAGGCATCACACAATAGATGATGAGCAAGAGGGCGAAAAAGCAAAAAGGAGATGGATAAGACAACCCAATACTAGTCTAGCTACTGAGGAGAATAGATGAGAATAGAGCTAAGGAATATAACTATGAAATACTAAGTCTTATATACTAATGGGATATGAAGCCGTGAGAGATGTCTCCTGCCGTAACCGTGAGGATCGACAATAAGAGTCTCTCGTATCCATAAGTAAAGCTGTAGGTATTAGGTGAGTAAACAATAAGGCAATATAGAAAGAAGCATGGAAGCGGAACAATAATGATGTCATCCTGTCAATGAGCTGACAGGCACGAGAGAGTTGCGCCTAAGTGAAACAACAACGCGAGAACAATAAGGTTGATGCGTGTAATCTAAATGATAATGAAAATATAATGAGCGCTGGTGTAAGTGCCTCAGTGATTAGGTAAGTAAATAAAAGAAAAGGAAAAGAATAATAAAAGAAAAGAATAATGAAAAAAGATGTTTTGTGACAACAACAGCCATTCATTTGAAAAGCATTGATCCAATCAACAGATCGGACAAAGAAATTGCTAATCAGAAATGTTTGGAATTTGATCAGTCAGCCACATTACAGTTGGTAGGGTATAAATACCTGTTCGAATAAAATTTTCTAAGTCCCCACTTTCTCTTTCTTTTCACCATGTCACCTCATACCTCCCTTACCAACTCTTCCCTTCCCTCAGACAATGAGGAGGAAGCCGAAATCACCCGCCTCCAGAAACTTAAGGACGAACGGGCTAAATGCGAGGCCAAATGCAAGGCTGAAGAGGAAAGGGAAGAAGCTGCAGCAGAGGCCCGGCTAGTAGAGATTCGGAGATGTAAGGAAGAGAAGAGGAGGGAAGCCGAAGAAGAACAACAGCAAATTGAGTTGGAGGATGCTCAGAAGAGAGCGGAAGATGAGGCTAGAGCTGAGGAAGCAGCTATGCAGAAGGAAGTTGAGGAGTCCAATCGGACTGTGGAGAAAGAGAATGAGGAGAAAACAGAGGCTTCGGTACCCCAGAAGCATGAACGCCCTCTGGTAAAGGTGCATATCACTATTTCTCTCTACAATTTATTCTGATTTCATATTAGGTTGCGGCTTCTGTGGATCCGACTTTACACATTGACGATTCCTTGTCCTCAAGGTCCGAGGATGCCGACACTGTTCCTACCCCTACTTCTTCCCCTAAAAAGGAAGTAAAGTGCAACCGTTGCCTTTCCAAGGGCATATCATGTGTTTCGGTAGGTGTACGGTTGTCATCGTGCCAAGCCTGTCATACCGCCAAGGCCCATTGCTCGTTGGTGCAGGCTGAGCGTCCCCGCCAAATAAAGAGGGTGAAGGTAGAAGAGTCTGGTACTTCATCAAGCAGTAGGACAATAGAGGACCTCCGAGGGGATGTACAGGACCTAACCTGTTGGTTAGCATTATTAGAGGACATGGTCCAGTTCCTTGTAAGGATCCAAGGAGATGAAGCAGAAACAGAGGAAGAAAGGGAAAAGAGAATGGGGGATAGGAAGGGAAAAGGTCAAGAATAGGCCTAGTAGTAGTTTTTTGGACTTTGAATAAAACTCGGTTTCTATATTTTCCAAGAAATTTGTCTGGTATCAGACTTTGAGTAAAAAATTTATCATAGTTCAAAGTGAAATGGAAAAGTAAGGAATATGCTGACTGAAATTGGCTGATAATACTTATAAGAAATGAGTTTAAATTTCGGATGGAAATGTCCAGATAGCGGAAGTTTGAAAGAGTAGGCATATGAAATTCCAGTAAGGGATTATTGCTCAATAAACTATCATGGCGGTAATCCCTTCAGTTAATTTCAACTGTTCGGAAGTGAAAAGAAAATATAAAATATAGAAAAAGATAAGTAGAATCGTTGTCATGAAACGATCTTTTTTCATTATTCTTTTCTTTTATTATTCTTTTCCTTTTCTTTTATTTACTTACCTAATCACCAAAGCGCTTGCACTAGCGCTTGTTATACTTTCATTATCATTTAGGTTACATGCGTCAACCTTATTGTTCTCGCGTTGTCGTTTCACTTAGGCGTGACTCTCTCGTGCCTGTCAGCTCATTGACAGGACGACGTCATTATCATTCCGCTTCCATGCTTCTTTCTATATTGCCTTATTGTTTACTCACCTAATACCTACAGCTTTACTTATGGATACGAGAGACTCTTGTTGTAGATCCTCACGGTTACGGCGCGAGATATCTCTCACGGCTTCATATCCCATTAGTATATAAGACTTAGTATTTTGTAGTTATATTCCTTAGCTCTATTCTCATCTATTCTCCTCGGTAGCTAGACTTGTAGTTGGGTTGTTTTATCTATCCTCTTTCGCTTTTTCGCCCTCTTGCTCATCGACTATTGTGTGATGCCTGGTTGTCCTTGTGAGAGCTAGCGAGTCGCTGACAATCGTATGACAATTTTAGTGGATGTCCTGCAAGGGTCCCGGCTTCGATGGGTATCAGTTATGGAATTCTCCGAGAAGTTCATCAGTATGCATTTCATCAGCTCTGATCCACAAGAATTCTTCTTCAGTACCTTCATAGCCTTTCCAACAGATAAAGTACCATAATGGACACCATTGGTACCTATGATCCATTTTCGAATCTAGGATCTCTGCAACTTCAAACTCTTGTTCACCATCTACCTCGATCGGAGGTGGCGGAGCTTGCATGCGGTTAGGTATCGGATTGGGAGTGTATGGTTCCAATTGTGAAACATGAAATACGGGGTGTATTCTGGAGAGGTAATCTGGTAGTTGTATCTTGTAGGCTAATGTTCCAATGCGTTCGGTAACCTTGAATGGGCCAAGATACTTTTCCGAGAACTTCAGAGTGGGTCGGGTCGATTGGATGTGTTTGGCTAATACAAAGACTTCAGATCTGATCTGGAATTCAGGAGTGGAAATATGTTTCCGGTCAGCCTGTTCTTTATACTGATGCTGAGCATTAGTAATTTCATCACAAAGGAATGCATGAACTTCATCCAAGTTGACGACAAAATCACGAGCCCAATTGGATTGGATATCAACTTCCAGTCAAATGGATATATTCAGATGGTAACCTTTGTTAGCAAAGAAGGGTGTAATACCTGTAGATGCATTTGGTGCATTATTGTACGCGAACTCAGCCATTGGTAGAAGGCCGGACCAATTGTCCTGTTGGTAATTGCAATAAATGTGGATGTATTGCTCCAGGGTTTGGTTGACTTGTTCAGTTTGACCATCGGCTTCGGGGTGATATCTGGAAGTATAGTGAAGTTCCATATTTAATGATTGGCCAAGGGCCCAGAAGAATGCGGACATGAATTTGGATCCTCGGTCTGAGGTTACATGGCTCAGGACTCCGTGTTTCGAGAAGACATGAATGACAAAAAGTTCAGCTAATTGTTCGGATGTGATTGTAGTATGACACTGAATGAAAATGGATTGTTTTGATGATCAATCCACAATCACTAGGATGGAATTGTAACCATCCAACATTGGTAGTTCTTCAATAAAGTCCATGGATATGGAATCCCAAGGGTGCGTTGGTACCGGAAGAGGCTTTAGTAATCCATAAGGCTGATGTCAGTGGGACTTGTTCCTACCACAAGTAGTGCAAGAGGCAACGTAGTCTCGTATGAAATCTCGGACCTTAGGCCAGGTATACTGCCCACGAATGGATTCTAGAGTCCGGTTTTGACTGAAGTGGCCGGAAAGAGGGTGATCATGGAAATATCATAGAACTTGTAATCATAGATCTGAGTGATTCGGAACGTATATCCGGTTATCAAGTCATAGTAGATCATCTTTGCCCATAGTCCATTGAGTTTTAGTAGTGTCTTGGGCATATGTGAGACCTAGTGCAGACTCCAGATCAATTGGTAATGATTGTTGAATTGCTTCATGTAAAGCATTGATGCCCGGAGCACCGGTCCTTCAAGGAAAGTAGCCCGAAGTGAAGCGGTAAGCTGTTCATTAGTGAATACAGGTTGGAAGTTCTGTGGATTGACTTGGGCATAGCCGATATCCCCCTCTTTTGGGTAGACATCCCATCGTCTAGTGATGGAGTCCAGCTTTTCCCCTAATTTACCCAGTCAAAACCGGATAACCAAATTGAATTGGTGAAGGTATTCGGACCATTGAACCTGTCGCCAAGTCAGAACTTTCATTGTAGAAAAGTACTCAAGATTTTTATGGTCAGTGACCACATCGATTGGGTCACTGGAGCCTTCAAGGTAGTGCCACCAAGCTTTAAAAGCTTCGAAAATAGCTAGAAGTTCCTTGTTGTGTACATCATAATTTAGTTCTGCTGCGTGAAGCGTGCGTGAAAGAAAAGTGATAGGATGTACTTCCCCGTCCGAAAGCTGAATTGAAAGGATAGCTGCGATCGCATAGTCGGAAGCATCGGTTTCCACAATGAGTGGTCGATTAGGTTCCCAGTGAGCTAGAATAGGCGCGCTGGTGAACGCTTGCTTGAGATTTTCGAATGCTGACTGGCATTCTGCAGTCCAAATCCAATCCGTTGTTTTTCGGGTGAGTCGGGTTAATGGAATCACAATGTCACTATAATTGTAAATGAAATGCCTATAGAAATTGGCAAATCCGAGAAAAGACTGGTTATCTTTGACCTTTCGAGGCACTGGCCATTCGATGATAGCTTTTACTTTATCCAAAGACATGGTAAGGCCAGTGGGAAATAAGATGTACCTGAGATATTTGACTATGTCAACTCCGAAGAAACATTTCGCGAGATTGCAGTAGAGTTGAGCTTGTCAGAGTCTTTGGAGGACTTCTCAGACATGTTCCTCATGATCTTCCGGATTATCAGAATATACTAGAATATCGTCAATGTAAACGATCACATAAACATCCAGTAAGTCTGCAAAGATAGAGTTAACAAATCTTTGAAATGCAGCCGGGGCATTGGTAAGTCCTTCTGGTATTACTTTCCACTCGTAAGACCTGTAGCAAGTCCGGAAGGCAGTCTTCCATTCGTCGCCTTCGGCAATTCATATGAGATGGTAAGTGTGAGCTAAATTGAGTTTAGTGTATATGGCCGCCTTTTGGGGTGCATCCAGCAGGTCGGATATTAAGGGTAATGGGTAACGGTCCTTTTTTGTGATGCGATTAATTCCTCGGAAGTCAACACATAGTTGGAGAGATCCGTCCTTCTTCGGTGCGAATAGTACCAGTGCACCATATGGTGATGATGAGGTTTGAATTATACCTGTAGCTAGTTGCTTATCCAGGAAATCATGAAGGGCCCCCAATTCCTTTGGAGATAATGGATACAGTCTTCTGAGAGGTGGCTCAGCACCTTCTTCTAAATCAATCTTTAGGTCATAAGATCGATGTTCCAGAAGCTCTTTGGAAGAGCTTTTGTTGAAGACATCAGCAAATTCGGCATATTGATCCGGAAGGGTAGATCCTTGTTCCTGAGATTCAAATTCTTCAGTACTAGAACCTTTAGTAGTAATTTCAGAAGGAATGTAATGAAATAGAATCGGCTTGATACCAGTGTCCTTGCAGACCCGGTTGAAAGCCACTGCTCCCAGAAGTGCGATGTTGACGTCTGGATTTTCCGCAGATTCAGTACGAGATCCCATTTGCGATACTGTCGGGTATGAGTAGATGGGCTCATATGGAAATTTGTCCATGAGTGGACGAGGTGAAAGGCGAGAGCAAGGTTTAGAGCGTGATGCATCTGGTTTCACTAATGGCTCCTGAAGTGGAGCGGACACTTCGGAACTTGAATTTAAAGTATCTGGAAGTGTAGACGTCTGTTTGAAAACATCTTGGTCAGTGTTTCGGAAAGAAATTGTTTTTGTAACCCAGTCAATCAACAGATTGTAGCGGGACAAGAAACTATATCCTAATACAGCTTTGCAAGATGAATCCAAAGAAGTAACATAGAAGTTAATCATAAAAGACTTGCCAGTCGGAAAATGGATCGAAAGTTCGACTGTTTCCGAAATAGAATTTGCAGTAAGAGAACCATTGAATAAATGGAGATTGATCGGAGATATAGGTGTTGTTGGAATAGAATGCTTTTTTACATAGGAAGAATTGAGAAAAGAGTCTGCAGAACCGGAATCAAGTAAGCATGAAAATTGTAGTAAAGATAATGTACCAGCCGGTTCTTCTGGTGATTGAAATTCAGTATTAAGTGTAAATTGGAGAGATTGTTCATATTCAGAAAGAGTGGATGCGTTAAGTATTACTTCCCCTGGGTAGGCACAAACCGAATCAACGCAACTCTCACTTCGTACCGGGGTACAAGAGCTGCAGATAATTTTTCCGAATCATCTGAAGATGATCAGACATTCATGGTAGCATCCTCAACCTCCGCCACTTGACCGCGAGGTTGGCTCGATTTCTGATTAGGACAATCTTCTAGTTTATGCTTACCACCACAGAACATACACAGGTTGAATTTCCTGCGTCTCTCCTTCTCTTCTGGCTTGACTTTACCATCTGGTCTGAGATGTTTCTGATATGGCTTCGCCTGTTGAGAAGTTGAAGAGTTCGAAGAGGATTGACCTGAAGGTCCACTGCTGGCCAATTTGTTCTTATTGTCGAACCAATGCTTCTTCCCTTGATTCTGACTGGTAGTCTGCGGGCTATTAGTACCTTTAGACTGATTTTCCAATAAAGAAGAAGTTTTGTTCAAAGGATTCGGATTACCCTTCTTACCCAGGTTCGAGGTTTTACTACCCGAACCTGATCCGCCATAACGAGCAGACTCTTGTTTCTTCTCTTCTTCTCTTTGCCAGTACTGGTTGTCGATCCAAAGAACCTCTGCCTGATATTCGGCAAGGTTTCGAGGCTCTGGAACACGGGCCATTTCGTCCTTAATTTGGGACGCTAGAGCATGCTGATAAGCCCACTTCAAGGAACTCGAATTCCAATTGGTGAGAGCAGCAAGTGTATTGAATCAGATGTTAAATTTACGAACCGATTCGTTTTCCTTCATCTTCAAGTTTCTGTCATATGTATGTGAATCGAGTTATTCTGCGATTCCGCGATCCATTTACCTACTTCGCGAAGAGTTCCTAAGCTCAGGAATCCTTCGTTATCTTTCCTAATCATTATCGGATGAGTACTACACCTATTATATCCCTTCCTTTGTTCTTTACTCCACAAGCTAGTCTATTCGGAGTTAGTATCGCTTCGCGACGCTTATGTAATGCATAGTATAAAGCTACAACATCCAATAGGTAGTTCTGTAGTTTTAATATCGACTTAGATCTGCTCTCTCTTCGTATTACAGATGTTCACTATCTGTGATACATTCTCAACACAGCTCTGACATTCCGCGAACTGATGCTGCTACTACCTTTATATTGGACCATCGACATGTTGAGGGCACTACCAATAGTAGTGTCGATGTCCAACTACCTTTCCATAACTCCGCAAATCATTCCTCCCTTTGCGAGGGAATTATCCCCTCACATTCGCAACCAATTCCGCGATTACATCGCGATCATTCCGCGATTCCGGAGTTGCACAATCTTAACAGTTTCCGAGTTTATCCTTGGCATCCCCCTGCATGTTGTAAAGACCGAAATTATCTTGTAACTCCTTCACGAGTGCTGAAAAAGAGCTGGTCCACATAGGAAGTGCTACTGCATTGGGGTCGAGGATATCCAGCTCGAACCATTCATGAGCAGATCCACTCAGATAAGACAAGGTATAGGCAATCTTCCTTTGATCAGTGAAATAGTTAGGCCGATCTAGGAAGACAAAGGATAAGGAAACTAGGAAGGATTTGAGTTTCCGAGGCTCAAGACCATTGAAAATGTCTGGTTCCCGAACTTTCGCTTTTCTCAATTCGGTTGGCTCCGATCGCATTACCCAATCCTTCGAGTGTTCCTCAGAAAGCTTGGAACATTTGAAGAAACTCCTGTTTGGAAGAGTTGTTGTTCGGTGGGAAGACTGGTCTCCTGGGACTTTCCAGCCCACCAAATCCTCCACCACCTGGACCACCCGGACCTCCAGGTCCACCACCACCTGGACCTTCATCATCATCCGATCCATCCGGATCAGCTGGATTTTCTTCAGCCCCTACTGGATCTTCCTCACCATCTTGATCCTCCCAGTTATCTTCTTCAGGATGATCTTCTTCCTGTCCTTCAGGAATCTGAGTGTTGTCCAGTGCATTTCGGGCCAAGAGCTGTCCGAAAATAGCTGCTGCTGTTGGGGATGGAGGTATGATTGCAGATGAAGCGGTCGCTATTCGAGTTACCATCCAGGGTGTTCTTACCTGAACCAGTATTCCAGTTGCGGTGTATAATGTTTGGATTTCATAGTCTAATGTTTCAGTATTTCCGCCAATTGCGGACTCCGGATTCACCTCCGTAGTCGAATGTGCAGTTGACATCATTGGTCCGAAAACATTTGCTCTCCTTTGACCTCCTAAGGCCGATATAGATTCGGAGTATGGTGCGAAGGATTGTGCATTAGCAAGAAAAGGATTTGACTCTTCAGCCTGATTCAGTACATCTGAATTGTTAGTGGTTCCGGTTCCTTTGGGCTTGTCGAGTTATTGGAGGCGCCATGAATACAAATGAATATGAGTCACGACAATAGCGAGTGATAGTTTAAATATACTGTTAAGACTGTTCCAGTGAGGTTCCGTGAGGTCTAGAGTGAATAGGATAGTATATATTGTTCTGATAGTTTCCGGGTTTGTATGGTAACTACCAATCAGTAGAAAAGTAGAATGGTAAAGTCGAACAAGAACCTTAGCACCACTTTCAGTAGTGCTCCCATGGATGCTCGTAGATTTCGGACATCCGGAAGTTGACCAGATGAGTTCGGACAACTATAAAGTAAGACTGGAAAGCCCGGACGGAGTTTATAGTGATAACCTCTCTAGATCGGAATGATCTAAGTTGATATTTAAGCTGGAGAACTATCTACTGGACACTAATGCTTATATACCAGTAATCCTAATTGTTAAAAGAAGAACAATGAGTATCTGTGATAAAACAATAAGTATTGTAAAAAGTTCCCAATAATATAATTAAAAGATAATAGTGTGGGCGTTAAAAGTAATCATATCTGTTAACATTGGATGTTGTCGTACCGTCCAGTGCCGAACCGATAAGGAAAGGAAAGGAAAGGAAGGAATTATAACCATTGGTTCTGTAACTTCCGGATGTTCCGTATGAGGTAGCGGAAGCATACCCATAACACTGTAACCTAAAACTGCTTTGCAAGAGGAATCTAGTAAAGTGACATAAAATGTCAGTAGTAGTAGCTCGCCAGAGGGAAACCGAACATTAAGAGATGTCATCTCGGAAATTGGTTTTGGAGATAAAGAACCATCAAAAAGTCTGAGATTGATTGAAGGAATAGAAGAAGTAGGGAGAGAATGTTTATACACAAATTGAGAATCAATAAAACAATTAGTAGAACCAGAATCAAGTAATGAGATAAAGGAAAGCTTCGCAGAAACATCACAAAGTGAAAAATCTATAGTAAGAGGTATTGTAAAAGATCATTCATCATAAGAAAGAGTTGATGTGTTTAATTTGACTTCCCCAGTAGTATGAACCTGGTCAATGCAACTCCTGCTTCATACTGGGGTACAGGAGTTGCAGACTATTTTTCTGATACCAAAGAGGTACTTGCCACTGCTTCCTGTGTTTCTGTGGCACATCCATGAGCTTCATGAGACTTTTGTTTCTCGCAGTCGTTGAACTTATGATTCCCACCACAAAACCCGCACAGCCCCAACTTCTTCCAGCATTCTGACTCCTTTGCAAGTAGTTTGCCATCCGAGCCGAGATTGTTCACGTATGCAGGTTAAGACACCACAGAACTTGTCGATGATGAGGAATTTCTACCTCCATTAGCCTTACCTTTTTTCCCTGAATTATTTGTTGAAGTCATAGGTGTATTGGTTGTGGAGGAGGATGTAGGATTTTGTGAAGAACCTGGCAAATTCTTCTTTGATGTAGTTGATGCTTTCCCTCCTGAGGAAACACTGGTTGATCTAGCAGCTTCTCTTTTCTGCTCTTCTTCTCATCTCCAGTACCTGTTATCTATGCAAAGTACCTTGTAATGGTATTCTATGAGCATCTTCGGCTCCGGAAGACAAGCCATCTCATCTTTGATATGGCTTGCCAAGCTGCATTGATAAGCCCATTTAAGGGCGTGCGAGTCCCAATTAGTAGACACTGTGAGGGTATTGAAATGGATATTATACTTTCATATGTTGTTGGATTCCTTCATCCTGTTATGATCGTGCACAAAGGGATCGTCGGGAATGATCACAGGGAAACACGAAGTAAATTACTTCGCAAGGTAAAACGATCCTAGACTAAGTAGTCGGACCTTGACTCCACTATTAGTAGAGTCCTCGACACTTTGCATGTCCGCAAGAGAAGAAAGTAAACGTGTTCCATTCGTGATGACTATCGCGGAACGTACTGACAGCGAGGATGTTAAAATGATGATACTGACAGCAAGGATGTTAAAACGATGATACTGATAGAGGATTAATTGGTATCACTATCGAAGTGCTATCAAGGTTGATATTTAAACTAAAGAACTACCTATTCGATACCATAGCTTTATACTAAAGGTGTCAGCGACTCGCTAGCTCTCACAAGAGACAACCAGGCGTCACACGATAGACGATGAGCAAGAGGACAAAAAAGCAAAAGAGGATGGATAAAACAACCCAACTACAAGTCTAGCTACCGAGGAGGATAGACGAGAATAGAGCTAAGGAATATAACTACAAAATACTAAGTCTTATATACTATTGGGATATGAAGCCGTGAGAGATGTCTCACGCCGTAACCGTGAGGATCTACAATAAGAGTCGCTCGTATCCATAAGTAAAGCTGTAGGTATTAGGTGAGTAAACAATAAGGCAATATAGAAAGAAGCATGGAAGCGGAACAATAATGATGTCGTCCTGTCAATGAGCTGACAGGCACGAGAGAGTCGCACCTAAGTGAAACGACAACGTGAGAACAATAAGGTTGACGCGTGTAACCTAAATGATAATGAAAATATAATAAGCGCTAGTGTAAGCGCTTTGGTGATTAGGTAAGTAAATAAAAGAAAAGGAAAAGAATAATAAAAGAAAAGAATAATGAAAAAAGATTGTTTCATGACAAAAGGTAAGTCAGGATCGCAAAGCGATGCCATGCCCGAATGGGTTAGCTCATAAGTCAAGAACAAAGGAAGAGATATAAAAGGGATAGTGTAAATCCGATAAGGATGATAAGAGATAACAAGTAATTGCTTTGCATCGGAATTCCTTCGTGAAGTAATTGTGTAGTGGTAAAAGGATATAAGTAATATCTAAGTAGCGGAATGGATCGCGAAGCTTTGTAAAGACTTAGCTTGCATAGATATATCACATCCTTAACATTCTGAGCTTATCCTTGGCTTCCCCCTGTGCATCGTACATACCGAAATTATCCTGTAATTTTTTCACCAATGCCACAAAGGAACTTGTCCAAGCCAGCATCACAGAAAGATTCAGATCCAGAATATCTGGTTCAAACCATTCCTTTGCAGAGCCACTGTTATGATCATGCACAAAGGGATTGTCGGAAATGATCGCGGGATGATCGCGGGAAAATACGAAGTGAAATACTTCGCGATGTAAAACGATCCTAAACGAAGTAGTTGGACCTTGACTCCACTATTAGTAGAGTCCTCAACACTTCGCATGTCCGCAAGAGAAGAAAGGTAAACGTTTTCCATTCACAATGACTATCGCGGAACATACTGACAGTGAGGATGTTTAAAACAATGATACTGATAGAGGATTAATTGGTATCACTATCGAAGTGCTATCAAGGTTGATATTTAAACTAAAGAACTACCTATTCAATACCATAGCTTTATACTAAAGGTAAGTCAGGATTGCAAAGCAATGCCATGCCCGAATGGGTTAGCTTGTAAGTAAAGAACAAAGGAAGGGATATAAAAGGGATAGTGTAAATCCGATAAGAATGATAAGAGATAAAGAATAATTGCTTCACGTTGGAAGTCCTTTGTGAAGTAATTGCGTAGTAGTAAAAGAATATAAGTAATATCTAAGTAGTGGAATGGATCGCAAAGCTTTGTAATGACTTAGCTTGCATAGATATAACAGTATCCCCCTCTTAGCCTTTCACCCTCGAAAGCCTATGTGATTGTTGATGGTTAATGGATCTAAAGTTAGGTAGAATGGAAAAGTAAAAAGGAAAAGAAAAAAGAAAAAGTGAAAAGGAAAAGTAAATTTTCCAAATGCCATGCGAGTTATGATAGAGGTAAACAAAAATTTTGAAGTTGAACCTGCCCTCAACTACGAATGCGTATAAAATGCGAGGGCTTTCTCTGTTTTTTCCTAAGTCCTCATCACTCTACAATGTCTCTTACCATTACTGCCACAGAAACCGTGCAAGAACGATGAGCGCGCCTTGTTCATGAACAGGTGGAACGAGCCCGCCTTTGTCAACTTGAGATTGATGCGCAGGAAGCCACCTTTGAGGAGGAGATGGTTAGATTGGAGGAAGAAGCTGCTTGTGAGGCGGAGCGCGAGGTGGAGATGAGGAGACTCGAGGAGGAGAAACAGGCCATGAAGAAGCGGGAAGAAGAAAGACTCATCGAGGAGAGCATTGTGAAGGCAAAAGCCGCTGCTTTACGAAAATTGGCTGAAGAAGAAAAAGCCCGAACTCAACAGAGAGCACAAGCTCTCCAGGAACTACAAGAATGTCGGGATCATGCAGCTCGTGCTGCGTCATGACAGACAAGTGATCAGGCATTGTGGGAGCCTTTGGGCTCCAAGCAGAAAATTTACAAGTCAGCATCCGTGGTACGCAATACCCTGGAAATAGAACAATTGGTTTTAAAGAGAAAACGTCCAGTTTCTGTGGTGAGTGATAGTTGTTCGCAACTGACTTTTCTTTTTCTTACTTAATGACTTGTAGATTGGTGGAGCCCTGGATCCCGATGAAGATCCAACTCCTGGAGATGACGACGACGATAACGATGAGGATGAGGATGATGATGAGGATGATGACAACGCTCCCCCGACTCCTTCGCATAACCACAAAGCTTGTCTTCATTGTGTTACTCAACGTAACACAATCAACTGCATTGCGCAACCTGGGAAGCCGTGTCCCCAGGCCTGCCTCCGCTGTCATCAGCAACGACAACGGTGTAGTTGGTCCGGGGAAAATGCTGCTCGGAGGTCAAGAAGAAAAAAACTGCGAGTCGATGAAGAGAAGATGTATCAGGGTCCTGCGAGGCGCGTCACAGAAAGGAACTTGGTGGGTTTGGAGTTAAGGGAGCAATTAGATTTGCTCGCAGAGCAAAACCATCAGCTCCATAAGCAGATGGAATTGCTTCTGGGTTTTGCAAGTCAATCCGCTCTCGCAATAGAGGAAATGGTGTGTCTGGTCCAGCAGCGGCTCAAGGACGATGTGGTGGTTGACGAAGAACAGGAGGAAGAAAAGGACAAAGAAGAAGGAGAAATGGATGAGGAAGAAGAAGAGGAAAGGAATAGAAGAATGGTTCGTGAAGGAAAACGACGCGCAACGTAATTCCCGCGAAGGATTGTAGTAAATATTGGGACTTGTAATTAAGTCTAAGTAGTTGTCTAGTATTGTTTTTGTTGTTTTGTTTTGTTTAATTTTATAAGTTTTTGACTTTTTTGGTGAATTTGGGTTTGTAAGGTTTCATTGATAAAAAGTGCTCATGGTGTAAGGAGTAAAGATTCGTTCCGCGAGGAAGGAATCACAATGGTTTTGGAAGGAAGGGAATGTGAGAGTTCAAGGTTAGCTCTGCAACGAAATGGATCATGGAACTTCTTGGCGTAAAGAGTTGGAATTTAGTAGGTAATGTAGTAGGTAGTACGGAATGTAATGGTGATGACTCGCGAAGGTTTTGTGAGGGTTGAACTAGTAAAAATAAAAATTAGTATTTCCAATGAATGAATAGTAAAAATTAAGTGTTCATTAATCATGATGGTCCAGGTTTGTGAGGGTAATGAAGATGGAAAGCTGGAACCAGCTCGTCTGCGTGAATTTCGTTCACGGTGACCCAGGAAAACCCTTCGTCTGTACCTATGTATCCTGCCCACCAGATGTAATACCGTAGTGGACATTTTTTGTATTGACGATCCAATTTTGAATCTAAGACCTCCATGACATTATATTCCTCTTCGCCCTTGTTATATCTATGCAAGCTAAGTCTTTACGAAGCTTCGCGAATCATTCCGCTACTTAGATATTACTTATATCCTTTTACCATTATGCATTTACTTTGCGAAGGAATTCTGACGCGAAGCAATTACTCGTTATCTCTTTTCATCCTTATTGGATTTACACTATTCCTGTTATATCCCTTCCTTTGTTCTTTACTTACGAGCTAACCCATTCAGGCATGGCATTGCTTCGCGATCCTGACTTACCTTTAGTATAAAGCTACGCTATCGAATAGGTAGTTCTTTAGTTTAAATATCAACCTTGATAGCACTTTGATAGTGATACCAATTAATCATCTATCTGTATCATTGTTTTAACATCCTCACTGTCAGTACGTTCCGCGATAGTCATTGCGAATGGAACACGTTTACCTTTCTTCTCTTGCGGACACGCGAAGTGTCAAGAACTCTACTAATAGTGGAGTCAAGGTCCGACTACTTTGTCTAGGATTGTTTTACCTCGCGAAGTATTTTACTTCGTATTTTCCCGCGATCATCCCGTGATCATTCCTGATGATCCCTTTGTGCACAATCATAACAGCCCTCAACTTCCACCAGAGGTGGAGGAGTTTGTTTGCAATGTGGAATCGAGTTCGGAGTATATGGTTCGAGTTGGGATACATGGAAAACTGGGTGGATACGACTGAGATAGGAAGGGAGTTGTAACTTGTACGAGAGAGTCCCTATGCACTCAAGAACTTTGAACAGTCCGAGATACTTCTCGGAGAACTTCGCGGTAGGTCGAGTGGTTTCTATGTGCTTTGCTAGTACAAATACCTGTGAATCAATGGGAAAATCGGGGTGATTAAAACATTTTCTGTCCGCTTGCTCTTTGTATTGAGCTTGCGCATTAGTAATTTCTTTGCAGAGAAAAGAATGAATCTCATCTAAATTCATCGCGAAGTCAATTGCATGATTGGAACAGATGTCGATTTCAGGTTTCACTGTAATGTTAGGATGATAACCTTTATTCACAAAGAACGGAGTAATACCAGTGGAGGCGTTAGGAGCGTTGTTGTATGCAAATTCCGCAATGGGCAGAAGTTTTGCCCAATCATCCTGTTGATACACACAATACATATCAATGTCTGGTTAACTCATTCTGTTTGTCCATCCCCATCAGAATTGTATCCCGAGGTGAAGTGTAGTTTGATCGAGAGAGCTTCCCCTAAAGCACGAAAGAAAGCTGAAACAAATTCCGAGCCTCGATCAGAAGTGACGTGACTAGGAGCTCCGTGTTTCAAGAAAACGTGATGGATGAACAGTTCCACGAGCTCTTCGGACATTATTTTGTCGTGTGTTGCGATGAAAATGCCTTGTTTTGAGGCTCGATCCATGATTACCAAAATAGCCATATGTCCTTTAGAGTCCAGTAGTTGTTCAATGAAGTCCATTGATATAGAATCCCAAGGTCGGACGGGAACTGGAAGTGGTTTGAGTAGACCATAAGGCCTATGTCGACGAGGTTTGTTGCATCCGCAAACCGTACACAAACTAATATAATCGCGAACGAATTTGCGAACCTTTGGCCAAGTATACTGTCGTCAAATGGCTTCCAGAGTCTGATTTTGACCAAAATGACCTGAGAGTGGATGGTCGTGAAAATAACGTAAAATTTGAAGTTGTAAATTAGAAGTGTTAGGAACGTAAATGCAATTGTCAAGTCGTAACAATCCATCAGACCCTATTGTCCAACGAGTGTTTGTACCATCCTTCATGCACTTCAATCCCACAATTGATTCGCAAATAGCGGAATGAAGTGCCTCTATATCCATAACAATGGAGGTGCGAAGTGCCGGTCCTTCTAGGAATGTAGCTCAAAGGGAAGTAGTTAGTTGTTCATTAGTGAAAATAGGTCTGAAATTATGTGGGTTAACTTGTGTGTAGCCGATATCCCCCTCTTTTGGGTAGACATCCCAGCATCTGTTAAAGTCATGATGACAAACAAAGTGACCAGACTGGGGATTGAACCCAGGACCACTGGGAAATCCCAAGATGCTCTAACCACTGAGCTATCCGGCCATGGGTACAATTAATGAACACAGAGGTTTATAGCACTAGAGCCAAGTCACATGTCCCAACTACTGAGGTCTTACAACTTTGCCTGGAGGACTTACTTTTGCCTTGTGGTCTTACATTATGCCTTTTGGGACCCTTGGATAGTTATAAACATGTTTCATCAGAGGAGTGTCAGATTGTTAGATCTTAACAGCATCTAGTCATTGAGTCAGGTTTTTCACCTAGCTTACCTGGTCTGAATCGGATCACCATGTTAAATTGATGCAGGTACTCCGACCAACAAACTTGTCATTGCGTAAGGATTTTCGTCATCGAGAAGTATTCGAGATTCTTGTGATCGGTAATGACATCGATAGGATCTCCAGATCCCTCGAGGTAATGTCGCCAACCTTTGAATGCTTCAAATATTGTGAGAAGCTCCTTATTGTGAGTGTCGTAGTTGAGTTCTGCAGCTTGAAAAGTCCTCGAGAGGAATGCGATGGGGTGAATTTCTCCATCAGGTAGTAGGATCGAGAGGATCGCAGCTAATGCGTAGTCCGAGGCATCTGTTTCCATGATTAGATGTCAGTTTGGTTCCCAATGTGCTGTCAGGAACGACTAACACTACGAGTAACTCTTAGCGCGCGTAGGCGCCTGTCGTAGGGCGCTTGTGTCCTGTGACTGGGCATCTGGATATTCTAATTCTTCGTTTTCCTTTATGCATTCTATGTTACTCATCAGGTCCCGTACTCGGTTACGACCCGCTGCTGACATCCTCTTGATTACTTATACTCGGTTAGCATCTGTGCTCGTATCTATCACGGACTTGTTCGTCATAGCATTTGACCAACAACTCTATTGTAGATTAGATTTGTACTTTTGTATATAAGGTCAGCTAAGGTCTTGTAGTGACCTTAGCTTTGTTATTCAACTTGACTTCTGGGTTTCTTCTCTGAGACGTCTGAGACACTTAGCCGCTTGTGGTTTTGTGTATCGACATCAACCTCTAACATGTGCCAGAATAGGAGCGTGAGTGAAGCTGTATTTGAGCTTCTCGAAGGCTTCCTGGCAGTCGGTATTCCAGTTCCAAGGTGTATCCTTTTGCGTAAGTTGTGTCATCGGGACTACGATATCGCTATAATTATAAATAAATCGATGATAGAAATTAGCAAATCCAAGAAAAGACTGGATGTCTTTGACTTTCTGAGGTACCGGCCAGTCAATGATAGCTTTTACTTTGTCTTTCGACATCGTTAAGCCCTCTGGAGAAAGAATATACCCAAGATACTCTACCATATCAATCTCCCATTCACATTTCATGATGTTTGCGTAGAGTCGATGTTTACGAAGGCGATGGAGAACCTCGCGAACATGTTCGCGATGTCATGTCTCATCGTCGGAGTAGATAAGTATATCGTCAGGGTAGACGATAACATACACATCTAAAAGATCAGTGAATATATCGTTCACGAACCTTTGGAAAGCTGCTGGAGCATTAGTGAGTCTGAATGGCATAACCTTCCATTTGTATGAACCCCAACAGGTTCTGAATGTCATTTTCCATTCGTTGCCTTCCGCGATTCGAACTAAATGGTATGTGTGAGCAAGATTGAGTTTAGTATAAACCTTAGCTTTTTTCAGAGCGTCTAGTAAATCAGAAATGAGAGGCAAAGGATAACAATCCTTCTTCGTGATGTTGTTAAGACCGCGAAAGTCTATGCAAAGTTGAAGTTTTCCGTCCTTCTTCGGTACGAATAATACCAGAGCTCCATGAGGAGAGGACGAAGGTTGAATAGTGCTGGATTCGAGGTGCTTATTGATGAAATCGCATAGAGCCTCTAATTTCTTGGCAGAAAGAGGATAAAGATGACCGATAGGTGGTTCGGCGCCTTCCTCTAATTTAATCTTTAAATCGTAAGGTTAATGCTTAGGCAGCACTTCGGATTCGACTTCGTCAAAGACATCTGCGAAGTCCGTGTAATGCTTCGGTAATGAGGAAGGATTGCTGTTGTTTGCCGAAGTTGTCGAAGCAGCTCACGCTGTAACTTCACTGTGAACCACTCGTAAGATTAACGGTTCACACTTGGCATTCTTGCAAGCACAGTTGAAAAGTTCCGCATTGACAAGAGCAATGTCGATCTCTGGGTTTTCAAGTCACAAAGCGGCCAATTGAGCTACCGAAGGATAGGAGTAGATGGGTTCATAGGGGAAAGAGTCCAATAGAGGATGAGGTGAATGGCGAGAATGGGTTCGTGAAGAGGATCGCGAAGGGACCTCTTCGGAACCAATGGTAGGCTGACCCCGCGAGGGGACAGTTTCTTCTGGAACAAGTGTTCGTGGAAGTGAGGACGTCGAGGGAAACTCAACTTGCTTGGTGGAATGGAATGTAATGTTTCTTAATGCCCAGTCAATCAACGGATTGTAGCGGGTCAAGAAACTGTAACCTAAAACTGCTTCCCAAGAAGAATCTAGTAAAGTGACATAAAATGTCAGTAGTAGTAGCTCGCCAGAGGGAAACCAAACATTAAGAGACATAGTCTCGGAAATTGGTTTTGGATATAAAGAGCCATCGAAAAGTCGGAGATTGATTGGAGAAATAGAAGAAGTAGGTAGAGAATGTTTATACACAAAACGAGAATCAATAAAACAATTGGTAGAACCAGAATCAAGTAAGGAAACAAAAGAAAGCTTTGTGGAAACATTGCGAAGTGGAAAATCTATCGTAAGAGGTATAGTAAATGATTGTTCATCATAGGAAAGAGTGGATGTGTTTAATTTAACTTCCCTGGTAGTACAAACCTGGTCAACGCAACTCCCACTTCATACTGGGGTACAGGAGTTGCAGACTATTTTTCCAATACCAAAGAGGTACTTGCCACTGCTTCCTGTGTTTCCGCGGTGCGTCCGCAAGCTTTTCGTTTCTTGCAGTCGTCGAACTTATGACTTCCCCCGTAAAATCCGCATAACCCCAACTTCTTTTGATGTTCCGACTCCTTCACAAGGAGCTTTCCATCCGAGCTGAGGTTGCTTGCATATGCAGGTCGAGACACCACAGTACTTGTCGATGACACAGAATTTCCACCTCCACTTGACTTGCCTTTCTTCCCCAAGTTATTCATCAAGGTTGTGGTTGTGGTGGTGGTGGGTGTAGGAGTTTGTGAAGAACCTGGTGTGTTCTTCTTCGACGTATTCGATGCTTTCCCTCCCGAGGAAACACCTGTCGATCTAGCAGCTTCTCTTTTCCGCTCTTCTTCTCATCTCCAGTACCTATTATCTACGCGAAGTACCTCATAACAGTATTCTGCGAGCGTCTTCGGTTCCGGAAGACGAGCCATCTCATCTTTGATATGGCTTGCCAAACCGCATTGATAAGCCCACTTAAGGGCATGCGAGCCCCAGTTAGTAGACGCCGCAAGGGTATTGAAATGGATATTATACTTCCGTACATTATCGGATTCTTTCATCCTTAACATGCCAATCTTATCCTCGGCTTCCCCCTGTGCATTGTACATACCGAAATTGTCCTGTAATTCCTTCACCAATGCCGCAAAGGAACTCGTCCACGCCGGCATCGCGGAGAGATTCGGATCCAGAATGTCTGGTTTGAACCATTCCTTCGTGGAACCACCTGTTGACTAAGTAATTGAATCCTGGTTATATAACTCTAGTGCTAAGAAGACTAACCGCTTCAGCACAATATGAGTTTGCACCAGTTGAGTGACTAACCATCCTCATAGTGACTAAGGCTTAACAAACCTACTCTTACCATTGACATGATAGCTCAGTGGTTAGAGCACCAGTCTAGAGTACTGTGTGGTTGCTGGTTCAATCCCAGCTTGTGTCAACATTTATTTTCCCTTCTATGTAAAGATCACTTGATCATGTCAAGCTACTGCCACACTTGTCACACGGTCACCTGACCTCTAACACCACCGAGGTATGACAACATATAGTTGATCTTCTTTTGATCAGTAAAATACAATGGATGATCAATAAACACCAAAGACAAGGAAACTAAGAAACCTTTCAGTTTCCGTGAGTCAGATCTGTCGAACACTTCAGGATCCTTGACCTTCGATCTTCCGGATTCCACGGGGCTGCTAGCATTCATGCCCACGAGGACTGTTCCAAGGGTATCGAGCGAACCCTTAAATGTGTGAAACACATCTAAGATGTGTTGTTCAGTAGGGTCCAGATGGACACTACCTACCCATTCCACTGGACTCCTAGAACGACTAGGAACATGAGAACCTCGAGGTGCTCCAGGACCTCTAGGGCTATCGGGATCAGATCCCCCTGGGTCACCGGGATTTCCTGACTTGTCAGGACCTACCTCTTCATCGATTTCCGCTTCCTTGATGTTTTCCGGAATTCCCATTGTGGCAACTGGTATCCGACCTCGCAAAGGGCCGGGAGCGTTTGCTAGCTGCTGATGCATTCTGTCAGCAAGGGTAAATGTGGTAGGAGATGGTGGGATTTCCATCTCTGTTGTTGGTATCACCATGTGATTTCTTCGCGGTGTTCGAACAGTAACAGGATCACCATTTTCTGTGTAGAGTACTTGGTACTCAAATTCTAAGTGGTCAGGTTGACCAAGGGTGTGATGACTTGAAACCCGTGCACTAGCAGGTTGTCCTGGGGCTGGACCGAAGACGTTAGATCGACATCGAGAGTGTCCGGCTCCTGATATTGATTCCGTGAATGGCGCAAAGCCTGTCGTGTTCAATGCAAAAGGATTGACCATTTCCGGTTCCTCTCTTACCGACTCGTCAGACTCTCCAGTGTTGGTGCAGTTTTGTCTGCTCCTTGTATAGACCATTGTTGAAGGAAGTGAAATTGTTGAGTGGAATGTGAAGGGTAATGAGGACAAATGTGCCAAGTGTCAGTTTAAATATACTGTTATGATCATGCACAAAGGGATCGTTGGGAGTGATCATGGGATGATCACGGGAAAATACGAAGTAAAATACTTCGCAAGGTAAAATGATCCTAGACAAAGTAGTCGGACTTTGACTCCACTATTAGTAGAGTCCTCGACACTTCGCGTGTCTGCAAGAGAAGAAAGGTAAACATGTTCTGTTCGCAATGACTATCGCGGAATGTACTGACAGTGAGGATGTTAAAACAATGATACAGATAGATGATTAATTGGTATCACTATCGAAGTGTGTTAAGACCATGCCGGTGAAGTTCCGTAGGGTCTTAGGTAAAGGGAATTGAGGAGAATAGAGTTTGATGGGTTCGGTCCCAATCGAGATGACGAACAGCGATCAACGATCGTTGGTCGATGTACAGAAGGGTGAACTTAGAACCTCAACACCACTATCGGTAGTGCCCTTGCTTTGTCGTACGGTTCCGTGAACGTTCAAGACAATGAAGAGAGGTAAAGAATAAGGACGATGTCCGGATATCGTTTGGTTATAGTGCGAATGATGATGAAGAGAGTTAGAAGTCCAGATGGAGTTCAGCAACGATCTAAGTTGATATTTAAACTGGAGAACTATCTACAAGATACTACTGTGGTGACGAAGGGAGAAAGCACAGAGGAAGCACAGGCGCGAAGCACAAACCGAAGTGAGGGGTGGGGCTAGCACCACACACAAAGGCTGAAAGATATAGTGATCAAGACAGCAGTGATAGCACAGGGGCCAATCACCAGGGTCGCACAAGGAAAACTAGTTCCAAAGATCAAGTAAGTATATTGAAGGTAAACGATGATACAGGTACTAACCTAGTTCCAAAGACCAAGAGGTCAAGATGGGGAACTAGGTGTCAGCTACTGTACTATATATATACAAGAGTCTCGATGAGTAAGCGAAAGCGCGGGAAGTTGATGGAAGCGTTTGGAATGTGATAGAAGGATGTGGAACAATGTAGATGGATCCAAACAGTAACAGCAATGAGGGAAGGAGGAGATGTAGGAGAAATAAAGTAAGTACTATATCTTGTATAGCACATCATGACAACTACAGTATTTATACCTTGTAATCTAATTGTTAAAACTATAACAATAAGAGTACTAATTAAACCGATAAGAATCCAGATAGTTCCCAGTAATAGAAATAAAAGATAATTAAAGAACAATAGTGTGTGAATCACTCATATCCGATAGTATGAATACTTCGTGAGATTTGATCGCAGATCGAAGATGAAAGAAAGTGCTAAGTCAAAACATAGAACAATTGGAAGATCGATTGAGGATCAAAAGTCCGGAGGCATACCTATAACAGTATCCCCCTGTTAAGGCTTTTGCCCTCGAAAGCCTAACACAAAGTGTATGGAGTAAAATAATAAATGATCCAATCGATGGATCAAAATAGCAATCAAAAATCATGAAAATAACATACGAAAAATGTGATCAACCAATCAATGGATCAAAATAGCAATCGAAAATCATGAAAATAACATACGAAAAATGTGATCAACCAATCGATGGATTGAAATAGCAATCGAAAATCATGAAAATAACGTACGAAAAATGTGATCAACCAATCACATGACTGATTATAAAATCAATGTTGAAAATTTTCTAAGTCATTGTTCTCTTCTTTTCAACTACCATGTCCCCTCCTTCTTCAAGATCAGCATCACCTTCCAACGACGAAGACAAAGCGGAGGAAACCCGCATCCAGAAATTGAAAGAAGAGCAGGCAAGAAGAGAGCCCAAGTTGAGAGCCCAGGCAGAAGAAGAATTGGCGGCCGAAACTCGGTTGGCCGAAAATCATCGAAAGAAAGAAGAGAAGAAAAAGCAGGAAGTGGAAGAAAAGAAGAGGATTGAGGAAGAGGAGAAAAAGCGAGTGGAAGAAGAGAAGAAGAAGAAGGAAGATGAAGAACGAGCAAGGAAAGAGGAGGAATGGAAGAAAAAGGAGGATGAGGATCGAGTGGTGAGGGAAACGGAGGAAAAGGAAGAGGAGCGGCGAAGAAACATTGAGGAGAAAAATCAGGAAGAAGAGGAATTGAGAAAAAGAACCAAAGAAGATCGGGCAAAGTCAATCGGCGCTCTTGTTCGGGATTCAATCACGAGGAAGGAGCAAGAGAAGAAGAAGAGACCGGAGAATTGCTCCATTTGCAACGATTCAATCATTTTTGTTGGTAAAAAGAGAAAGCGGGCGGCAATGACGGTGAGTGATCCCAATATTTCTTCGACTGTTTTCTTTAACTTCGTGACTTAGGTTACCCCTGGCGGTGATCCAGAAGGGGATGATCCTAATCCCAGTGATGACAATTACTCCGAACCAGATTTGGATGAAGACAAGGACAATGAGGATTTGGAACCGGACCCAACTCCATCACTGCGGAAAACCTCCAAATGCAATCACTGCATTTCGAAAGCGATCCCATGCGCAATGATCGGACAAGGATCAGCATCCTGCCAGGCCTGTAGGAAGGCCAAGGTAAAATGTTCATTGGTCGGAAATGAACGAACAATCCGAAGAGGGAAAAGAGTGAAGAGGTGTCATTGGTTGCATCCTCGAGCAACCAATGGATCGAAGCCCTCGAGGAACATAACCGAGTACTCGATGAGCAGAATCAAATGCTCTCCCATTGATTATTCGTAATGGAGGATATGGTCCGCTACATCGTCCAAAATTTAAAACGCCGGAACAAACTCGAGGAGAAGGAATCAGAGGAGGATCGAGTAAAGAGAACTGGTGATGAAAAGGGAAAGGGCCGGAAAGATTAGGCAACTGAGGTTTCGTTCTCTTCCTCGCTTTTTGGACTTCATTTATAATTTTTTTGTATTTTGTATATTGCCCATAACCCGAATGAGGGTTTTCCTTCAAATCAAATGGACTTGTAGATAGAATTTGAGAGTGAATGAAAATGAGAATTGATCGCAAATTCAACCGAAAGGACTTGGGAAAAAATTTGAGTTTAAATAGGACTGAGATGTCCGAAAAATTTTCGATCGGTATCGATCTCTCGGATAAGGATCAACGCTCAATAAGCTATCATGGCATTGATCCTTCTGGTTGATCTCAACTGGTCAGAAAGAAAGAAAATAAAAGAAAGAAAAGATAAGTAAAAGCGTACAAATGATTATTTGGTAATATCCGGTAAAGGTCCGGGTTTGAGCGGGTAACGTTTGTGGAATTCTTCGAGTAATTCTTCTGCATGCATTTCATCAGCTCCAATCCACGAAAATTCTTCGTTGGTACCTTTGTAACCTTTCCAATGGATAAAGTATCACAATGGGCATCGACGGAATCGACGATCCATCTTCGAATCTAAAATTTCAGCAACTTCAAACTCTTGCTCACCATCGACTTCGATCAGAGGTGGCAGAGCTTGAGTTCGATTCGGAATGGGATTTGGAGTGTATGGTTCCAATTGCGAGACATGGAAGACTGGATGGATCCAGGAAAGATAATCAGGTAGTTGTATCTTGTATGCAAGTGTTCCAATGTGTTCAATGACCTTGAAGGGTCCAAGATACTTTTCCGAGAATTTCGGGGTCGGTTGAGTAGTTCAAATATGCTTGGCTAAGACAAAGACTTCAGATCCAATTTGGAATTCGGGCGCAGAAATTCACGACCGATCAGCTTGGTCTTTATACTTCTTCTGAGCATTCGTAATTTCATCGCAAAGGAATGAATGAACTTCGTCAAGATTGGTGACAAAATCCTGAGCTCGGTCAGAATGAATATCGATTTCTGGACGAATCAATATGTTGGGATGATAGCCTTTATTTGCGAAGAAAGGAGTGATTCCGGTCGAAGCATTCGGGGCGTTATTGTAAGCGAACTCAGCCATTGGAAGAAGGCTGGACCAGTTGTCCTGTTGGTAGTTGCAGTAAATGCGAATGTATTGCTCCAGGGTCTGGTTGACACGTTCGGTTTGTCCATCAGCTTCAGGATGATATCCAGAAGTGTAGTGAAGTTCCATATTAAGAGATTGCCCGAGTGCTCGAAAGAATGTGGAGACAAACTCAGAACCTCGATTGGAGGTTACATGGTTCGGAACTCCGTGTTTGGAGAAAACATGAATAACAAATAATTCAGCTAATTGTTCGGAAGTGATCAAAGTGTGACACTTAATGAAAATTGATTGTTTCAAGGCTCGATCCATGATAACGAGGATGGAATTGAATCCATCGGACATCAGAAGTTCTTCGATGAAATCCATTGATATAGAGTCCCAAGGTCATGACGGTACCGGAAGTGGTTTGAGTAATCCATATGGTCGATGATGACGCAATTTGTTTCTGCCACAAGTGGTGCAAGAGGAAACATAATCTTGTACGAAGTCTCGAATCTTCGGCCAGGTGTACTGTCGTCAAATGGACCCGAGTGTTCAGTTCTGACCGAAATGACCTGAGAGTGGGTGATCATGGAAGTAGCGTAAAACTTGAAGCCGTAAGTCTGAATGATTTGGAACATAAATCCAATTGTCGAGGCATAGTAATCCATCTTTGCTGATAGTCCATCGAGGCTTGGTACTGTCTTGAGCAAGGGTGAGCCCAAGTGCTGATTCCGGATCGATCGAAAGTGAGTTCCGGATTGCTTCATGTAAAGCATTAATATCCATAATGATCAATGCTCGAAGTACCGGACCCTCAAGGAAGGTAGCTCGAAGTGAAGTGGTAAGCTGTTCATTAGTGAAGATAGGACGGAAATTCTGTGGATTAACTTGGACGTAACCGATATCCCCCTCTTTTGGGTAGACATCCCACCGTCTAGTGATAGAGTCGGGTTTTTCTCCAAGTTTTCCGGGTCAAAAGCAGATAACCATATTGAATTGGTGAAGGTACATGGACCATCGAACCTGCCTTCGAGTCAGAATTTTAGTGGTAGAGAAGTACTCAAGGTTCTTATGATCGGTGACGACATCAATCGGGTCTCCGGAACCTTCGAGATAGTGTCTCCATGCCTTGAAAGCTTCGAAAATCGCAAGTAGTTCCTTGTTGTGAACGTCGTAGTTGACTTCAGCGGAATTGAGAGTTCGGGAAAGGAAGGCAACGGGGTGAATTTCTCCGTTGTCAAGCATAATCAAGAGGATTGCGGCGATCGCGTAGTCCAAGGTGTCGGTCTCGACGATCAGCGCTTGATTAGGTTCCCAGTGAGCAAGGATGGGTGCATGAGTAAATGCATACTTGAGGTTCTCGAAAGCCAATTGGCATTCAGCTGTCCATATCCAGTCAACCATTTTATGAGTGAGTCAAGTGAGCGGGATGACAATATCGCTGTAATTATAAATAAATTGTCTATAGAAATTAGAGAATCCAAGAAACGATTGAATATCCTTGACTTTCCATGGTACAGGCCACTCGATAATGACCTTGATTTTGTCCTCCGCCATGGTGAGACCAGCGGGTGAAAGAATGTATCCGAGATACTCCACCGTGTCGACTCTGAAGAAGCATTTGTCGAGATTGCAATAAAGTCTGGCTTCTTGGAGGCATCAAAGAACCTCCCGAACATGCTTTTCATGATCTTCCGGATTATCTGAGTAGATGAGGATATCATTGATGTAAACGATGACATTCACATCCAACAAGTCCGCGAAAATCGTGTTGACAAAGCGTTGAAAAGCCGTGGGGGCGTTTGTGAGTCCTTCGGGGATCACCTTCCATTCGTAAGAACCGTAGCATGTCCAAAAGGCAGTTTTCCATTTGTCACCTTCGGCTATTCAAACAAGATGATAGGCGTGAGCTAAATCGAGTTTGGTGTAAACGGCCGCTTTACAAGGCGCGTCAAGTAGATCGGAAATGAGTGGGAGTGGGTAGCAATCCTTCTTGGTGATGCGATTGATTCCTCGAAAATCGACACATAGTCGAAGGGACCCGTCTTTCTTCAGAGCAAAGAGGACCAGTGCACCGTAAGGTGAGGATGAAGGTTGAATGATACCTGTAGCGAGTTGCTTATCCAGGAAATCGCAAAGGGCTCCCAATTCTTTTGGAGAAAGTGGATATATTCGTCCAAGTGGTGGCTCGGCACCATCCTATAAGTCAATCTTGAGATCGTATGATCGATGCTCCGGAAGTTCTTCTGAAGATGATTTGTTGAAGACATCGGCATAGTTGGCATACTTGGATGGGAGTATAGTTCGGTGTTTCTGAGAATCGGATTCATCAGTAATCAAACTTTTAGCAGTAATTTCGGATGGAAGATAATGAAATAGAATCGGTTCCATACTGGAGTCTTTACAGACTCGGTTGAAAGCCACTGCTCCAAGAAGCGCAATGTCGACGTCCAGTTTTTCCGCAGATTTGGTATGAGATCCCATTTGCGAAAGACTCGGATAGGAGTAAATGGGTTCGTAAGGAAATTTGTCCGAAAGGGGACAAGGTTTGAGGCAAGAGCATAGTTTGGATTGAAGTGTTCTGGGTTTCGCTAGAGAAGACTCCTGAGGTGGAGTCAGCACTTCGGATTCCATAACCGGAGGATCCGGAAGTGAAGATATCTGAAGGATATCAACTCGGTCAGCATTTCGGAAAGAAATCATTTTTGTAACCCAATCAATCAACGGATTGTAGCGGGACAAAAAACTATATCCTAGTACGGCTTTGCAAGATGAATCCAATGATGTAACATAAAAGTTAATCAAGAAAGACTTGCCAGTCGGAAAACGAATTGAGAGTTCGACCATTTCCGAAATTGAATTTGCGGTTAAAGAACCATTGAAAATATGAGGATTGATAGAAGGAATACGTGTAGTCGGAATAGAATGATTCTTTATGTATGAAGAATCGATAAAAGAGTCTGTTAGAGGTCAGGTGACCGTGTGACAAGTGTGGCAGTAGCTTGACATGATCAAGTGATCTTTACATAGAAGGGAAAATAAATGTTGACACAAGCTGGGATTGAACCAGCAACCACACAGTACTCTAGACTGGTGCTCTAACCACTGAGCTATCATGTCAATGGTAAGAGTAGGTTTGTTAATGTCATGAAGTGAGCCCACCCCCTATCATTTTCCTTTCTTTACGATACACCATCCAAGCCCTCCTACCTACAATAATCATTCCGGAACATTCCATTCCATTCTATTAGTTCCATTCCTTGTGCCGGAGCTGTACAGTATTACCTCATAGTTCCCACGCTCCACCTTGTATATATAAGCCAGCCCCCACAACCTGGTCCCTTATCTTGACCTCTTTGTCGTTGGGACCAGGTATGTCTTGAACTTACTTACTTGTATTTATTATCAATATAACTTTGTCGTTGGGACCAGTGTCCGCTTTCGCCTAAGTCTCCGCTCCGCTCCGCCACCGTCGTCACCTCTTTGTGACATTAGGTCAAGATCCCTTACTGCACTGATAGCCTACCGATTAGGTTATCCTTGCAGGCTCCGCTTCCACCACGTCTACAGACACCTCCGCACCAAGCCTGCCCGCCCAAGCTATCGACTGTTCTGCCTACCCACACGCTTTTGATACTAAAGACCAAACCCACATCCACCGCAGCAAAAGCAGCTCCTGGGCTGATTGCAGTTCTCAACCCTGTCCAAACGCTGCTGCCAACTCCATCAGTGAAGAGGAGAACCTTTCCGACGGTACCGTGATCACACCCATCCTTATCCCTACTCCCACTGCACCCCCATCCATTATGTCGACCTCTGAAGTCAACACAAACCAGCTCATGGCACAGCTCATCGAGCAGGTGGCCCAGCTCACGGCCAACCTCCACAAAGCCTCAGCCAAGTCCAGTATGAATAAACCTGAACTCTTCAAAGGCTCTAGTAGTGCAGAAGCACGTCGCTTCATTGCTCAGTATCAAAGCTGGGCAATGGAACAACCAGATCTGAGTAGCAACGAAGGGAAGCTGATCAAGGCAGCGCTAGGATTCTTCTCAGGCAAGGCTGCTGACTGGGCCACACCATACCTCCTAGAATTCAGCCATAACCAACAACCTTTCAATGGACGATGGGAAGACTTCAAAACAGCCTTCACCCTCCGATTTGAATCCATTGATGCAGGTATGGAGGCCCGGAATGCAATCCAGCATCTCAGGCAGGCAAAAGGTCAAACGGTAGCGGAATTTGCACAGAATTTCAAGGACATTGGTGATCGGACCGGGCTTTCAGACGTCGACCTGCGAGAACGCTTCCATAGCGGCCTCAACCCAGAGATCCGACAAAATCTCATTGTGGTCAATATAGCCCAGGGACTGGCTCCCACCCTGGAGGAGGCTATCAGGCGAGCAATTTCAGTGGATGTGTTCCTGCACGATCCCACCATGACAGGTCGCAACCCAGGCACCTCCCATATCTCCTCCCCCCCTGCCAACTCCCATGCTATGGATGTCGATGCCACACACACTAGTGGTAACAGCAGAGAAAGCTTCGTGGCCCAGATGAGAGGAAGGTGTTATGGGTGTGGCTCGCAGAGTCACGAAAAGAGGAACTGCTCATACAAGGAGACAGTTTGCCGCTACTGTGGACGACGAGGCCACCTAGAATCAGTCTGCCAAGACAAGTTCATGGGTCTAGAACGTGGCCGGGGTAAGCGCCAACAACCCCGCCGTCAACAAGTCTCTGCTTCTGCTTCGACACCGTTCACCCTCTTCCCCAATGAACCTGTCCAAATTGCCGCGTCCATTCCAGCTCCCACTGCTCCGTCTCCACTTACGCCTGACCTCTCCACCCAGATTGCCCAGCTCCAGGAGCTCCTTAACAGAGCCAATGCCATGGCCCCAGCACCAGGTTCTCAGGAGGGTTTTTAAAGCGGGTGCCCGTCTCGGCTGCATCGAGAGTACCCGTAAACCAGTTCGCTATACATTCCACATCTGCGTATGATTCTCTCCCATCTTGTAAAATATCTACTATTTCGGAATTGAACTCCAATTCATCTCACTTCCGAATTAACGCAAAACTAAGAGGAAGAAATCACAGTATAGCAACTGCAGCCATGGTTGATTCTGGAGCCACTGCTCTATTTTTGAACCAAGAGTTTGTCACCCGTCACCGTGTAAGGACCTTCCCACTCAGGAAACCCATTGGCGTCTTTAACATTGATGGGTCTGCTAACCGAGCAGGGCAGATCACACACTTTGCACGCCTAGCCCTGACTGTTGATAACCAAGAACGGTGGACAGACTTGCTAGTAACCAATCTGGGAGGCGAAGACCTAATCTTAGGACTCCCCTGGCTACGTAAGGCCAATCCAGATATTGACTGGGAGAAAGGACGACTCACAGTCAGATCCCAACAAACAACGATAGAGGAGGTGGAAGAGCAAGACACGGCGGAGGAAATTGAAACTGTGATCACCCCTGAACCACCACTTGACACACTGGATGAGGAGACAGAAGAGTCGCCCATACACCGCATTCGAGCAAACCGACGAACCCGACGTGCATGGGTGAAGTCAGGAATCTTACACGAACAAACAGATGAAGTCTGGTGTGCTGCAGGGTTCACCTACTCCCAACAGCTAGCGGAACAAGCCCACAAAACAAAACCCATGAAAACCTTTGAAGAAATGGTCCCAGAACCCTACCGCGATTTCGAAAAAGTATTCTCTGAAACTGCTTCAGAGCGCCTCCCTGACCACCAACCCTGGGATCATGCTATAGAATTGATCCCAGGTGCACCGGAAACCATGCGCACAAAAGTCTATCCAATGTCATTGAATGAACAAGGTGAACTCGACCGCTTCCTGGATGACAACCTCCGAAAAGGCTACATTCGCCCCTCAAAATCGCCACTGTCTTCACCCGTCTTCTTTGTTAAGAAGAAAGATGGGAAGCTCCGCTTCGTACAGGATTACCGGAAACTCAACCAAGTAACCCTAAAGAACCGCTATCCTCTCCCACTGGTCGCTGACATTGTCAGCCGTCTACAGGGGGCACGGTACTTCACCAAATTTGACGTCAGATGGGGCTACAACAATGTCCGGATTAAGGAGGGTGATGAGTGGAAGGCCGCTTTTGCAACCAACCGAGGGTTATTTGAACCCAGTGTAATGTTCTTCGGTCTCACCAACTCGCCAGCTACCTTCCAAGCGCTCATGAATTCCATCTTTTCAGACCTAGTGGCGGCTGGTAAGGTAGCAGTCTACCTAGACGACATCCTCATCTTCAGTAACAATTTGCAAGAACACCGGCAGGTGGTGCGAGAGGTACTAAAGCGGCTAGAGAAACATGACCTCTACCTGCGACCAGAGAAATGCGAGTTTGAGGAGCTTCAGGTTGAGTATTTGGGACTAGTGATATCAGAAGGTGAAGTGCGCATGGATCCAGTAAAAGTAGCTGCAGTCCGCGACTGGCCTACCCCAAAGAATCTACGAGAACTACGGGGATTCCTAGGCTTCGCTAACTTCTACCGTCGATTCATACGGAACTTTGCCCGCATAGCACGCCCTCTGAACGACCTAACAAAAAAGGATACAGGCTTCAGTTGGGGGACACACCAACAACAAGCATTCGATACCCTAAGGGAAGCATTCATCACAGCACCGGTACTGGCACTCTGGGACCCTAATAGGCTCACACAACTTGAGGTAGATGCATCAGGCTTTGCTACGGGAGGAGCCCTAATGCAGAAACAAGACGACGGCCAGTGGCACCCAGTGGCATTTCGATCAGCCTCCATGCAACCAGCTGAACAAAACTACGAAATCTATGACCGAGAGATGCTCGCGATCATCGAAGCATTAAAGGACTGGAGAAGCTTCCTGGAAGGTTCACCACAACCGTTCGAGATTCTCACCGACCACGCAAACCTGGAATTCTGGCGTTCTGCTCAAGACCTCAGTAGACGGCAGGCGCGATGGGCACTATGGTTGTCCCGATTCGACTTCCAGCTCACTCACCGCCCGGGCAAGTCCAACACTCAGGCAGATGCTCTCTCTCGTATGGCAGCACATCAGGTTCTGGATAGCGAAGATAATCGACAACAGATTGTTCTGAAACCAGCCCATTTCATGCAAGTGGCAGCTACCTCACTACAAAACCCACTGGAGGACCGCATCCGACAGGCGTCTCAAAAGGAGGCCCAAGTACTGGAAGGACTGGAAGAGCTTAGGAGAAGCGGTCTCAAACGCCTGGCCAATGGGATAGCAGAATGGGAAGAAGACAAGGGACTAGTATACCACCGAGGAAGAGTATATGTCCCACCAGATGATGACCTCCGGAAAGAAGTACTCAAGCAATGCCACGATAACCCCTCTGCTGGCCACCCTGGACTTCACAATACCCTTGACCTCGTCAGCACCCACTTTTGGTGGCCCACCCTGCGATCCTTTGTAGAAAAATATGTTGAAGGATGCGAGACTTGTGCAAGGAAGAAGATACAGAGACACCCACGAGCAGTAACACTACCTCTAGACGTCCCAGCAGGCTTGTGGGAAGAAGTGGGAGTTGACTTGATCACACAGCTGCCCAACTCGCAAGGGTATGACGCGATTCTAGTCTGCACGGACCTTTATGGTAAACAAATCCATGCAATTCCTTGTACAACTTCAATCACAGCAGCAGGTGTGGCCGACATCTACTATCGCGAAATTTTTCGCCTCCATGGTCTTCCCCTCCGCTTTGTATCAGACCGGGGACCCCAGTTTGCAGCAAAACTCATGCGATCATTACTCTCCCGCCTAGGAATCAAATCAAACCTCACCTCAGGGTACCACCCCCAAGCAAACGGACAGACCGAACGGGCAAACCAAGAAGTCGAAAAATACCTCAGACTCTATGTGGGACGCCGCCAGGATGACTGGGCGGAGCACCTACCTATGGCGGAATTTGTGATTAACTCTCGCACCCACTCTGCACTTGGAACGTCCCCATTCGAACTCACCTATGGTTATCTGCCTCTATTTAACATTCCAGTTGGACAACGGAGTGGGATTCCGGCGGTGGATGATCGCATCCAGATACTGCGGGATGCACGACAGGATGCTGGGGCGGCGCTACACCTGGGGAAACGACGGCAAAAGGAAAACTACGAACGGGGAAAACGAAAGGCACATCAATTCCAAGTTGGAGATCAGGTCTGGCTAAGCGCAGAGGACATCAAGCTCCAACTTTCCAGTGAGAAACTTGGGGATCGACAGCTAGGACCTTACACCATTTTGCAGAAGGTTGGGCCCCTGGACTACCGTTTAGACCTCCCATTATCCCTGGACCGCATCCATCCTGTGTTCCATGTTGATAAATTGTACCCTTGGAGAGGGAACACCGTAAATGGCGAAATTGCAACACCACCGGAACCAGTATATCTAGAGGATGAGGATGAGCCGGAGTATGAAGTCGAGGACATCTTGGATAGTCGGATTAGGTGGAAGAAGCTAGAATACTTGGTAAAGTGGAAAGGCTACGATGCAGGACACAACTCATGGGAACCTGCACCAAATCTTGAACACGCCCCAGCAACTATCCGAAAATTCCACAAAAAGCACCCTCAGGCGGCAAAAGCTTGACCATTGAGGGCAATGGTCATAAGGAGGGGGGTAATGTCATGAAGTGAGCCCACCCCCTATCATTTTCCTTTCTTTACGATACACCATCCAAGCCCTCCTACCTACAATAATCATTCCGGAACATTCCATTCCATTCTATTAGTTCCATTCCTTGTGCCGGAGCTGTACAGTATTACCTCATAGTTCCCACGCTCCACCTTGTATATATAAGCCAGCCCCCACAACCTGGTCCCTTATCTTGACCTCTTTGTCGTTGGGACCAGGTATGTCTTGAACTTACTTACTTGTATTTATTATCAATATAACTTTGTCGTTGGGACCAGTGTCCGCTTTCGCCTAAGTCTCCGCTCCGCTCCGCCACCGTCGTCACCTCTTTGTGACAGTTAAGCCTTAGTCACTATGAGGATGGTTAGTCACTCAACTGGTGCAAACTCATATTGTGCTGAAGCGGTTAGTCTTCTTAGCACTAGAGTTATATAACCAGGATTCAATTGCTTAGTCAACAGAGTCTGTTGAACCGGAATCAAGTAAACATGGGAATTGTAACAAAGATAAAGTACCGGCCAGTTCATCCGGTGTTTGGAATTCAGTAGTAAGAGTGAATCAGAGAGGTCGTTCATATTCGGAAAGAGTGGATGCGTTAAGAATTACTTCCCCTGGGATGGCACGAACCAGATCAACGCAACTCTCGCTTTGTACCGGGGTACAAGAGCTGCGGATCATTTTTCCGAATCATCCGAAGATAATCGGATGTCCATAGGGGTATCCTCAACCTTGGCAGCTCAACCGCGAGGCTGATTCGACTTTCGATTCGGGCAATCCTCTGACTTATGCTTACCACCACAAAACATGCACAGGTTGAATTTCCTGCATCTCTCCTTCTCTTCCGGCTTGACTTTACCATCCAGTCCAAGATGTTTTTGGTGGGGCTTCAGCTGTTGAGAAGTCGAAGGATTCAAAGATTGACCCGAAGGTCCTTTTCCGGTCGATTTGTTCTTGTTGCCAAACCAAGGCTTCTTCCCTTGGTTCTGACCAGTATTCTGCGGGTTATTAGTGCCCTTAGACTGATTTTCGGACGAAGGATTTTGATTACCCTTCTTATTTGAGTTCTTACCACCCGAACTTGCTCTGCTGTAACGAGCTGATTCTCATTTCTTTTCTTCTTCCCTTCGCCAGTACCGGTTGTCGATTTGAAGAACCTCTGCCCGATATTTGGTGAGGTTTCGAGGCTCTGGAACACGGGCCATCTCGTCCTTGATTCGGGACATGAGTGCATGCTGGTAAGCCCACTTCAAGGAACTTGCATTCCAATCAGTGAGAGCAGTGAGTGAATTGAATTGGATATTGAATTTACGAACCAATTTGTTTTCCTTCATCCTTAAGTTTCCGAGTTTATCCTCAGCATCTCCCTGAGTGTCGTAAAGACCGAAATTATCTTGTAACTCTTTTATGAGCGCCGCAAATGAGCTGGTCCACATAGGAAGTGCAACCGCGTTGGGATCGAGGATATCCGGCTTGAACCATTTGCGAGTGGATCCACTCAGATAGGATAAGGTGTAGGCGATCTTCTGTTGATCAGTGAAGTAATTCGGACGATCAAGGAAGACGAGGGATAAAGAGACAAGAAAAGATTTGAGCTTCCGAGGCTCGAGACCATCAAAGATGTCTGGTTCTCGAAGTTTTGCCTTACTCGAGTCGGAAGGCTCCATTTGCATATTCGCGATGGCGTTACCTAAGCCGTCGAGTGTTCCTCGGAAAGCTTGAAAGGTTTGGAGAAACTCCCTTTCGGAGGAGTTGTTGTTAGGTGGGAATATAGGTCTCCTAGAACTCCCTGGCCCACCTGGACCTCCCGGTCCACCGGGTCCACCACCACCACCTGGTCCACCTGGTCCATCAGGTCCTTTGTCGTCCAGTCCACTCAGATCGGCCGGGTTTTCGTTAGTACCTCCTAGCTCTTCTTCAACCTCTTGATCTTCTCGAACTTCTTCTTCGAGTTGATCTTCTCCATCTTGGTCTTCCTGTCCTTCAGGAATTTGCGTGTTTTCCGGCGCATTTCGGGCCAAGAGTTGTCCGAAAATGGTAGCCGCCATTGGAGATGGAGGTATTATTGCGGATGAAGAGGCTGTGGCGATTCGAGTTACCGTTCAAGGTGTTCGGACTTGAACTGGCATTCCAGTTGCGGTGTAAAGGGTCTGAATTTCGTGATCCAATGTTTCAGTGTTTCCGCCGATAGTGAACTCCGGGTTGACTTCCGTAGTGGGAAGTGCAGTTGACATTGTTGGTCCGAAAACATTGGTTCATCTTCAACCTCCTAAGGCCGAGATTGATTCTGAATATGGCGTGAATGATTGAGCATTGGCGAGGAAAGGGTTTGGCTCTTCAGCCTGATTCAGTACATCTGAATTGTCAGTGGTTCCGGTGAGAGTTCTCGTCTGGTTCCATCGGGCTTGTCGAGTCACTGGAGGCGCCATAGGATATGTAAAAGATGATAAGCGACAATAGCGAGAATTAGTTTAAATATACTGTTAAGACCGTGCCAGTGAAGTTCCATAGGGTCTTAGGTAAAGGGAATTGAGGAGAATAGAGCTTGATGGGTTCAGTCCCGATCGAGATGACGAACAGTGATCAACGATTGTTGGTCGATGTATGGAAGGGTGAACTTAGAACCTCAGCACCACTATCGGTAGTGCCCTCACTTTGTTGTACGGTTCCGTGAACGTTCAAGACGATGAAGAGAGGTAAAGAATAAGGATGACATCCAGATATCGTTCAGTTATAGTGTGAATGATGATGAAGAGAGTTAGAAGTCCGGACGGAGTTCAGCAATGATCTAAGTTGATATTTAAACTGGAGAACTATCTACAAGATACTGTCACAAAACGATCTTTTTATTATTCTTTTTCCTTTTCTTTTATTTGCTTACCTAATCACTGAAGCGCTTACACCAGCGCTCATTATATTCTCATTATCATTTAGGTTACATGCATCAACCTTATTGTTCTCGCATTGTTGTTTCACTTAGGTGCAACTCTCTCATGCCTGTCAGCTCATTGACAGGACGACATCATTATTGTTCCACTTCCATGCTTCCCTTTATATTGCCTTATTGTTTACTCACCAAATACCTACAGCTTTACTTATGGATATGAGCGACTCTTATTGTAGATCCTCATGGTTACGGTGCGAGAAGTCTCTCACATATCCTATACATATATAAGACTTGATATTTTGTAGTTATATTCCTTAGCTCTATTCTCGTCTATTCTCCTCGGTAGCTAGACTAGTATTGGGTTGTCTTATCCATCCTCTTTTTGCTTTTTCACCCTCTTGCTCATCATCTATTGTGTGATGCCTGGTTATCTCTTGTGAGAGCTAGCGAGTCGCTGACAGAAGAATAGAGCTTCTACCTCATACCACCCGTCACAACAAACTTTTACAAACTTGCCTAGGATTCAACATGCCGTTGGAAACTAGTTTTCTCGATACATTACACATTTTCATTTTTACCAAACACGCTCATGCCCCCTACTATAACTCAACATGACTGATCGGTCGATACATGCCCCCGACCCAACAGAAGTCGCTAATGTCACCTCTAATCCATGCCGGGTGTTTGTCAATACACCAGGGAACTACGATGGAGATCCCGCCACCTATCGACCATGGCGACGAAGAATGATGGCCTACATTTCCGAGTTAACGGAGATGAAGCAGGTCGACAATTCCCATCGCATCACCACCATTATCATGTCCTTCCTAGTCAGAGGAAAGGCCGATGAATGGGCCCAGGTTTACATGGATGACCACTTCGATATCGACAAGGGGTTATGGGACATCACTGGGAAGCAACTCATCGATGATATGGATAAAGAATTCACAAACGTTGCGAAGGAGAAGGAGGCTCATGATAAACTAACCTATATCCGACAGGGGAAGTCTTCGGCTGGTGACTTTTTCAAAGAGTTCGAATTGTTGCTGAAAGATGCTGGATACAAAAAGGATGAGTCGCACGTCCTTACCCTAGCGGAGAGAGCGGTTGATCACACCCTCCTGTATGACATTATTAAAGGACAAATGGAGCCCTTTGAAGACTACAAGGAGTTGAAGAAGGTAGTTACTGGAGCTGATAATGTAAGGCGGCAATGGGCCAAACAGAAGAGAGGTTACGGGTATGCGGGGTGGTGGAACACTAACCCACAGGGACAGAGTCGTGGACAGTTGTCCACTCAACAGAACTGGCAGGAGCCGAAAGCAGCTCCAAGAGCAGAGTATCCTGCAGCACAGAGGAGAGACGCCACTGGCACCACGTTCGGAGGAACGGGTAGGCCAATGGATATTGACCAAGCAAGGGAGAAGCGGCTGTGCTTCAACTGTGGCGAACCAGGCCACATGAGCAGAAATTGCCCGCACAAGAGGAAAGTGGTGGTCAGAGGTATTATGCTGAATATGAGTGAGCAGGAACGAATGGACTTTATTAACGACTTGGATTTTCCCAAGGCTCCTCAGTAGATATAGGTCTGCAGGAGCCTTTGCACACGGACATTTTGAATTTTGTTGATAATGGCATTGATTATATAATTAGTACAGGTACTAGACAGAAAAACACATCCGCCTTCACACACAAAACCGAAAAAACCGAAAAACCTATTCAATATGAACCCGACATGGCTGAGTGGCTGACTCAGAGAGTCAGAGAAGATCAGATCCCAAGAGCGGTGGGATTGTTGTGAATTTGGATGCCCTCCTCCCAAGAAAAAGAAGCTTCGGAGGAAACCATCATGGATATACGAAAATGGAATTGGAAAATGGCAGTCACCGCCATCAGAAGTCTCAAGAACAAGAGGAGCTACATCCGTGGGACACGCGGCAAAAGTCTGAAGCTCCCAGCAATACTCGAGACACTGGAGGATGTTAATTGTAGTGATAGAACACTTCCTACATAGTTAGTTTACATATAAAGTACATACATTACTTATAAACTAACTACTGTATCCACTACTTTACTTATAACATTACTTACACCTTCATTTCTTCATTTTTCAGAGTCCTTTTCATTTCTTATAGGAGCGCACAATTGTGGACACCTATTATCACACCTCATGTGTTTCTAGTACATACAAGACCAAACAGACCTGTATTCCTACTACAGTTAGAAGGAACCAAATCAATATTCACTACTTGTGTCTATTGGAGTATTGAGGAGTCTGCAAGGTCAATAGTACAACACTACCCTTGTACATAGACTACAACAGCAGTGTTTCTGACGGGGGTACACTCTATTGTCTACAGCCTTAGCTGCAATAAGTGTGCAACATCAACTGTGCCAAGTTACCCTTCAACATCTGATTCTGATTATGAAGAGACTATAAGGTAAAGATATTGATTGGTGGCCACAGCACTATGTATTTGAATTTTTACACCTACAACTGCTTGATTTGAAGTACGGCCACGGCCACAGCCCTGTGTTGGTAGTAGTGGAGGTAAATTTCTGAGTTGATTAGCAATTCCTTGAGTCAATTGAAACTCTTGGCCATTATGGTTGATTACTTGAAATAGATCATCTTGTGAATGCTGGGAAGGTACATAATTTTGAGGTATATTGAGTTGGAATGGTATTGGTCCACCATGTGGTGATGGTTGAGGTGTACGTCGATTTTCAGGGCTGCCTAGGGTACGTGTTTGTCGTTCCCTCTCATGATCAGCATTTTGTTGTCGATGTTGAGGTGTATTGGGAGGTGACTCAGAATCCCTTAAAGTGAGAATAGTAGTCAGAGCCTGCACACAGGTCAATAGCTTGTAAGAAACCAAACATTTTATCTGTAGTCAAATTTCCTCTATCAGGAACTTCAATTATAGTGTGAAATTATAGTAGAAGATGGGAAAGGGAAACAAAGGAGAGCATAATTATCATGCAATGCATGCAGCAAACATGCAGCAAACACATTGCAAGCTTGAAGTAATGTGTGAGAAAAACCTAAGTCAACTCAGCAAACATGCAGCAAACACGTCGCAAGATTGTGTATTGTAATGTGTGGGAAAAACTTAAGTTGCCGCTGCCGCCGCAGCACTAAAACGTTGACAGTTTTGCTGACATAAATAATGACTAATAAGAAAAAGCGCTGGTTTAGGCGCACCGCCCTAATTTATAGTATAGGATAGCTCAGGCACAAGGAATGGAACGGAACTGATAGAATAGGATGGAAGGTTCCGGAATAGTTATTGTAGGTAAGGGTGCTTGGATGGTGTATCGTAAGGAAAGGAAAATGATAGGGGGTGGCTCACTTCATGACAATCACATTGTACCAAACCAGTTGGACAACTTCATCCACATGCGGTACCAACTGAACCGTGGCAGATAATCGGCACTGATATGATAGGGGAACTACCAGAATCAGGAGGATATAACGCCATATCGGTGTTTATTGATCATTTTTCCAAAAGATTGTGACTTATTCCATTGCACACTACAATCACATCAGAGGGAATGGCGAAATTTTATCGCAATCGTATCTTTTCTATACATGGGATTCCACAAAAGATCATACATGATCAAGGACCTCAGTATCATTCCTGGTTCATGAAGGAACTCTACTGTCTCTTGGGAATAGAAGCAAACTATACTACGGCGTATCATCCACAGACCAACGGCCAGACGGAACGAACAAATCAGGAGATAGAACATTATCTCTGTTTGTTCATTAGTTATCATCAAAATGACTGGCATGAGTGGTTACCACTTGCAGAGTTTGCCTATAATGATCAAGTACATTCTGCAACAAAGGTCTTCCCCTTCTATGCTGACAATGGTAGACATCCCTATAAAGGTATGGCACCTCAAATGACTTCGGACAACCCCACAGCACAGGCGTTTGCAGATGGAATGAGGAAGGTTCGAGAGGAGGTAGGAGCGGCCTTAGGCAAGGCCAACGACAATATGAAGAAGTTCTATGACAGGAAGCGGAGAGTTGGGGTAGAGTATAAGCCAGGCGATAAGGTCTGGCTTGAGGGAACTAACTTGTCGACAGACCAGCCGATGAAAAAGTCAGGAGACAAACAGTTTGGACCGTTTACAGTTCAGAAGAAGATAGGTGCTAGCTCCTATAAACTAGACATCCCCTCCACATGGAAACGTATCCATAATGTTTTCAACGAAGTCCTTCTCACCCCTTATAAAGAGCCGCAATTCCCCTCTCAACCACGAAACACTCACCCACCTCCTGTCGTTGTAGGAGAAGAAGAAGAATTTGAGGTCGAGGAGATTCTTGACTCACGAAAGGTAGGAAGAGGAATCAAATACAAAGTCCGATGGCGGGGGTATGGACCACATGAAGACACTTGGGAACCTCGGTCCAACATCACACATTCCTCCGATTTGTTGAAGGAATTCCATGATAAAAATCCAACCAAACCCAAACCTGCCACCCTAAATTGACTCGAAATCCCTATTTCCTTATTTCCCACCAAATTATTCCGCCCTATGCCCCAGGCAGACACTGAAACCACGCCCTTACAATTACCCTCCGAAAATTTTGTTAGATGACAGGCACTTCGTGGAACTCGCGCTCTAGAGAGGGGGTAATGTCACGAAATGATCTTTTTATTATTCTTTTTCCTTTTCTTTTATTTACTTACCTAATCACTGAAGCACTTACACCAGCACTCATTATATTCTCATTATCATTTAGGTTACATGTGTCAACCTTATTGTTCTTGCGTTGTTGTCTCACTTAGGCGCAACTCTCTCGTGCCTGTCAGCTCATTGACAGGACGACGTCATTATTGTTCCGCTTCCATGCTTCCCTTTATATTGCCTTATTGTTTACTCACTGAATACCTACAGCTTTACTTATGGATATGAGCGACTCTTATTGTAGATCCTCATGGTTACGGTGTGAGAAGTCTCTCACAGTTTCATATCCTATATGTATATAAGACTTGATATTTTGTAGTTATATTCCTTAGCTCTATTCTCGTCTATTCTCCTCGGTAGCTAGACTAGTATTGGGTTGTCTTATCCATCCTCTTTTTGCTTTTTCACCCTCTTGCTCATCGTCTATTGTGTGATGCCTGGTTATCTCTTGTGAGAGCTAGCGAGTCGCTGACAGATACTACAGTATTTATACCTTGTAATCTAATTGTTAAAACTATAACAATAAGAGTACTAACTAAACCGATAAGAATCCGGATAGTTCCCAGTAATAGAAATAAAAGATAATTAAAGAACAATAGTGTGTGAATCACTCATATCCGATAGTACAAATACTTCATGAGATTTGATCACAGATCGAAGATGAAAGAAAGTGCTAAGTCAAAACATAGAATGATTGGAAGATCGATTGAGGATCAAAAGTCCGGAGGCATACCTATAACAAAGTGCTATCAAGGTTGATATTTGAACTAAGGAACTACCTATTCATTACCATAGCTTTATACTAAAGGTAAGTCAGGATCACGAAGCAATGCCATGCCCGAATGAGTTAGCTCGTAAGTAAAGAACAAAGGAAGGGATATAAAAGGGATAGTGTAAATCCGATAAGAATGATAAGAGATAACGAGTATCTACTTTGTGTCGGAATTCCTTCACGAAGTAATTGCATAGTGGTAAAAGGATATAAGTAATATCTAAGTAGTGGAATGGTTCGTGAAGCTTTGTAAGGACTTAGCTTGCATAGATATAACAGTTGTACAATGTAAAGCAAAACACAATTGTGTTGAGGCCAAAAAAGCAACCAATGAAGATGCTGAAGGATTAGAAAGAGAAATCCTTTTGGCAGAATGTGCTTCAATTATGATCATTAGAAATATCTGAACTGCAAAGGGCTTAGTAAATGGTGCTCGGGGAACTGTAAAAAAATTATGGTACCATCCAAATGCAAGTCCACAACAAGGTGATTTACCTGTTGTTATATTCATTGAGTGTCCAACTTATACAGGTCAGTGGTATTTTTTATAGTATTTTCTACTGTGATAGCTCATTCAACTCATCTGTTCTAGGCCCTGATAATGAGGGATGGGATGGCATCAATCTACACTGGATCCCAATTGTTTCTATTACTGCAACTTGGTATACCCATGGCGATAAAGTATTAAGTCACATTCAGTTTCCTTTGACACTGTCTTGGGCAATTACAATCCACAAGAATCAAGGTATTGGTGTTGATGAGGCAAGTATTGTTCTTGGTAACAAGGATTTTGCCTCGGGTTTGTCTTTTGTTACTATATCCAGAGTTAAATCTTTGAAAGGCATTGCATTTTGAGAGGAATACTGTGGTGACGAAGGGAGAAGGCACAGAGGAGGCACAGGCTCAAGCACAAGCCGAGGTGAGGGTGGGGCTAGCACCACACATGAAGGCTGAAAGAAATAAGGATCAAGACAGCAGTGATAGCGCAAGGGCCAATCACTAGGGTCGCACAAGGAAAACTAGTTCCAAAGACCAAGTAAGTATATTGAAGGTAAACAATGATACAGGTACTAACCTAGTTCCAAAGACCAAGAGGTCAAGATGGGGAACTAGGTGTCAGCTACTGTACTATATATACAAGGGTTCGGATGAGTAAGCAACAGCGCGGGAAGCTGATAGAAGTGTCTGGAATGTGATGGAAGGTTCTGACAAGTGATAGATGGAAATAAAAGGATATGGAAACATGGAGAAGGGTTCAGGTAGTCACAAAGGTAAAGGAAAGAAGGAATGTAGGAGAAAACAAAGTAAGTACCGTATCCTGTATGGCATGTCATGACAAATACAAGTCTCAACTTTGTGACTTGAATGGTGACAGTCCACAACGTAAAATATTACAGGAAGACAATCAGAGAAGAGAAGGTCTTGTATTTGCATTAGATACTTATGGTACTGATCTTAGTGAATATGTGTTTGACAATAATTAATATTTATTTTGTACACAATTACTAAAATATACTTTGCTCACCCATTATGCATTTAGGGCCTGCCCTTTAAAAGCAAATCATATTTCGATTAAAGGGTTAGTTAGAGCTTGATAGAGAAGAGCAAACGGACATCATCATTGAAGTTGTCAAGCTCGGAATTAGATGTTGGAGGTTTGAAGAGATTTTCTAGCATTATTATTTGATTAGACTGGTCAACATTAATTTTGCTTGGGCACGGACGTAAGTAATCCCTCCGAGTTGGTCCGAGGTTCGCAAAATGCACTCACAATCGGAAAGAGAAAATTTTCTGCTGCGACTTGAACTCAGCCCTTCCCTTTACACCCAACGCTGGTTCGGTACGTTGCCATTAATCCAATCCCTCAGCCTTTGCCTGTATTCTGAGCCTAGGATGTTCTATATAACTCATGTTCTCTGACTTTAGTTGATTCATTTGCCAGCTCAAAGAACTTTTACTTGATCATCGTCGTTGCTGCATTGCTCCGTGGTACGCTTCCTTCTTCTCTTCATCAAGTATTATTTCATGATTCAAAACTCGTTACCTCTATAGTTCATCAATTGCCGCTGTGTTCACGTAGTGTCAACCGTATCCTCCTTGCTTTATTATCGACATCAACCCTTCGCTATCTTGCTCACATCCTTTTTCACCTCCCATTATGGTGTTGCTTCGATTTTTACTGTCATTGTCGACTCGGTTTCCTTCTATATGCCTTCTCTTCGTCCTTATCCTCTTCAGCGCGACTGCTCGTCCCGTGACGCCAGTGGTAGCACCTCAACAGCTTCAGCGGCGTATTAGTAAGTCGACTTAACTGGGCGTGTCTTAATGGCAATGACTAAAATGGAAACATTAGAGCCTTCAGGTTCTCGGAATCTAATTCTGAAAGTTGCGCGTGTCGCAGAACTCGTCGGGCGTCTAAGTCCAGGCATGATGGCCACAGCAAAATGGTTGCCCAAGACAGAGAAGCAGATAAACAACTTTTCGTTAGCTCTCTGCCCTGCACCCGAAGAATGCCTTACGGTGGTAAAGGAACCATCTTCGTCAAGTCTCCGTGTAGTTGGGATTGCTCCTCCTAAGGATCATCAGACAAACAAGTTTAGCGCTGTCAATATGATTTCATTAGGTGCAAATGCCAGTTTCTTTCCTAGCTCCGACAAGGACCAGGGTATAACGGTTCGGAAACAACTCGAAATCCGGCATCAGGAGAAGGCAGAAATCACGGCCCAGCTAAAGGATATTCCTGCGCTGCAGAAAGCAGTCAAACAAGGCAATGGTGAAGATATCATCATCGAGAATGATCGGGTTTGGGCCGAATCTGTACTCAAGTTTCTGGTCCTGAAAGGAAAAATTGCCGCTGAAAAGGAGCAGGGGATGTGGACGCTTTGGGATCATGCTATCGCAACATATAAGGATCACATGGAGTTGCGCAAAGGATTGGCAACATACGAAGAAGAGTGCGAGGAAGATGCTCACAAGGATGCTAAGTTACTTTGGAGCTTCCTTCAGAAGAGCGGACAGTGTGAGTTAGACAACAACACTGGCCCTCATGTAAATTAACTTAGAATGTATTCTGCGCGCTTGTCATCACTCATAACCTTTCTTTACCGCTTCCAACTACACAATTTCACTAGTACTGTGTAGCATGATACTACAGGTACACCACTAAGGATACATGCTAGGCTCAACTATTCACGAATATGCCTTTATCCGGGCGTGCATCACTCTCCTCCGCCTCGTTGCTCCTGCGAGCCTGATTTATCTTTCTTCATGTATATACACCAAGTCATTCACATTAAACAGTGCTACACCATCGTGGATCTTCGCAATTGCCCTCTTTGAAGCCTCTTTCTACGTCTTTGTCTATAGACCCAGGAAGAAGACATTACAAAAGGTTTGTGTTTGTTCAGATCGAAGCTTATAACTTAACTATGTTATCTATCAACAGAGCATATACACTGCACCTCCTCTCAATCGTCAACAACGCGAAACCTTATTTCATCAATGCTCTCAGCCTGTATCCTTGCCCCAAGATTCAGACTCAACATACCCCCTCGGCTGGTTTTCTTCCCCCAACCTGAAACGAGAAAACCTCGTCGAGTGGATTTTATGGGCTCTATTTTCATGTTCTCCAGAACAAGCTGGAACATACGCTCATGAACACGTTCAGGGCGAATGGAAGGACGAAATTGACGGATATGTGAAGAACATTGAAGAATTGCTCGGAATGAAAGTAGAGGAAGGACATACAGAGAAGACCACGTCGTTGAGGCTGACGCTGGATCCGGTAAAGATGGTGCATAGGCCGCTTATATGGTATATGGTAAGTGTATTCTCGGGTCTGCCATGTTCATCGAAAAATTTCCGTAGATTGTTTGTCTCGTAGATACAGTTACCTCCGTCAAACTTTATACCCTGGGGTTCCGCCATTATTCTCCAGAACTGTCATACAAACGCGTATTTCCTCCTCGCATTGTCACCCTAATTTCCAAAGCATCCGCAACAAACCATTTCTCCTACTGGTACCGACCCCATAAATCACTAGACAGAGACCCAATAGTGTTCATACATGGTATCGGCGTAAGTCCTTTCCGTTCGGAAAAAGTTCAGAGACTTATACCGTCTATGAACAGATCGGTCTTCACCCATATGTCCCTTTTTTCCAAGACCTCATCCGTCTTGATCCTAATCAAGGTTTCCTCCTCGTAGAGCTCCTCCCCGTATCCATGCACATGTGTTCTTCCATATCCTCTGATCCCCCAACTCCGACCATTCCTCCTCGACGGGAGATGCTGGACGCCTTATACACTACCATGTATTCTTTGAAAATGTCTCGTGCAGTCCTAGCATCACATTCGTATGGGACAGTTATTGCAGCTCATGTTATACGCGATCAAGGAGGTCGAGCAGATGAATTACACGGTCAAGACCCTGACACCAGCGTCGACGCTTCCTCTCGGACCCATTCGATATATGGGAACAATACCAGAGAAACTAGCGATGCGAGCGTCGATTCTTCGCCTCAGATACGACAATCAATTTTCACCGCCCACCTACTTATCGATCCAATACCTTTCCTGCTTCACCTTCCCGATGTTGCGTTTAATTTCCTCTACCGCATCCCTCAGGGAGCGAATGAGTGGCAATTATGGTACTTTGCCTCACGAGATCCTGATATCGCGTTCACATTGGGGAGATGTTTCTTCTGGGCGGAAAATATTTTGTGGAAAGAGGATCTCGACGTGAACGTGGATGTGCCAACAGGGGATGCAGTTAGCTCAGAGACGTATACCATTCCGAACGGCATGAAGACTCGGAAACAGAAAGTCAAATTTGCGGTGGTCCTTTCGGAGAAGGATCAAATCGTTCCTGCTCCGCTGGTTCGAAGATACCTTACTGGAGAAGATGAGGTGAAAAGCAGTGGACTGTCATCCGATTTATCCAACTTAGAAGTTTTATATTATCCCGGTTTGGATCACGCTATGATTTTTGATACCAAGGAGAGACGCAGAGGTATGGTTAGAATTTTGGACAGGTTCAGTAGAACACATTCGGAATAATAGATGCGCTCCTACCACCACCACGTGGTGTTCAGCGGCCAAGGGGACTAGTAACCACAAAGTGGTGAAGCTAATACGCCGTGTGGATGCGTACGCATCTACGAATATCTACACGACCGTAGAGAAGACCTAGGCTGCCTGGTCGAGAACTAGACACAGTTCTTCATCGTAGTTCAAAGACACGTAACTACCAAATCCACCGAATATAGAAATTTTGGTTTCTGCGAGCTGACTACTCCAAGATTAAGGATATAGAGACAATCTCTACAATACTCTGGAAGCATAACGAGCTGCACGAAGCCCCGAACATCTCCAATACTGAACAGACGCATTCACTTTGGCTCCTTGACCGGAACCACGGGACTACGGCTACGGAATTTGGATTGTGCCAGCGGCCACGTTCCTCTTTCTTTCTTTCACCTTTCAGAGAAACAATGGGACAAAGCACAAAGCACAAACAGATGGTGGAAAGACTTTCCAGGGCCTTAGCAAACCCTCAATCTCCTAAACCAAGTATGTCCCCGAACGAACCTTCTGCATCCTCTGACAGCCAACCCGGTTGTATCACATCAGGAACCGAGACAGACCCGCAGCGTCAATGACGAACAAGGCCAGAGGCAGAAACAGTAAGACGTTCTACAAATCTCCCAGTAGATTGCCACTGACTCCAAGCAAGGACGACTTGCGCCACAAGAACGATGCAGGTGACCAAAGAGAGGCCATTGACGAACCGGAATCCAGAGTAAAACGACCCCTACCTGCACGTAGACCCATACCAGAACCACAGCCATCCGACCACATCCAAAACGAATACCCATACGGGAAGCTCACGAAGGCAAACTACGACCTCCTCGCACAAAAACCCGCAGGCCTCGGGATAAATTTCACCAACCGAGCCTTTCCTCGACCCTTTGTCCCATCACCCCTCCTCCTAAAGAACATGAAGGAGTTCCAGAGGGCACATGTTCTGAATGACCGAGACAGTGTGCTGGGCCTGGTGCCGTATGGAGCTGGACCTCGCTGGGAAACGAAGTACGGAGGACGCGCCCTGGTTGCTATCCATGACTGGCTCAACCAAGTTGACTTCGCGGGCAAAGGAAAATGCCAGGTCTCGAGATCCGAAGCCCAGACAAACAAGGATCGCAGGGACTTCGGTAACCCCTGGACCATCATCCTCTACGATATCTCTCCACCTTTCAGAGCCTGGTTACTAGACCTCGGCGCGGTAGCTCTAAGCGAGCCAGGAGCCACGTTCATGGTCCACTCTTTCGATGAGCGGAACATGAGCTGGGTCCTAATCAATTTCACAGGTCCAGCAGTGGAAGAGGGAGACGAGATGCGAGTGGAAGCGCTCACTGCAATCAAGGAGAGGATATTTGAGGACCAAGGAGCGGAAAGGGTCATTCGAGACCTTAAAGCCGTAGAGTCCATCGAGAAGGAATGTCTTGATATCGCAAAGAACACCTACCGACAGACTATCGCTGCGCTCACCTCCTCTTTTTTGACCTTGTCTTCATCCCTAGCAAGGACAAGAATGGAGAGTCAAACCCTCGCTACCAGCTGCGCGGAAGACCCATCTCGGTTAACATGGACATCCAGAGGAAGTGGGTAATGGCGCTTCGCGCTATCAGATACAACGACCGCTTCAAACCCCTCTACCATGACAAGACCGACCTTGGGTGTGTATGGTGCAAGGGAGAAGATCACCCTAGACATGCCTGCCCATATCCCGACTTCAGCGACTATTCCGACGGAGGGGGTGAAGAGAAGTGGTTGGGGCTGACACGGGAGCAGATGACCAATGTTATGAGGAACCCGAGCGACTGGAAGCAGCGGAACATGAGTGCCCAAGACCAAGACTCGCAAGGGGAGTTTATGTCAGTGACGAGAGGTCGGGGAAACTTTGGCAGAGGGCGTGGAATGCCAAGAGGAAGTAATGCTTTCCGAGGGATGGGCAGAGGAGGAGGACGGGGATATCACCACCAAGGGAATCCTAGCTCATCGAGCCAAGGGAGGGGTAGGACTGACCCATACCATGGAACCTCCAGCCCTGCGGATAACATGGGATATGACGTTCACGATACTAACTATGGACCCAATGGAGGTTCGGGATGGTACGGAAACCCTTTTTGAGTGGACGGGGTATGACTAGGGATGCTCCTATGTACGAAATACTTCTCTTTATTGTGTATATTCCAAATATATTTTTTTTCCTTCATCCAAAAAATAATAACCCGTAAAATTCTGACTTAAAAGTAAATGAATCAAACCAAGGAGGGATGAGGGGAACAAATACACATTCCTCGTAGCGTTGCTGAGCCCAAGAGCGCTATAAAAGCAGACCAGGGCAGCGACAATGTTTCGCAAACTCTAGATTGGTAAGTAAGACAACAGGTAAGGTAAGGTAAGTCTCTCTGCTCTCTTCTACTCTATTCTACTAGGTACGACATCAGTATGGCTTGTGAACCGGACACCAGCAACAATTCAACTTTGACAAAACAGCAACATGATTATACAACCTAACTCGAGGGCGCCTCTCCCTGTGGAATGTGGGAGCCTTCCCTCAGCACTCCCTAACAGTGCTGTGGGGAGTAACAGGGCTTCTGACCTGGAAGTTAGGGACCAGGTTAGAGTGGTAAATGGACAGGGACAAACCTTGACTGGAGGAAGCATGAATCCCTCTGTCAGCGTCCAATGAAGGTCAAAGTCAAACAGCAGACGGACAAGCAGAGCAGAACATTCTGGAACCTTGGGGTCTAAATCCACCAAACAGGGGAACTCGAGGTGGAGAAAGAATGTTGAATGTGAATAATGATGAGAACCAGCGTGAAGAAGGAGAGCAGGAGCAAAATTACTCCCCTCCATGCGCTATGGGTAACCCAACAAATCCCAGGAGCATAACCACTGGCAGGGATGCACCACGAAGGGAAAATTGACCAGACCTTGGAGGAAGGAACTCCAATATGCAGACAAATTGAGCACCAGAGGGCCATAGAAACCCTAGGCTAGATACACAAAGTGAGAAAGCTACTCGAGAGCCAAATAGGTGAGAAAGGTGCAAAGATAGAAATTTAAAAAAGGCTGCAATCCAAATAGGATCACCAAACATGCAGGGCTATGGTAACCCAAACTTAATGCACAAGGACAACAAATGGAGTGGAATCCAGCTCCTTATGAAACAAAAAAAGATAGCCATACTGGCACTACAAGAGACACACCTGACAGATGAGCGGGTCCAGGAAATTAATGAACAGTCCTATCATGGCAAAATGCTACAAGTCTTTGCATTGCATGACCCAACAAACCCTACAGGGAAATGGGGGTGGCAATCATGCTAAACAAAAGACTGATACAAGTAGAAAATCCAAAATCATATACCATAGTTCCTGGCCGAGCAATGATGCTTCAGCTAACATTACATGGGAAAGATAAACTAAACATACTAGTAGTATATGCCCCGAATGTTCCTAGCAGTAATGGGACTGAAAGTGCACAATTTTGGGGAAACATCCAATCCTACTTCGAAGAATGGCCTAACACACCAAAACCTGACATCCTCCTCGGTGACTGTAACATGGTGGAAGCAGGACTAATTGACCGCCTGCCAGCCTATGATGACCCAATTGATGCATGTGAAGCACTAGATGACCTCAAACTGAGTCTCCATATCAGAGATGGTTGGAGAACCACTTACCCTGACAAAAAAGCCTTCACTTATAGGCAAGAAGCTACAGGGGTACAGGCAAGGCTAGATCACATCTATGTGACAGAACAAATCTTGGAGACAGCAAGAGAGTGGAAAATCAGGGAATCAGGGGTCCTGAAGGCAGACCACTACTTGACCTCAGTCCAAGTAACAACAGAAGGAGCACCATCAATAGGGGATGGCCGGTGGAGAATTCCAGACTATGTCAACAAAGATAAAGAGCTCCTAGCATATGCTCGTGAACAAGGAATGAAGGTAGAACAGAAACTACATGCACTCATAGAGCGATCTGAAACCACAAATGTACAAGCTATTTGGCATACCTTCAAAATGGAATTGAGGGAAAGAGCAAAGAGAAGAGCAAAACAGATCATACCAGGCTTAACTCGAAAAATAAATGAAAACCAGCTTGAACTAGATCGAACTTCTAATAATGGAGAAATATCTGAAGAGGAAAAAATTGATAAAACACAAAATCTCAGAAAAGAAATTGCAATACTGGAAAAAAATCAGGCCCAAAAACTAAAAAGGGACAGCAAAGTGCATCACCGGATACAATGTGAACCTCCAAGTCAATATATGTCCCAGGTGAGCAAGGAAAAGAAACCACGAGACATGATCTATGCACTCAAAAAGCTAGATGCACATGAAGATGAGCATGGAGTTCTATCAGGAGATGCATATGAAAAAAATCCTCGAAAAATGCCAGAGTTGGGGATGCACTACCATAATGATCTCCAGCAAAAAGGTATTGAACCTAGTAGGTCTGCAGAGCAGGAAGAGGTAATACAAAGAACTCTGAGCAAAGTTAAACCCAGAATAAGGGACAAACAGCAGCATAAGCTGGCCTCAAGTTTCTGCCCAACAGAGATTAGAGAAGCCGTCAGACCCACAAAAAATCACACTGCACCAGGACTAGATGGAGTACCATATGAACTGTGGAAAGCTATAATCACTCAATGTGACAAGGAAAAGAAAAATGAGCTGGAAACCTTTGATATCCTAGGATTGATGACAGCAGCTTTCAATGACATTGCAGTATATGGGATCACAAAAGGTTCAGACTTCTCTGATGGATGGATGTACCTGACCCACAAAAAAGGAGACAAGACTGAGATTGCAAACTATTGACCCATCATGCTTCTCAATACAGACTACAAGATTTTTACAAAAGCACTCACCTTAAGACTGAGCTGCGTTGCTCCTGACCTACTACATGAGAGCCAGGCAGGCTTTGTCCCAGGAAGGAACATAACAGACCAAACTGAGCTAATTAAACTGATTATAGACTATGTGGAAGTAACAAAAAAATGGACTTATAGTATCCCTTGACCAAGAAAAGGCCTATGACAAGATAAGGCATGACTATCTATGGAAGGTGTTAGAAAGATTTAACTTCCCAGAGGAATTCATTACCACAGTCAGGAACTTGTACATACCAGCAAAGACATTAATTATGATAAACGGATACAAAAGCAACAAGTTTGAAGTCACAAGAGGGGTGCGTCAAGGAGACCCACTATCATGCTTAATTTTTGACTTGGCAATTGAACCACTTGCAGCAATGATGAGAGCCTCAGACCTACAAGGCTATCAGATCCCAGGAGAAAAGGAAAAACTGATTGCAAACCTCTTTGCAGATGATACAACAACCTTTCTGGATGCAGGTGATGACTTCCAATCACTCCAAGAGATCCTTGATGAGTGGTGTCTAGCTTCAGAAGCAAAGTTCAATATTGGGAAAACACAAGTGATTCCAATAGGAACAGAAACATACTGCAAGGAGGTCATCCACACAAGGAAAACCAGCCCCAACCAGAGACCCCTACCAAGCCATCTGTGCACTGCAGGTGAAGGGGAAGCAATATGTATACTGGGAGCTTGGGTGGGAAATAAAGTAAATGCAGAGCAGGTATGGGCCCCCATATTGGAAAAAGTTGACCATGGGCTTGAGCAATGGTCATCAAGTGGATTAACCATGGAGGGTTGAAGGCATGTGTTACAGATGATTGCCGGAGGCATGACACAGTACCTAACAATGGTACAGGGGATGCCCAAATCAGCTGAAAGACAACTTACAAAGCATATCAGAGCTTTCATGTGGGATGAAAAACATAGCACAGTGAACCAGGAAGTGCTATATGGCCCGATCAAAGAAGGCGGGAGGAAAGTCTTGAATATTGTAGCCAGAAACAAAGCAATAAATATAATGAGACTGAAAGCGTACCTATCCTTTGGTCTGACATGGACCAGAGTAGCAGATGCATTATTTGCACACAATGTTCCAAACTCATCACAAAATGTAGACCCAAGAGTCAGAACCAATATATTCTTGTAATCATGGAAGAGCTATGAAAATAAAAGCCAAATACCTAGATTGAAGATGCTAACAGACACAGCAAAAAAGTACAGACTAAGAATTGAGGGCATTGCCTTCTCAAGGGACATCCTCCAGAGCATGTCAATATAGTATCATAAGAGAGCAGACCCCAAGATTTGGCAAATGAACATGACCGAGGCAAGTGAGTGCCTATGGACAAAACATGGTATCCAAACAGTGGGCAATGCACTTGACCTAATAACCAGATGCAAGATCCTGGAACACCAAGTGACAACATTGCATGCAATTGTAATGGATGCGAGAGTATCTGGATAGAGTATAGCTGCAAACACCCAAATGGATGCATGAACCAGGCAAGGAAACTGCTTGATATCCTGCCCCAAAAATGGGACCCAAGGTCAGAAACACCAGAAGACTATCAAGGAGAGTACACACCTACTGAAGATGTGTTATATCTATGCAAGCTAAGTCTTTATGAGGCTTCACAATCCATTCCACTACTTAAATATATCACTTATATCCTTTTACCACTATGCAATTACTTCACAAAGGATTTCCGACATGAAGCACTTACTCATTATCTCTTCTCATCCTTATTGGATTTACACTATTCCTTTTATATCCTTTCCTTTGTTCTTTACTTATGAGCTAACCCATTCGGGCATGGCATCACTTCGCGATCCTGACTTACCTTTAGTATAAAGCTACAGTATTGAATAGGTAGTTCCTTAGTTTAAATATCAACCTTGATAGCACTTTGATAGTGATACCAATTAATCATTTATCCATATCATCATTTTAACATCTCTACTGTCAGTACATTCTGCAAAGGTCATCGCAAACGGAACACATCTACTTTCTTCTCTCTCGGACACACAAAGTGTTGAGGACTCTACTAATAGTGGAGTCAAGGTCTGACTACTGTCAGAGGTCAATGTCGACACACAAAACCTCAAACGGCTAAGTGTCTCAGATGTCTTCAGAGAGTAAACCCAGAAGTCAAGTTGAATAATGAAGCTAAGGTCACTACAAGACCTTAGCTGACCTTATATACAAAAGTATGAATCTAATCTACAATAGAATTGTGGGTCAAACACTATGACAAACAAGTCCATGATAGATACAAATATGGATGCTAATCGAGTATGAGTAATCGACAGGATGTCAGCGTCAGGTCATAACTGAGTACAGGACCTGATGAGTAACATAGAATGCATAAAGGAAAATGAAGAAATAGTATACCCAGATGCCCAGTCACAGGACACAAGTGCCCTATGACAGGTGCCTACGCATTAAGAGTTACTTGTAGTGTTAGTTGTTCCTGACAACTACATCATTTAGGATTGTCTTACCTCATGAAGTAATTCTCTTCGCTATTTCCCGTGATCAACCTCATGACCATTTCCAATGACCCATCAGTGCACGATCATAACAGTATATTTAAACTAACACTTGGCACATTCATCCTCATCACCTTTTACATTCTACTCACCAATTTTACCTTCTTCAACAATGGTCTATACAAGGAGCAGATGAAATCACACCAACACTGGAGGATCCGATGAGTTGGTAACAGAGGAACCGGAAATGGTTAATCCTTTCACATCGAATGTGACAGCCTTTGTGCCATTCGCAGAATCTGTTATGAGCGTGCACAAAGGGATTGTCGGAAATGATCGCGGGATGATCGTGGGAAAATACGAAGGAAAATACTTCGCGAGGTAAAATGATCCTAGACAAAGTAGTCGGACCTTGACTCCACTATTAGTAGAGTCCTCGACACTTTGCATGTCCGCAAGAGAAGAAAGTAAACGTGTTCCGTTCACGATGACTGTCGCGGAACATACTGACAGTGAGGATGTTAAAACAATGATAAAGCTAGGTGATTAATTGGTATCACTATCAAAGTGCTATCAAGGTTGATATTTAAGCTAAGGAACTACCTATTCGATAGCGTAGCTTTATACTAAAGGTAAGTCAGGATCGCGAAGCAATGCCATGCCCGAATGGGTTAGCTCATAAGTAGAGAACAAAGGAAGGGATATAAATGGAATAGTATGAATCCGATAAGGATAAAGAGATAACAAATAATTGCTTTGCGTCGGAATTCCTTCACGAAGTAATTGCATAGTGGTAAAAGGATATAAGTAATATATCTAAGTAGCAGAATGGATCGCGAAGCTTCGTAAAGACTTAGCTTGCATAGATATAACAGAATCAATCTTGAGAGCAGGACATTCTCAATGTCGAGCTAATGTCTTTGGTCCAGCTCCAGGACAACCTGCTAATGCACAGGTTTCAAGTCATCATGCCCTTGGTCAACCTGACCATTCCAAATTCGAGTACCAAGTACTCTATACAGAAAACAGTGACCCCGTTACTGTTCAAACACTGCGAAGAAATCACATGGTGATACCAACAACAGAGATGGAGATCCCACCATCTCCTACCACCTTTACTCTTGCTGACAGAACACGTCAGCAGCTAGCAAACATTCCCGGCCCTTTGCAAGGTCAGATACCAGTTACCACCATGGAAATTCTGGAAAACATTGAGGAAGCAGAAATTGATAAAGAGGTAGGTCCTGAAGAATCAGGTGTATTGTTTCCCTTCCTCATCAGCGCATTCATTCTGCCAGTTGTCAATGTGAATTGCTTCATTGATCAGCACATTCATCAGATCTGTGTTAGCTTGTGAATTGACCAATCTGTCCTTGATTCGCTTCAAGAGGTGATCATAGAACCGATCTCGAAGGTCAGCATCCAAGTATCCTGTCCTACTAGCATACTGTTTGAAGGTTGCAGTGTATGTTGCTACCCGGTCCTTTCCCTGCCAAAGACTTTTCAGAACTCATTTGGCCTCTACCACCAGATCTGCTGTTTCAAACTGTTGCCTAAAGGCACCAGCAAAATCAGCCCAGGTGGGGTAAAGGAGGGCAGGAGCTGGTACTCCTGCAGCATCCACCTGAGCAACTTGACTAATGTTCTCTGAGGTGGGAGTAGCCCAAATAGTTGTGTCACCATCGAGGTATAAGATGGCCGATTTGATTTTTTCCTGTTCATTACTGAGGGAATGGATACCCTGGGCCCATAGTTTGAAGGCAGCAATGAAGCATCATGCATTGTCACTATGCTTCCCATCATATGTCTGGGGTTTGCTAACACCTTTGTTGGTGCTTATGTTGTTGGCAATGCTGGCTACTGCCGATTGTAGTGCCATCTGTTGTGTGGCAAGTTGTTGAATCAGCACTGCAAGGTCTTGGGTGGTAGGAGGATGAGACATGATGGAGGTGTTTTCAATGGGGATGGGCTCAGGAGATGGAGATAATGGTTCTGGTGTAACCAAGATATCGATGATAATAGGCTCTGGGGATGGGGATGATGTGATGGGGTTGGCTTCAGTTTCTAGCTCAGGTTCTAGAATAGCAGTGGGGATAAGTGCAGGAGAGGATCTAGCAGATGGTACAGCACTGGTAGGGTTTGAAAGTCTACCAACCCAGCTTGGAACTCGGCTTGGAATTCTAGGGATGACTATGAATCATCCGTTTTCTGAATTGCTTGGAGTGATGGGAGCAAAGTTATGGTATTGGTTGGGACACAGATTTTCATCACAGTCAAACCAAGTGTTACATTCTTCATCTGGATTGTATTTAGAATGAACATTGCACTGATCTTTAGTATCGAATGTGTGCTGAAATCCTGAACAATTGATGTCTGGTGTAAATGAAGGCATAGTGGCAATGGAAGGTGGAGAACTGGGTAAGTCCAATTTCCACTCCTCATAGGATCAGTTGGAAAGGCTGATGGTACAAGTAAAGATCTTGACCTAATGTGGTGATGAAGGGAGAAAGCATGGAGGAAGCACAGGCACAAAGCACAAACCGAGATGAGGGGTGGGGCTAGCACCACACACAAAGGCTGAAAGAAATAATGATCAAGACAACAGTGATAGCACAAGGGCCAATCACTAGGGTCACACAAGGAAGACTAGTTCCAAAGACCAAGTAAGTATATTGAGTGTAAACAAAGATACAAGTACTGACCTAGTTCCAAAGACCAAGAGGTCAAGATGGGGAACTAGGTGTCAGCTACTGGACTATATATACAAGGGTTCGGATGAGTAAGTGACAGCACAGGAAGTCAATAGAAGTATTTAGAATGTGATAGCAGGCTTTTGAAGGATGATAGAAGGGTGCGGAAAGGTGTAGAAGAGTCCAAACAGTAACGAAGGTAAAGAAAGGAGGAAAGGTAGGAGGAAATGAAGTAAGTACCATATTCTGTCTAGCATGTCATGACACTTGGCACAGTTGATGTTGCACACTTATTGCAGCTAAGGCTGTCAACAATAGAGTGTACCCCTGTGTTATATCTATGCAAGCTAAGTCTTTACGAAGCTTCGTGAACTATTCCGCTACTTAGATATTACTTATATCCTGTTACTACTACGCAATTACTTCGCGAAGGAATTCCAATGCGAAGCAAATACTCTTTATCTCTTATCATTCTTATTGGATTTACACTATCCCTTTTATATCCCTTCCTTTGTTCTTGACTTACGAGCTAACCCATTCGGGCATGGCATTGCTTCGCGATTCTGACTTACCTTTAGTATAAAGCTATGGTATCGAATAGGTAGTTCTTTAGTTTAAATATCAACCTTGATAGCACTTTGATGGTGATACCAATTAATCATCTATCTGTATCATTGTTTTAACATCCTCACTGTCAGTACGTTCCGCGATAGTCATTGCGAATGGAACACGTTTACCTTTCTTCTCTTGCGGACACGCGAAGTGTCGAGAACTCTACTAATAGTGGAGTCAAGGTCCGACTACTTTGTCTAGGATTGTTTTACCTCGCAAAGTATTTTACTTTGTATTTTCCTGCGATCATCCTGTGATCATTCCCGACGATCCCTTTGTGCATGATCATAACACCCTGTCAGAAACACTGCTGTTGTAGTCTATGTACAAGGGTAGTGTTGTACTATTGACCTTGCAGACTCCTCAGTACTCCAATAGACACTAATAGTGAATATTGATTTGGTTCCTTCTAACTCTAGTAGGAATACAGGTTTGTTTGGTCTTGTATGTACTAGAAACGCATGAGGTGTGATAATAGGTGTCCACAATTGTGCGCACCTATAAGAAATGGAAAAGGACTCTGAAAAATGAAGAAATGAAAGTGTAAGTACTGTTATAAGTAAAGTAGTGAATACAGTAGTTAGCTTATAAGTAATATATGTACTTTATATGTAAACTAACTATGTAGGAAGTGTTCTATCACTACAATTAACATTCCTTTAGATTTAATGGATATACTTTACAATCGAGAGGTTTGGAACCTGGTGTTAGATTGATAGCATGGTCCCAAGGGCATCACTGTGGTAACTGGTTGAACTCCTTCTGGCTGAAGACATCTGGATACTCCCTAACATAGGAGTCAGAGATATTGAATTCTTTTGCCATTTCCTTCTTGGCCTGTTCCTCCATCCACTTCCTTGACTGTACCTGTTCATGGACATACCTGTCCCAGTCGAACAGAAAAAGCTGTTTACCTTCTTGTAATGCTGCTCTGGAATGAGTATCCTCCAGCATCCAGAAGTGTAGGTTGTAACCACATCTTGCTGGGCACCTGTCAAAGGTTAGTTCAGATGTTTCCCAATCAATACTTGGGTTGTGGTATCACAGCCAGTCTAGTCCTAAGAAGATATTGTTTTTTCCTAGACCTACTACTCCAAACTGTATGATCTCTGAGTGATCACTGATAGTCATTCATACTTCAACATACTTGTCAATTGATCCAGCATCATTAAGGGTTCTGTCAGCATGGTAGACTATTGTTTTGACTGGTAGGTCCTTTGTGACAAGGTTGTGCTGTTTAACAAATTCCGAATCAACTGAATCAATACAGGAACTGGTAGCTCCACTGTCGAGGAGTCCTTGAGTGACTATTTGTTGGCCATCTGTTATATCTATGCAAGCTAAGTCCTTACAAAGCTTCGCAAACCATTCCGCTACTTAGATATATTACTTATATCCTTTTACCACTATGCAATTACTTCATGAAGGTATTCTGATGCAAAGCAATTACTCTTTATCTCTTATCATTCTTATCAGATTTACACTATCCCTTTTATATCCCTTCCTTTGTTCTTTACTTACAAGCTAACCCATTCAGGCATGGCATCGCTTTGCGATCCTGACTTACCTTTAGTATAAAGCTACAGTATCAAATAGGTAGTTGCTCAGTTTAAATATCAACCTTGATAGCACTTTGATAGTGATACCAATTAATCGTTTATCCTTATCATCATTTTAACATCCCTACTGTCAGTATGTTCCGCAACAGTCATTGCAAATGGAACACATTTTCCTTCCTTCTCTTGCAGACACACAAAGTGTCGAGGACTCTACTAATAGTGGAGTCAAGGTCCGACTACATTGTCTAGGATCATTTTACCTTGCAAAGTATTTTCCTTCATAATTTTCCTGCGATCATCCCGCGATCATTTCCGATGATCCCTTTGTGCACAATCATACCTCCAGGGTTTTGATTATTGCTCGAAGTTTTAGGCTCTTGCTGTGTGTTCCACAGACATAACTCCTCTTGTTTTTTAGACTCCTGATGGCCATGACTGCCAATTTCCAGTTCCATTTTCATATATCCATGACAGTTTCCTCTGAGGCTTCCTTTTCTCAGGAGGAGGGCATCCAGGTTTGTACTAATCCCACTGCCCTCAGGATTTGATCTTCTCTAACTCTTTGCGTTAGTCATTCGGCAGTGTCAGGTTCATACTGTATAGGTTTTTCAGATTTTTCGGATTTGTGTGTGAAGGTGGATGTATTTTTCTGTCTAATACCTGTACTATTTATATAATCAATGCCGTTATCAACAAAACTCGAAATGTTTGTGTACAAAGGCTCCTGCAGACCTATATCTACTGAGGAGCCTTGGGAAAACCCAAGTCATTAATGAAATCCATATGTTCCTGCTCACTCATATTCAACATAATTCCCCAAACTACCACCTTTCTCTTATGCAGACAGTTCCTGCTCATGTGGCCTGGTTCACCACAATTGAAATACAACCACTTCTCTCTTGCCTGGTCTATGTCCATTGGCCTGCCCATTCCTCCAAACATGGTGCTGGCGGCATCTCTTCACTGTGCTGTGGGGTACTCCGCTCTTGGAGCTACTTTCAGCTCCTGCTGATTCTGCTGAGTAGATGACTGTCCTGTTAAGATCTAACAATCTGACACTCCTCTGATGAAACATGTTTATAACTATCCAAGGGTCCCAAAAGGCATAATGTAAGACCACGAGGCAAAAGTAAGTCCTCCAGGCAAAGTTGTAAGACCTCAGTAGTTGGGACATGTGACTTGGCTCTAGTGCTATAAACCTCTGTGTTCATTAATTGTACCCATGGCCGGATAGCTCAGTGGTTAGAGCATCTTGGGATTTCACCAGTGGTCCTGGGTTCAATCCCCAGTCTGGTCACTTTGTTTGTCATCATGACTTTAACATGTCCATGATTCTGTCCTTGGTGGTTAGCATTCCACCACCCTGCATACCTGTAACCTCTCTTCTGTTCAACCTATTGCCACCTTACATTATCGGCACCTATAACTACTGTTATGATCATGCACAAAGGGATCGTCGGGAATGATCGCAGGATGATTGCAAGGAAATATGAAGTGCAATACTTCACGAGGTAATACAATCCTAGACAATGTAGTCGGACCTTGACTCCACTATTAGTAGAGTCCTCAACACTTCGCGTGTCCACAAGAGAAGAAAAGTAAACATGTTCCATTCGCGATGACTATTGCGGAACGTACTGACAGCGAGGATGTTAAAACAATGATACAGATAGTTGATTAATTGGTATCACTATCGAAGTGCTATCAAGGTTGATATTTAAACTAAAGAACTACCTATTCGATACCGTAGCTTTATACTAAAGGTAAGTCAGGATCGCGAAGCAATGCCATGCCCGAATGGGTTAGCTCGTAAGTCAAGAACAAAGGAAGGGATATAAAAGGAATATTGTAAATCCGATAAGGATGATAAGAGATAATGAGTAATTGCTTCGCGAAGTAATTGTGTAGTGGTAAAAGGATATAAGTAATATCTAAGTAGCAGAATAGATCGCGAAGCCTCGTAAAGACTTAGCTTGCATAGATATAACAACTACTTTCTTCAACTCCTGGTAATCCACAAAGGGCTCCATTTGGCCCTTGATGATGTCATACAGGATGGCATGGTCAACAACATTCTCTGCTAAAGTAAGAACATGCAAATCATTCCTGCTGTAATTAGCATCCTTCAGCAACAGCTCAAATTCTTTGAAGAAGTCACTGGCAGAGGTCTTTCCCTGTCTGATGTATGTTAGCTTGTCCCGGGCTTCTTTCTCCCTGGCAATGTTTGTGAAGTCCTTGTCCATATCATTGAAAAGGTCCTTCCCTTGTCAGTGACTTGCTAGCTCTCACAAGAGATAACCAGGTGTCACACGATGAATGATGAGCAAGAGGATAAGAAAAGCGATGAGGATAAAACAACCCAACTACAAGTCTAGCTACTGAGGAGTATAGATGAGAATAGAGCTAAGGAATATAACTACAAAATACCAGGTCTTATATACGTATGGGATATGAAGTCGTGAGAAGCATCTCACACCGTAACCGTGAGAATAAACAATAAGAGTCGCTTGTATCCATAAGTAAAGCTGTAAGTATTCGGTGAGTAAACAATAAGGCAATATAAAAAGAAGCATGAATGCGGAACAATAGTGATGCTGTCCTGTCAATGAGCTGACAGGCACAAGAGAGTCGCGCCAAAGTGAAACGACAATGCGAGAACAATAAGGTTGACACGTGTAATCTAAATGGAAATGAAAATACAATAAGCACTAGTGTAAGCACTTTAATGATTAGGTAAGTAAATAAAAGAAAAGGAAAAGAATAATAGAAAAAGAGTGTTTCGTGACATCCCTGTAATATTCCATGCACCCTTTTCAATATCAAAATGGTCATCAGTGTAGACCTGTGCCCATTCATCAGCCTTTCCTCCAACCATGAAGGACATGATGATGGTAATCAAATGATGAGATCCCTCGACCTGTTTCATCTCCATCAACTTGGCTGCATAAGCCCTCATCCTTCATTGCCATGGTGGGTATGTAATGGGGTCTCCATTGTAGTTCCCTGGTGTATTAATGAACACCCAGCAAGCTATAGGAGTGGAAATAGGGTTGGTGACTTTGGTAATGTCAGGTGCATGTATCGAACTGTTGGTCATGTTGGTTTATGATAGGAGGGAGGGGTAAGGGAGTTTGTTTAAGATAAAAATGTGTAACGTATCGAGAAAACTACTTTCCAATGGGGTGTTGAATCCTAGGCAAGTTTGTAAAAGTTTGTGACAGGTGGTATGTGGTAGAAGCTCTATTCTTCTGTCAGTGACTTGCTAGCTCTCACAAGAGACAACCAGGCATCACACGATAGTCGATGATTATAGTTGGTGACGAGGCAAATGAACGTCCGACTTCAGAAATTCCTCGAACTGTGAACTCTACCGAATTAGATCGCAAGAACTGTCGTAGGTCGCTCAGGGATAGTGTGTCGTCAATCGTGACCTCGCTCGGTTGGTGACGGCGAAACTACTGTAGTCGGCTAAGTGGGATGGGACTTTTTCCATTCGTCCAAGTTATATACACGGACTTGATTACAATTAGCTATAGGAGACAGTTTCTTGCAAGGATGTAATTTATTACACGGATAGATAGACGGGCCGAAGTTATTTGCACCTACATACACCTCACGTTGACCGATGTGGCATAAAAGCTCTCAATTCCCCAATATTTTCCCTACCGAGCTCGTTGTCAAGATATTAGAAGAGCTTGATGCATTCAGCTTGGTCAGATGTAGATCCGTGAGCCCTATAACACTTGTGGATCTCCCAAACTCATTTGTTTGAGTAAGGTTTGCAGACTCCTACGTGATATTATTGCTGAGACGGCTCGTCTTACTTATGATATCGAGCTAGCGATTGCTGAACAAGAAGACGGAACGAGCTGTAGCTTGTCTGCAATGGAGAAATTGGATCTTCTCAGAAACCAACAGGCGCGGTGGGTTGAGCTCAAGTGGAGTTCACAGAAACGCTATCCACTGAATACCGCAGGTCTTTGGGAACTTTTTGGGAACGTTCTAGCGCAAAACACTCTGGACGGAAGCTTCGTCTTCGTACAGCTGCCTTCCGAATATCGTAAAATTCCCGAGCGTGAATGGAGAGTGAAGCCGAATACACCCCGGTTTGTTCGAGATTTCGGAATGGATCCGAGCCAGGATCTCCTTGTGTTAATTGAGACGCCTCGAAGGTGAATAACATACAAAATGCCATCAGGGTCAATGAACATTTGTCTCAGTTTTTCCGAGTTTACAGGTTTGCAGGAACAATATCTCGGTATCATCGGATACACATACGTTCTATGTCAACGGCAACAAGACATCCTCTGGCCACAGGAACAGGATTCATCAAACACCTTCAATCTTCCCTTGATATATCCTATTCCATTCAAATATCGATGGACTTCCTAGCAATATTTTTTCATGCCGCTGGCCTCTCAGTCAACGAAATAGTCATATGGGAATGGAAATCAGGTCTTATGAAATTGGTTTGAATGTCTATATACATTCAGTACAGACCAATTTTTGCTAATGCCTTTCCAGCACCTTACAGGCCGTGAACTCAGATCTTTTTGCCTTCTGTCAGAACGACATATTCTCCTGTCTCTCATCACCAATCAGCCTGACGGGGAAGATCAAGCAGAGCTGCTGGTCGTCGATTTTGAGAAGGAGGAGAATCATAAACAATCTTACTTTGATATCACGCATGGCTTCAAATTATCACTACCCGTGTTTCATCCTTCTGTCGGACTACGCAGCTTCACTGTTAGATCAGACCCTTCTCCCTCTTGGTCTCCTCGTCCTGACCTTGAAGCACCATTTCATAAAGCACAAGACGCGCAAATTTTCGTGGCTTCTATCTGGGTACAAAAAAACACTTTACGCCATTTAACCCTCCTTATCCCTCGGAGCACTCTTCTTCAGAACATGGATTTATCAGGACCGATGTCAAATGAATCGACGTTGGCTTGGGAGGCCTGGGGTCCCCACGGCTCTCGACTAATGGAAATACACACACGAAATCTATCCTTTGAGATATGGGCATGTCATGTTTTTGGAACTAAATTCGTATTCTCAGAATGCAGTCGTCGCTCGAAACAAAAATATACCCTACAAGTCTTCGATTTCAACCAAAAAGCTTTGAGAAATGCCCTATCACAAGGCCACAAACTCAGCGAAAGCGATGTGTTGGACATGGATTATCTCGAATGCGATTCTAGTCTTTGCGTCACTGCTCCCAACATATTTCCAGCAGGGGATATCTTTACGGATGAAATCAAGACCACTCTGCCATATCGCTGGATAGCCAAGATGATGCCTTCTATCCGTGCAAGTTGTTCCTCGATGTGTTCTGAAGATTCAATCATTGTGGTGGACCAGGTACGTATGATACACACTATTTCACACATGATCTAATGTTCTTTCAGTCCGAAGAGGAAACAGATTGCTACCGCGTTTTCTCCTTCTAGTTATTTGAACTCGTTAGTGGCCAAAATTTATGGTATGAATATCCATTCTCTTTCGGCCAGAAGTGTTCGAAGATAGATATGTGCAGACAAACATGAACAAACAAACAACTACGAGGGAAGAATTAACATAACGATACTATGTGTTACAGCGGAGATATTAAGACAGACAAAACTAGAATACAAAACAAGAAGTTCAATCTCCTGTCTCCAAAGCTCGCACTATACCAAAGGCTGCACCGGCGGCTATACCACCTACGAGAAGTGTAGTGACCGCGCCCCATACAATGCCACCCATGCCTCCGCTGGCACCAGTCACTTGTGCTTTGATTGCACCGAAGATAAGAAGCACCACACCAGTGACAATACACGAATAGATTAAAGCCACTTGGGCCCTATCAATGAAAAAGTATGGGAAAAGGGGAATGAGGCCACCAATAAAATATCCCATTCCAATTGTGAATGCTGAAATGTATAATCGTTTCGTTGGAACTTCCTCTGCGAAAAATCAATCAGACAAGGCACGGCGAAAGATGAGCATACTCACCCATTCCCTCGCCGAACTTGAGCAAGAAGGCCGTAAGCCCAACATCTTGACTCCATCTTAATCTGAGGTCTTCTGCGGATGTGGAATCTGTGATGCTCTCATTGCCTGCCTTACGCAGACTCTCGGCGACGACACGGCAAGCCTTTTCGTCAATACCAAGAGGGCTAAGAATTTCCTCAACTTCCCTCTCCATTTCCCCAGAGCAGCTGACGGAGACTCGGGCGGATGTCTGCTTCTTGAGGAAACGGAAGTGGTCTCGTTCAGCTTGCGAGGCCAGAAATCCTCCGATGCCCATAGAAATTGCACCAGCAATGAGTTCTGCCACTCCACCAAGAACCACTAGTTTCGATGTGCCAAGGGAAGAGAGACCAGCTGTAAGAGCGAAAGGGACTGTCAGACCATCAGATAGTCCTATAATGCTATTGAAAGCGTTCTCAACCAACTATCGACTGATCTTTACTAAATACACTTACACATCGCGTACGACGTCGGGATCAATGAGTGTACGTTCCTCCTGCTTCAGTTCCTTGCAGCATACACCATCTGCTCTCGATATTCTATCGCATTTTGAGCTAAGCGGCATGGATTCAGTTGTTATAGAATTTGTAATCGGCCAGACTGGGGGTTTCGTAGCTTTCGAGCCATCACTTGTACGGCGAGGTAAAGCGACAGCAGTAGCAGACGTGTTTTCCGACATGATTGTGAAAGGGCGGGTGAAAGAAATAAAAAGTATGTAAATAAAAGGAGTGCCGAATGACCAGTTCTTAAGCCATCCAATCATAACGCGCCGAATTTCTCATCCTACGTCTGGCCAATCATATTGCATAGACTATTCTGTCACAAGAGTATTTAACATGGTAATACAACAAGTTCGGTTTGGCTCGCTCAAGGTCTAATGGAAGCGAGGTGCGTATGGTAGCCCACTGGTGTGACCTTGGTGGTTGTGATGGGCCTAGGAGCCCCAACCCCATTGTTCAGATCGAGAGCAACAGCACCCCTAATTGGTTGCTGCAAGTACAAATGGAAAGAATCAGCCTTGCAATCCTGAGGAACATTCGCGTTCTTATGTTCGGTAACAATCTCGCCACAGATAGTGATAAGAGCGTTCCCGAGCGTTTTAAAATCATCGAGCTGATTATGTGAAGGACAATCAGATACACGACCGGAATGAATAAAAGATGAAGCAACCCACTTCATTCCAGATTTGAGCACTGACTCTGGTCCACCAGATATTGTTGTGGTAGTAGGTCACGGCGTACTTATTCTGCGCAAGGAGCTTGTTACTGAGTGCCGTGCCAATCGATGGATCATATTGTGCCTGGAAGTCGGAAGGAAACGGCAGAGTAACATTTACCTACGTAGACGATTAGCCTTCAGGTCACTGAAACACCGCATACACATCGCGCCAGTTAACACACCATTGCTTTGGTAAACTCGCCATTAGGATCCATGACGGTTGTATTCATCGTTTGGGCAAGTATTTTACCACCCTCTCTAGCCAGGTTGTTGCAATATGCGTGGATAGCAGCCTCGCCGCCGATCCATTCTCGCCATTGAAGTGCAACATGAACAGACAGATACGTAGTATAATCGATCGTCCCATTGTCTGAATAGAAGGAAATGTACTTTAAGGTTCTCAGTGAGAGAAGGAGTAGAAACATGACTTACATTGGAATTGCGAGATAATGTTGGTCTCAGGCCTGTCAGGCCCCGGGGTCACATAAGATGCAGAGGTAGGGATCGTGGTCAACATAATTTTCTGCGATCTATTGATATTTGCTATACTTCAGGATACGGTGTTCGGAGGGTAAGTTGAGCAAACAAACTCTTTGGGCATCCAAAGGAACGCTGCGCCTCGCTTTGAATTGAGCCATTTATGGCAATTCTGTATCAGTGAAGTTGATATAAGGCGCTACAGAAGTAGACGTATAAAACTCACGCTGACGAAGAAATCTGCACCACAATCAGCCAAATTGAGCACTTCCTGGCCCACGGAATGAGCACCTGTTATGTAGCGAATTGAGCATCCAGTCAACGCGAATCAATATTGAAGCAGCCAATACCATCGACGATAGTCCAAATTCCAGCATCTTTACAGATTTTTACCATCTCCTTCCACGGCATTGCCGCTGCAGGATTGGCAACAATTGAGTCGATGACAGCGACAATGTTCTTGCCTTGAGGACTGCTTCGCTTGACATTGTGGATATGCTTCGTCCACCGGTCCAGAATGGCTTGGGGAGTGGTGGGAAAAATAAGCTGGAACTCGGAGATCTGAACTCCTGGTGTGACATCGTGGATGTATTGGATGGTCTTATAGATGGTGGCGTAAGTGGTGTTGCCTATTGTAAGGTTAATGAAGCTAACCATGATCAGATAGGGAAGCTTACAGCGGACGATAGCATCACCAGATTGCCATAAAAAGTTTCTGAGAACGAGACCGAGCCCGGTGGATGCATTGGCAACCATGACGAGTTCATCGACGTCCGATGCGCCCACAAGCTTGGCAAGCTGTTCGCGCACATTGATCAAAGGCGGAATGAAACCGATACGATAGTAAAAATCAGTGTTCTCCTCTTGCCAAGCCATTAACTCATTGCAGGCCTCGGTCACAACTTTGGGCAGAGCGCCATATGATCCTGTGGAAGCGATAGGCAATTCATAGGAAAGGAGTTGAAAGCAGAATTATGTACCATTGTTCAGATTGAGATAGCCCTGCTTGAAACTGAAATAAGGAAGAAAACCGTGTCCAAAACTTGGTGCCAACGTGCGCTGGCTGAAGATCTTCGTGGCCTTCACGATCTGGTCAATCGGAACCGGTGCAATGGATTGAGTATTGGACATCGTGAATCAGTTTGCAAAAGGAGAGGGGGGAAAGACTGACAATGTATCACTCGATTGATGGACTTATATCTTCACAAACACCCAGGATCGGACGTAGACAGTTCATACGGATAGCACCGAAGCGAGTATTAAGAAGTAGAGTTGGCCTTATGACTGGAGTTTATCTCGGACGCCGCATTTCAAGCTAACTTTCTTGACGGATGGATTTGAAATTGTGTACGACATGCATGGAAGTAGTGGGTAGAAATCCTAGTAAGCTTCCTGTCACTAGCAGTGTGATGAGATATGGTGCAGATCAAACGGACTCACCACGTTCCCAAGAACTCGCAGAGCACAAGGACTGTTTTCTGAAATCGAAAGTCGATGCCCTGAGTCTAGAAGTAGAAGAGAATAAGAGTAATGCCAACAGCATCAGCTGTTCACTGCATCTAACATTGACGAGTGAGAATGTGATTCTGTGCAAACGGTCGACCAGCTGGCTTGATGATACGATCTATTATATTTGAACGATTTTGAGGAAACCACCTCCAAGGAGAGTGATGCCGCCTGAAGCGCCCACGCCGGCCGGCTTATTCCTATTTAGGGACTCTTGCGATACCAATCAGTGATCTCGTTTCGACGGACCTTCAACTTCGGTCACAACAACTACCCGCATTCTTCAAAGAACAGCTATCGTTCGCTTCACATACCTCTTTTACAGTCTCAACTATTTCTTTACGCCGCTTAGAGTGTTCAGAGTGGACAGTAATTTGGCAATTATCGGTGAGTTCCCTGAAATTCTCTTACACAATTTCTCATTTTACCCCTGCCGCACAACTCATCCCCTCAACTTCTCTGCTGAAATCTCATATATTTCACTCCTTTTTACTTTATTCCTTATCGTAATTTTCGCCCGATTCAAAATGGCCGAATGATCTCACTATCTGGCTGCACCGCAACATAATTGGTATCGATGCACTGCACTGATTCGTAACTGCCTTCACTTCCCTCCTGCTCTTTGGCGCAATATATTTCTGGATCCTGTGCTCACTGCTCTCTTTTGACCCTTATATAACTGTCGTTCAATATCGATGATCATTTTGACGTTCAATCACAAAACTCATTCGAATACTCGTCGGCATTATTCGACGCCCGATCCTTCTCTTTGCACTGCTGTAATCAACACCTTGCTGCGATTCAGAATCAACCAGAATATCTACATAGGATCCTTCTCTGTCCTCGTACTACTTGAACGAAGCCAATCTGTAGTGGGAGACTGAGGTTGTTACTTTATCACTTTGGCCGAGATGCCAGCTTCTACCGTACCCTGTCAAGTGAGTCTTGCGATATTTGACTTCTCGTCTCTGTTCTAACTCTTTCCCTGCCCGTGCCTTTTTAAAGTACCGCACAGGTCGAACTCTTGGCTCTGGAACTTATGCAATCGTCAAGGAGGCGATCCATATCAAGACGGGGAAATATTATGCTTGCAAGGTGAGACAAATGATTGCATTACACTCTTCTCGCTATATCTTGACGGTTTCAGGTGATCAACAAAAAACTTATGGAAGGCCGTGAACATATGGTCCGCAACGAGATTGCTGTTCTTAAGCGGATATCGAGCGGAAATAGGAACGTGGTCACATTGCACGATTATTTCGAGGTGTGTTTGCCCTTAATTCGCTCTCTATCCGATGTTATGTGATGCCTATGATTTGCGTCCAGACTGCCCATAACCTCTATCTCTGCTTTGACCTATGTACCGGAGGCGAGCTTTTCGACAGGATTTGCGCAAAAGGAAACTATTACGAAGGGTAAGGTTTCATTTGTGCACCATAAGCCATAAAAATTGACCCATTCATTCCCGTTGTTCGTTATCTCCAACGTTTAGAGATGCAGCATCTCTGGTTCGCACCATCTTGACCGCAGTGTCCTATATCCATTCCGCTGGAATTGTCCACCGAGATCTGAAACCAGAAAATCTTTTGTTCAGGTAAATTACTTTTCGTCGGACCTCCAGTAGAAACCTAATGCAATCCCCGTCCCCGTTCTTTCAATACCTCGAATGGCAACCGAAGAACTCCTGCAGAAGATGCAGACATCATGATCGCCGATTTTGGTCTTTCACGGGTCATGGAGGGCGGCATAGGTGGAGACAAGTTGAATCTACTGACGGAGATTTGTGGAACGCCAGGTTACATGGCACCAGAGATCTTCAAAAAGAGTACGTTATTCGCTCCCGTATGTACAAAGTTCTTCCCCGCCTTGACTGTCTATTTCGGTATCCGCAGCCGGCCACGGTAAACCAGTCGACGTTTGGGCTATGGGTGTAATCACCTATTTCCTACTGGTGGGATGACTTTCCATTCACCTGGGACACTTGAAGGGCTGATCAGTTAACATTAGGCTGGGTACACGCCATTTGATCGCGACAGTCAACAGGCGGAAATGGAAGCTATCATTGCTGGGGTGAGTTATTTTTCTTACAATGTTAACATTTGTCTATTTACAGTATCGTAACCCCTATGCAGGACTATAAATTTGAACCGCATGAATACTGGGTCAATGTATCCCAAACTGCTCGGGAATTCATTAGATGGTGTTTAACAATTGACTCAAATCAAAGACCCACAGCGGACGAGTGTCTTGGGCATAAGGTTGGTTTGACAATGATCTACAGGTTGATTCTGTCGATTGATTCCGAGTTTTCCCAGTGGCTAGCATCCGCTACACCCCACTTCGTTCCCGATCCCGAAAGCCCAACAGGTGGTCCTACGGATCTGTTACCTCACGTCAAGAAAGCGTTCAATGCTAAGGGATTGTGTGCGCACATTTACTTCTCTGCGAAGCATGGCTGAATGATGTTGTTTGGCTACAGGGCGCAAGGCCGCATTTTCTATTCGTGCACTCAACAGAATGACAATGCTTGCTGGTTCGGGATATACTTTTTCGAACAATCATGCAGAGGCGCAGCGCCTGCGAGCGGATGTGGCGACATACAAGGAAGAAAGCGAGAAGGTATGGACCCTTCACGACCAGGATTGCTACTCACTCGATGTCTGGCAGGAAAAAATGGAAGACGCGTCCATCACCCACCAACATGAATCTGACTCAAATCCTTCAAGCCCTGCTAGTCCTACTCACTCGAGACATATGTCGGCGAAGGATGCTTACACTGAAGGTATGCAAATATTAATCTGCCCCTACCGTACCTGCTCTCCTCTTCCTCCGTCCCGATACGCACAAACTCCCTTCCACATACTATCTCCATGGCTTTTCCCGAAAGATAACTGATACACGTACCAAAAGGACAGAAAGCCGCAGTGAAGAAACAGGACGATATCTCGGTCGATAATGAGAATGATCAGTCGCTGGAAACGATGATGGCAAAGACAAGGCTAAACGAGAAGGACCAGGAAGTGGAAAAAGAGAAATCAAAGCAGTGATGGCCTTATTGTTGTTGAAGCGATAAAGTGAGCTTGGCAAGTTGGAGGGATTATAGCACCAGAAAAAACCTATAGCTTATTCGAAAACCCTACCTGACATCTAACCTTTTATGTATAATGTTTTTGTACATTTCGACTTGAATTTGACCGAAGTCTCTGCAAATTTCGTTCTCCTATAACAATCTTGTTGGTCATGTCATCGACGGCACATCTTAGGCGGCACGATGTGTGTAGCACACTGTTCCTTCTGAATGTCGACCATCTCACTTCGAATAGAGTTCGGGGGCGGTTTAGAGCTTCTCTTCTCCAATAAAAGACAACATACGCTGACCCTTTCGTCTGCGGTACCATTCGATAATAATACCAAGATTGCTCCGGATATGCTATCTGGCGTTGAAACAAAACCCGCAGACGTCGAATATTTACTTTTTTATCTTCGCGATATTCTGCTCCAGGAAAGACCAGAACTATTCATGGAAGATAAAACAGTGTACGTGAACTAACAGCTGTACATCTTCAATGGTGTTAAGTAACTCCTACAGACGACCGGGCATCTTAGTCTTGATCAACAATACGGATTGGGAATTGGAAGGCGAAGGAGAATATGTACTGCAGAACAATGATGAAATCGTTTTCATATCAACACTACACGGAGGATAGAATAAGTTTGAGAGGGTTTGCGCCGAACAGGCAGTGAGGGGGGAGGAGGAGAAATGAGTGGCTGATCTTCTTTTCCAACAACCTAGAGCTGCTAGTATTTTACAATGTATCATCTGCGGAGTGCGTCGAAGAGGCCGATGAGTCAAGATAGTTGTCTACAACTAATCATCTATTTTTCTTTGATCCAAAACAAAGATGCACATTCACCCTAGTGACCCACTGATTATCTGATGCAAAATGAAGGAATGATTAGGCATACAATCCACATAAGTAACAAAGCGAGTTCGTTGAGGGAGAAACGACAGGCGCATGTGTGTAAACACATAGGTGGAGATCATGTAATTATGCTAGGCATATAAGGTATATGTACATATGTCAAACGATTGGAAAACAGACCATCAAGGCCTTCATGGGAATGGCCAGGAAAACTGTAGAAGCATACAGTGTATGTAGCCATAAAGAGAAATGTACCCGGAGTCCAGTTGCAGCACAAGTGTATCAGGGGAAATATAGCATCTTAGCTTAATTTCTCATTTCCTGGTCGTTGGCGTAACCATGAAGCTGCAGATCACCGAGAGGTTGCCGAGGAGACGGCAAAGTCGGCGAGGAAACTATCTGTAAAGTGAGCTTTTGAGCAAGGGCCTGAGTGGTGATAGAAGGAACTACGAGAGAAAAGGCCTTGGTTCGGTTGGGTGTACCAGGAATGGCAGGTAGAGGAGCGGAGGGTGGCGGAAATGATGGACCTGGGACACCATGACGGGCACTACGTCGAGATCTTAAAACGATCAATGAGTTGAAATACAGAGTATATATGAAGTAAGAAAACATACTTGAGCACTGAACCAACGCTTCCGCTTCGCATCCGGCGGTACCAACTAGTGCTCTCGGATGCAATGCCTGCATTCACCTCTTCACCGATACTCATGGCCGAGCTCGTGCTGCCGCTACGAGAACGACCAGGAGAGGTAAAAAGATGTCGTTGAAGCTGGAGTGCATTACCGGCTGCTCTAGAAGGTGATTTGATGGTGTTCATAGGTGATGTGCCAATAGTAAGGCTAGATCGACGTCGACGAAGACGAGGATGAAGCACAGAAGAGGCTTGCCCATCGACGTTTGTCGGAGTAGGCGTAGCGCTACGATCCAGCTCAATGTCGCTTGTGTCATCGAGTACATCGCTAATACTCAACATAGACGGCGAAACATTGTCATGTGTAGAGATATGACTGTTATACATCGAGTGAGAGGGATACATGTGAGGAGCAGCCAGAAGGCCGGAAGAGAAAAAGGCAGAGTAAGTCGTCATTGTTGGGCGTCGAAGAGAAGAGAAATAAAACGGTCGTAAGTTGAGAGCAGGAAGAAAGAACAGAACAGAACAGAACCACGTGCTGCAACTGAAGTAATTATAATTATTTGGACGCTCTCACCTACATTTAACACTACAAGCCTTCTGCTTGACCCGTCGCGAAGCGACGGGTGTGGGAATTCAACTTTGTGATGTCTCAATAATTATATAAACAAATACTTGTAAAATACAAAAGCTAATGTGGGTCCAGAAGAACTTCAGGGTAGACAATATTCTTTGTAGTGCATTCATTATTATCTGAAATAATAAAATATTCAAGATCCGAACTATCAGAAAATTGGAAAAGAAAAAAGCATACCTTCAGGAAAAAGGACCTTCACCCCCTGTTTGGTTGTACTACGGGAGAGAGCAACATATAGTTGACCATGTGTGAACACAGGCACTTGAAGATTCAATCCCACTACTCTAACAGATTGGCCTTGTGCCTTATTAATGGACATTGAAAATGCCAACCGGACAGGAAACTGGTGCCTTTTCAGGATAAAAGGCAAGTCAAGGTCTGAGGGTATTATGGTGATCCATGGTATTAGAAAAGTTATACCTGCATTATCACCTCCCAGAATTCTTGCTTCCAATACCCTTGCAGTACATTGAGTAAGGATTGCATGTGTTCCATTGCAAACACCTGCCACTGGATCAAGGTTTCAAAGCACCATAATGGGTGCACCAATTTTTAGAGATAGTTTGGAAAGAGGTAGACCTGATCCATTGATACTGTTCAGATATTCTACAGGATACTGCAGATCATTCTCTGGATCTTCATCCACTACAGCACTATCAGCACTATGATAGGTGTGAATGTTTCCTTTGAGTGCATTTAGACACTTCATATTCAAGTTATCAACAGCATCATTTCTGGGGCATAGGATAGTACGTTCCAAAAACCATGCATCATTGTTCAGTTCAGGGTCAATCAAGTCCAGGCTGGGATAGATAGTGGAAATCAATGAATCAATGCTATCTCTACATCTCATTGTGGGATCCAGTTTGATTTGACTCTCTGCATCATTATCTGAACCATGATGTCAGCGACTCGCTAGCTCTCACAAGAGACAACCAGGCGTCACACGATAGACGATGAGCAAGAGGACGAAAAAGCAAAAAGCGGATGGATAAAACAACCCAACTACAAGTCTAGCTACCGAGGAGAATAGACGAGAATAGAGCTAAGGAATATAACTACAAAATACTAAGTCTTATATACTATTGGGATATGAAGCCGTGAGAGACGTCTCACGCCGTAACCGTGAGGATCTACAATAAGAGTCGCTCGTATCCATAAGTAAAGCTGTAGGTATTAGGTGAGTAAACAATAAGGCAATATAAAAAGAAGCATGGAAGCGGAACGATAATGATGTCGTCCTGTCAATGAACTGACAGGCACGAGAGAGTCGCGCCTAAGTGAAACGACAACGCGAGAACAATAAGGTTGATGCGTGTAACCTAAATAATAATGAAAATATAATAAGTGCTAGTGTAAGCGCTTTGGTGATTAGGTAAGTAAATAAAAGAAAAGGAAAAGAATAATAAAAGAAAAGAATAATGGAAAAAGATCGTTTCATGACATTACCCCCTCCCTAGAGCGCAAGTTCCACGAAGCGCTTGTCGTCTAACGAAATTTTCGGAGGGTAATTGTGAGGGCGTGTTTTCGGTATCTGGTGGAGGCATAGGGCGGAATAATTTGGTAGGGAATAAGGAAATAGGGATTTCAAGTCGCCTCAGGGTGGCGGGTTTGGGTTTGGTCGGGTTCTTATCATGGAATTCCTTCAACAAATCGGAGGAATGTGTAATGTTGGACCGAGGTTCCCAAGTGTCTTCATGTGGTCCGTAACCTCGCCACCTGACCTTGTACTTGATTCCTTTTCCTACCTTTCGTGAGTTGAGAATCTCCTCGACTTCAAGTTCCTCTTCTTCTCCTACAACGACAGGAGGTGGGCGAGTGTTTCGTGGTTGAGAGGGGAACTGCGGTTCTCTGTAAGGGGTAAGGAGGACTTCGTTGAAAACATTATGGATACGTTTCCACGTAGAGGGGATGTCTAGTTTATAGGAACTAGCGCCTATCTTCTTCTGAACTGTAAACGGTCCAAACCGTTTATCTCCTAACTTTTTCATCGGCTGGTCTGTCGATAAGTTAGTTCCCTCAAGCCAGACCTTATCGCCTGGCTTGTACTCTACTCCAACTCTTCGCTTACGGTCATAAAACTTCTTCATATCCTCGTTGGCCTTTCCTAAGGCCGCTCCTACTTCGTCTCTAACCTTCCTCATTCCATCTGCAAATGCCTGTGCTGTGGGGTTGTCCGAAGTCATTTGAGGTGCTGTGCCTTTATAGGGATGTCTACCGTTGTCAGCATAGAAGGGGGAAACTTTTGTCGCAGAGTGTACTCGATCGTTATAGGCGAATTCTGCAAGCGGTAACCACTCATGCCAGTCATTTTGATGATAGCTAATGAACAAACGGAGATAATGTTCTATCTCCTGATTTGTTCGTTCTGTCTGGCCGTTGGTCTGTGGGTGATACGCCGTGGTGTAGTTTGCTTCTATTCCTAAAAGACGGTAGAGTTCCTTCATAAAACGAGAATGATACTGAGGTCCTCGATCATGTATGATTTTTCGTGGAATACCGTGGATAGAAAAAATACGATCCCGATAAATCTTTGCCATTCCCTCTGATGTGACTGTAGTGTGTGACGGAACAAGTCGTAATCTTTTGGAAAAATGATTGATAAACACCGATATGGCATTATATCCTCCCGATTCTGGTAGTTCCCCTATCATATCAGTGCCGATTATCTGCCATGGTTCAGTTGGTACCGCATGTGGATGAAGTTGTCCGACTGGCTTGGTACGATGTGATTTTGTAGCTTGGCATTTCTCGCAACCTTCGACATATTTCCCTGCATCTCGTGTCACCCCTGGCCACCAGTAGTCCCGAGTGATCAACTCCGTGGTCTTGTACTGTCCTGGATGTCCTGCTAATGGTGTATCGTGATACTGAGTGATTATTTTGGACCGGAGTAGGCGGTTTTTCGGTACATAAACACGCCCTTTCCATGTAATAACTTTGTCATTTTCAGTCCACTCCGGGTTTTTGGCAGCTAGGGCATCCTGTACGGTTCGATCTACTTGGTTTCTACTCTTTCGGATCTCTGATAACAGGAGATCTTCGGGAGCCGATAGGTCGAGAGCTTGAATAAAAAGTTCCGGTTTCAGGAGAACGATATTCTCGTTGTCCTTGTCCCCCGTCTCAAGACCTGTCATCCTCGACAGGGCGTCAGCTTTCGTCATCGATTTACCAGGTTTGTGAACGAGATCGAAATTATACTCCGCTAATTCCAGTACCCAGCGCGCTTGTCGGCGGTTGAGTTTCTGCGGCTTTTTGAAGTACTGGAGGTTTGCGTGATCCGTATAAATCTCAATCTGTTCCTCCGCACCTAGTAAATATTGTCTCCAATCATCAAGAGAATCCATTATTGCCATTAACTCTTTGTCGTAGATTTCGTAATTCCGTTCGACCTCATTAAGGGAACAAGATCGAAAGGCAATAGGATACCATCTACCATCAATGAACTGGGACAAAACGGCGCCATTAGCATAATCAGACGAGTCAGCTTCCACCCTGAATTTCCCGTGGTTACGAGGAATCAATAAAACGACTTCCTCACAAATACGGCGTTTCAACTCCTCGAACGCCTCCTCCTGACCTTTCTCCCACTTCCAAGTCCCATTTCCTGTGAGCTGTGTTAGTGGCTTTGCTACCAGACTGAACCCACGAATGAATCGCCAGAAGAAGTTGCAGAATCCTAGGAACTGCTGGATGTCACGCTTCTTTCATGGAGTAATCCATTCTCTAACGGCTTGTACTTTCTTGGGATCCATGCGAATAGTTCCGTTACCAATGATAATACCGAGGTAGTCAATAACCGGTTTTTCGAAAGAACACTTTTCAGGTTTAAGGAATAACTTGTGTTCTCGTAGAATGTCGAGTACTTGTTTTACGATTTGTTGATGTTCTTCTATACCGTCGGTAAAAATCAGTATGTCATCCATGTAAACGATAACATGACCTCTATTGACGAGGTCTCGCAAGATATGGTTCATGAAACCTTGGAATGTTGCAGGAGAGTTAGTGAGTCCGAAGAACATGACGGTCGGTTCGAATAACCCCTGGTTAGTTCGAAAAGCCGCTTTCCATTCGTCACCTTCCTTTATGCGGATTGTCAGGAACGACTAACACTACGAGTAACTCTTAGCGCGTAGGCGCCTGTCGTAGGGCGCTTGTGTCCTGTGACTGGGCGTCTGGATATTCTAGTTCTTCATTTTCCTTTACGCATTCTACGTTACTCATCGGGTCCCGTACTCGGTTACGACCCGCTGCTGACATCCTCTTGATTACTTATACTCGGTTAGCATCCGTGCTCGTATCTATCACGGACTTGTTTGTCATAGCGTTTGACCAACGACTCTATTGTAGATTAGATTCGTACTTTTGTATATAAGGTCAGCTAAGGTCTTGTAGTGACCTTAGCTTCGTTATTCAACTTGACTTCTGGGTTTCTTCTCTGAGACGTCTGAGACACTTAGCCGCTTGTGGTTTTGTGTGTCGACATCGACCTCTTACATATTAACGAAGCTTGTACAATACTCCACCGGCACTCACTACGCCCCTGGTCTTCTACTCTACCACAAATCTTTTTAACCCCACCCTATCATTTTTTCTTGCTTCTAATCCTACGTTTAACATGTCGGCATCCTTGGACGTTCTTTCGGTCAAGATCGACACTCTTATAAACACCCTCAGCGAGGTCGCCGTGACCTTGAGAAGCACTACAACAACCTCTACCGCAACGCCTGTTCCCAAGAAGAAGGGGAAAAAGGCGGCTCCTACACCTGCTGCTACAAGCAGCGCGCCTGTTAAAGCACAGCTACGCCTTCCTACTACTAGTGCAGACCTTGAGAAGCTAACGATCCAGGTTTCGGTGCCCGATGCATCGGCTGGTCATTTAGTTGGTCGTGCAGGTGCGGGTCTCCAGCAGATCCACAACTTCTCTTGTGCTCGTATCTCGGTTCCACCATCGGGATCTTCTGGGGCACGACTGGTTACTATACGGGGCTCCCGCCGTGAGGTGGGAGATGCGCTCGTCGCTATTGGTAAGCGACTCGCTGGGAGGCGAGTTCGCGTGAACCGTCCGGTGAAAAAGACGGACACTAAAGGTAAAGCATCCGCTTTACCTCCCAATCCCCTTCCTACACCCACTGGCACTCGCCCCTCTACCACATCTGTGTCAGTGGACACACCTCTTTCTAGCACGGTGTCATCGTCCAGATCGACGACCCCAGTGCCGCCAGAACCAATGTTGGTTTCCACACCTGTTGGGACTGCTCAACCCACTCCTATGTCGGTCTCAGTACCGACTGCTCTACCGACGACGCCACCGACCTCACGAATGGACGTAAGTAGGTTGGATGTTCCGTCGCAACGAGATGTCGACTTTTGGACATCTTTTCCTGCGGAAGTTGAGGGAGAGACCCGACTTCGGCAGATGGCTCGTCGTTCCAGACCGTTTGGGAGAGGTCGAGGACGACGAGGGGGAAGTCAAGGCTAACTCGAGGACGAGTTGTCTGGTGAGGGGGTAATGTCAGGAACGACTAACACTACGAGTAACTCTTAGCGCGTAGGCGCCTGTCGTCGGGCGCTTGTGTCCTGTGACTGGGCGTCTGGATATTCTAGTTCTTCATTTTCCTTTACGCATTCTACGTTACTCATCGGGTCCCGTACTCGGTTACGACCCGCTGCTGACATCCTCTTGATTACTTATACTCGGTTAGCATCCGTGCTCGTATCTATCACGGACTTGTTTGTCATAGCGTTTGACCAACGACTCTATTGTAGATTAGATTCGTACTTTTGTATATAAGGTCAGCTAAGGTCTTGTAGTGACCTTAGCTTCGTTATTCAACTTGACTTCTGGGTTTCTTCTCTGAGACGTCTGAGACACTTAGCCGCTTGTGGTTTTGTGTGTCGACATCGACCTCTTACACGGATGTTGTTGAATCCCCATCTGATATCCATCTTTGTGAAGATTTTAGCGCCTTTTAAACGATCAATTAGTTCCTGAATGAGAGGAAGTGGGTACTGGTTTTTAACCGTCATCTCGTTCAGTTTACGATAATCTTGTACTGGTCGTAAGGTGCCATCTTTCTTTTTAACGAAGAAGAAGGGGGATGCCATCTGCGAGGTATAAGGTCGGATTCGTCCAGTTCGAAGGTTTTCTTCAAGAAACTTGTCGAGCGCCTCTTGTTCCTTTGGGTTTAATGGGTACACCTTACAATCTAAAGGCTTAGAACCTGGCGTTAGATCGATAGCGTGGTCCCAAGGACGTCGTTGTGGCAGCTGGTCGAATTCCTTCTGGCTGAAAACATCGGGGTACTCTTCGATGTAGGGCTTGGAAGTGTCAAACTCTTGGGCTGTTTCCTTTTTGGCTTGTTTTTCCGTCCACTTCCTCGACTGTACCTGCTCGTGAACATACCTGTCCCAGTCAAACAGGAAAAGCTGTTCGCCTTCCTGTAATGCCGCTCTAGAATGAGTATCCTCTGGTGTCCAAAAGTGTGGGTTGTAACCGCATCTTGTTGGACACCTGTCGAAGGTTAGTTCAGATGTCTTCCAGTCAATACTCGGGTTGTGGTGTCGCAGCCAATCTAGTCCTAGAAAGATATTATTCTTTCCTAGGCTTACCACTCCGAACTGTACTATTTCTGAATGATCACCGATAGTCATCCGGATTTCGACGTACTTGTCTATTGAGCCGGAATCATTGAGTGTGCCGTCGGCATTATAGACAGGTGTTTTGATTGGTAAGTTTTTCGTGACAAGGTTGTGCCGTTTGACGAATTCTGAGTCAATGCAAGAACCAGTAGCTCCACTGTCGAGGAGTCCTTCTGTGACGATTTGTCGAGCATCCTCCAGTGTCTCGAGTATTGCTGGGAGTTTCAGACTTTTGCCGCGTGTCCCGCGAACATAACTCCTTTTGTTCTTGAGACTCCGGATGGCGGTGACTGCTGTTTTCCAGTTCCGTTTTCGTATGTCCATGACGGTTTCTTCCGAGGCTTCTTTCTCCCGGGAAAAGGGCATCCAAGTTCGTAATAATCCTACTGCTCTTGGGATCTGGTCTTCTCTAACTCTCTGAGTTAGCCATTCAGCAGTGTCGGGTTTGTACCGTATAGGTTTTTCGGATTTTTCGGTTTTGTGTATGAAGGTGGACGCGTTTTTCTGTTTAGTACCTGTACTGATTACATAATCAACGCCATTATCAACAAATTCCGAAATGTCCGTGTGTGAAGGCTCCTGCAGACCTATATCTACTGCAGAGCCTTTGGAAAACCCAAATCGTTAATGAAGTCCGTACGTTCCTGCTCACTCATGTTTAGCATAATACCTCGGACTACCGCCTTTCTCTTGTGCGGGCAGTTCCTGCTCATGTGGCCTGGCTCGCCACAGTTGAAGCACAAACACTTCTCCCTCGCCTGGTCGATGTCCATCAGCCTACCCGTTCCTCCGAATGTGGTGCCAGTGGAATCTCTACGCTGCACTGCGGGATACTCCGCTTTCGGAGCTGCTTTCTGCTCCTGCCTATTCTGCTGGTTGGACGACTGTCCACGACCCTGTCCCTGTGGGTTAGCATTCCACCACCCTGCATACCCGTAACCTCTCTTCTGTTCGGCCCACTGCCGTCTTACGTTATCAGCCCCTGTAACTACCTTCTTCAACTCCTTGTAGTCTTCAAAGGGTTCCGTTCGTCCTTTAATGATGTCGTAGAGAAGGGTGTGATCGACGGCCCTTTCTGCTAGGGTAAGAACGTGCGACTCGTCCTTCTTGTATCCGGCATCCTTCAGCAACAATTCAAATTCTTTGAAAAAGTCGCCGGCCGAAGACTTCCCCTGTCGGATATAAGTTAGTTTATCGCGAGCTTCCTTCTCTTTTGCGACATTCGTGAACTCCCTGTCCATATTGTCAATTAACTGCTTCCCCGTAATGTCCCATGACCCATTGTCGATGTTGAAGTGGTCATCAGAGTAGACCTGGGCCCATTCATCAGCTTTTCCTCCAACCAGGAAGGACATAATGATGGTCGTGACATGATGGGAATTGTCGACCTGCTTTGTCTCCGTTAGCTCGGAGACGTAAGCCATCATTCGTCGTCGCCATGGCCGGTAGGTGGCGGGGTGTTAATTGTAGTGATAGAACACTTCCTACATAGTTAGTTTACATATAAAGTACATACATTACTTATAAACTAACTACTGTATCCACTACTTTACTTATAACATTACTTACACTTTCATTTCTTCATTTTTCAGAGTCTTTTCCATTTCTTATAGGAGCGCACAATTGTGGACACCTATTATCACGCCTCATGCGTTTCTAGTACATACAAGACCAAACAGACCTGTATTCCTACTACAGTTAGAAGGAACCAAATCAATATTCACTATTAGTGTCTATTGGAGTATTGAGGAGTCTGCAAGGTCAATAGTACAACACTACCCTTGTACATAGACTACAACAGCAGTGTTTCTGACGGGGGTACACTCTATTGTCTACAGCCTTAGCTGCAATAAGTGTGCAACATCAACTGTGCCAAGTTACCCTTCAACAGGTTATGGGCCCCGTGCTTTAACAGTGCATTTGCTTGTTGTTGTCTTGATAAATCTTTACTTGTGCGCTCCTCAACAGTTTATAACTGTTGTTGTCCTTTCTATCTATCACTCGGCTTAGTTTGTTATCAGTTGGTTATCACTATGTCTACAACCAGTTCCTCTACTCCTTCATTTAAAGTCCTCACAAAGGACAATTACAATGAATGGAATGGGAACATGAAGGCATCTCTGATGTCTAATGGTCTTTGGAGACTAGTCTGTGGGAAGGAGGCTAAACCATCTACATCAGATGTAGACAAGTTGGAGAAGTGGGAGATTAAAGCTGAAAAGGCTGCTGGCTTGATCTTTCTTGCTGTCAGTCCTGCTCAGCAGGTGCATATCAGAGCACACCAAGAGGACCCAATTGCTATGTGGAGTATTCTAGAGAAACAGCATGTGTCAAAGAAACCAGGTGCTAGGTTTAATGCCTACAACAACCTCTTCACTATCACCAAGCTGAATGATGAATCTCTCATTGATATGGGGACTAGAGTGGAATCTGCTATGGCTCGTATCATTAATCTCCGCCCTCCCAACTTCACTTTGGATATGCTGGATGAAGAACTGCAGGCTATGGCTCTAATCAGAGCACTCCCTCAGGAGTATAAACACCTATCATCAAATTTGTTGATGCAGGACTCACTGGATAAAGACAAAATCCTTGCTGCTTTCCTTGCTCAAGAACAGGATGATGAATACGAAGAGCACTCGCTCAATAAAGCCCAGGCTGGGCAACAGAAGAAGAAGAACAGGTTTCCTCCAAGGGTTGGGGAGCCTCAGGGTTACTGTACTCACTGTGGAGTGAAGGCAGCTCACTGGCCGGAGAAATGTCCCACTAGAAACAAAGGCAAAGCCAATAAGGCCAAGGTTATAGAGGTGGATTCAGACGAGGTTACAGAAAATGCTGGTTCTGCTAGTGTTAGTGCTTATTCTCTTGTTGGACTCTCTTCTTCACATTTTGCTGATTACATGGAATGGAATACAGACACGGGCGCCACTTCTCATATGACACCACATAAATCATGGATTAGGGATTACACCCCTCATAGGATCCCTATCCGTCTTGCTGATAATAATGTAGTGTACTCGGAAGGAGTTGGTAATGTGTTGTTTACACCTACTATAGATGGCAAAGAAGTTAGAGATGTTTTATTTTCGAGAGTTTTACATGTCCCTGCACTTAATAATAACCTCCTCTCAGTTCTATACTTGACAAAACACAAAGGTTTCATTGTACAAATACTTAGAGATACTATCAAGTTTACTCTCAATGGTTCTGTCCTTTTTACTGCATCAGTTAATAACAAATCAGTTGGCTATCTCAATGGACATACAATAAGTACAAGTACTGAATGTGCAAATGTTGGGTCTACTCTACCTCTTGATCTTGAGCTATGGCATAGGCGCTTCTTTCATTATAATCTCAATGATGTTAGCAAGTTGTCTAAGAATAATTTGGTTGAGGGCTTTAAACTTGATTCCAATGCTAAGCCTGATCCAGTTTGTGAACCATGTCTTGGTGGAAAGATGCATGCCAATCCCTTCCCTAGTACTGAAACTCGAGCTACTGATGTCTTGGAACTTGTTCACATGGATGTCCATGATACTGGGATTATCTCACCTAGTGGCTATCGTTATTGGATTCCCTTCATTGATGATAAATCACGCTTCAGAGCAGTTCTGTTGTTGAAGAAGAAGAGTGAAACATTCAATGCCTTTAAACAGTTTAAACAGTGGGCAGAGAACATCACTGGGAAGAAGATAAAGCGGGTTAGACATGACAAAGGTGGCGAGTTTATCTCAAAGGCATTTGAACAGTACCTTAAAGACTGTGGCATTGAAGTACAAAGGACAACTCGCAATCGACCTCAACAGAATGGAGTTGCTGAAAGGCTTAACAGGACATTGGATGAACTACTGACAGCTATGCTACTGGAATCTGGTTTACCAAAGACATTTTGGGCAGAATGCCTGGCTGCGCTTGTTTATGTGTTGAATCGATGCCCAACGTCTGCTGTTACTGATGGTACACCCTATCAGATCTGGTATAAGAAGAAGCCTAGAGTTGACAACCTGCGTGTTTGGGGATGCATTGCCTATGTGCATGTTCAGAAGGACAAGAGGAAACACTTTGGATCACATATGGAGAAGTGTGTCTTTATTGGATACCCTGAAGGAGTCAAAGGATGGAGATTCTGGAATCCTGTCACAAAGAAGGTGATTATCTGTGAACGAGCAGAATTTGATGAGCGCTATATGCATGGATCTAAATCACCAAATCAGCCTACATTGCGACGAGATTACATTCCAGAGTCTATCACTGAACCATCATCTGACACTCCTCCAACACCACTATCTAACTCTCCTGAAGACCAACTCTTTCTTCCACCACTTCTTGAACCAGATCCTGTGGATGATGATACACCTCCTGCACCACCTCTCCTTGATCCTAACCCAGCACAAGAAATACCAGTATCTGATGAGGAACCAGATGAACAGCCCATTGCATTGAGACGTCCTGCCAGAGCTCGTAGAGCTCCTGGTGAATGGTGGAAAATCAAACCAGTTCCTAATGAGCCTACCCCAGCTGATGACTCTGATGAGTCTGATGATGAACATGGACATGTTACTACTGCTTTTGGTATTGAGCCAAAGAACTATAGAGAAGCTATCCGCTGTCCAGAAGCCTTCAAGTGGGAGGAAGCAATGAATGATGAAATCTCTGCACATCTTTCAAATGGAACTTGGGATATTGTTGATTTACCACCTGGACACAAAGCAATTGGATCAACGTGGGTATTCAGAATCAAGCACAATGCTGATGGCTCTATTGAGCGCTTCAAAGCACGTCTATGTGCTCAAGGATTCAGCCAAAGACCTGGATTTGACTACCTGGAAACCTATGCTTCAACTCTCCGCTGGTCTTCATTACGCATCATCCTTGCTCTAGCAGCTATTGATGACATGGAGCTACGCTCTGTTGATATATCTCATGCCTTCATCAACTCTGATATTGATACTGAAATCTACATGAGACAGCCTGAGGGATTCAAGCAAGGTGGACCAGAGAAAGTCTGCAGGCTAAACAAGTCCCTTTATGGGTTGAAGCAGTCGCCCCGTCTTTGGAGTGAAAAACTCGCAGGTGTTCTAGCCAAGTTGGGCTTTAAACGTCTCGAGTCTGATCCATGCGTGTACTTGTACCAACGCAATGGCCTTAAAGTGATTGTACCAGTATGGGTTGATGATATCACTCTTGCTTCAAAAGACTCTGGTGTAATTGAGCAATTTGTTGGTGAACTTCAAAAAGAACTCAAACTCCGTGACTTGGGCAGTACTACATTTCTTCTTGGAATGGGAATCAGAAGGGAACGCAAAACTCGAAAACTGTGTCTTAATGCTAAACAATACATCCTTCGCAAGCTTGAGGAATTCAACATGCAGGATTGCAAGCCAGTTGGTACTCCCATGAATCCCAGTGTATCACTGTCTAAAGCGGACTGTCCTACAACACCAGAGGAGATAGAAGCAATGAGAAACATCCCCTACATGTCTGCTGTTGGCTCCTTGTTGTTTCTGGCCTTAATCATTCGTGTAGACATCACTTATGCAAGTGGTGTCCTAGCTCGTTTCAACTCTAATCCTGGTAAAGCACATTGGTTTGCTGTAAAGCACCTGTGGCGCTATTTGAAAGGGACTATTGACTATGAGTTGGAACTAGGGCCAGATCCAAATGCTCCTGACTTGATCACAGCTATCAGTGATTCAGACTTGGGTGGCAACAGAGACAATGGAAAATCAACTACTGGATACATCATTAAGGTTGGATCAGGTGCTGTTAGCTGGAGTAGTAAACTACAAGCTGTGGTTACTCTATCCTCTACTGAAGCAGAGTTTGTTGCTTCCAATGCAGCTGGTAAAGAAGTGCTTGCAGTTCGATCTCTCCTAACTGAACTTGGTTATAAGGTTGCATCGCCTACTACGATATGGGTTGATAATCAGTCATCTATTCAAGTGGCTAAAAACCCTGAACACCATGGACGGATGAAGCACCTTGACCGCAGTTACTACTGGCTTCGAGACCAAGTTGTACATGGAGTACTTGCACCTTCTTACTTGCCCACTGAGGATAATCCAGCTGACATGCTCACTAAAGCCCTTGTAAAGCCAAAAGTGGAGAAATTCCGATCTATGATTGGAATAGTGAAACAGAACCCTGCGTGATGTGGAGGATATATGAGATTGGGGGGTTGTTTGTGTTACACCTCCGTTGAATTACAGAAGTGTTCAATCAGGGGGTTGTGTTAATTGTAGTGATAGAACACTTCCTACATAGTTAGTTTACATATAAAGTACATACATTACTTATAAACTAACTACTGTATCCACTACTTTACTTATAACATTACTTACACTTTCATTTCTTCATTTTTCAGAGTCTTTTCCATTTCTTATAGGAGCGCACAATTGTGGACACCTATTATCACGCCTCATGCGTTTCTAGTACATACAAGACCAAACAGACCTGTATTCCTACTACAGTTAGAAGGAACCAAATCAATATTCACTATTAGTGTCTATTGGAGTATTGAGGAGTCTGCAAGGTCAATAGTACAACACTACCCTTGTACATAGACTACAACAGCAGTGTTTCTGACGGGGGTACACTCTATTGTCTACAGCCTTAGCTGCAATAAGTGTGCAACATCAACTGTGCCAAGTTACCCTTCAACACGGGGTCGCCATCGTAGTTCCCTGGTGTATTGACAAACACCTGGCGTGGACTAGAAGTAACGGTAGCGATTTCTGCTGGGTCAGGCGCACGTATTGACCGATCAGTCATGTTGGTTTATAGGAAGGAGGATGAGTGTGTTTGGTAAAAATGAAAATGTGTAACGTATCGAGAAAACTAGTTTCCAACAGTGTGTTGAATCCTAGGCAAGTTTGTAAAAGTTTTGTTGTGACGGGTGGTATGTGGTAGAAGCTCTATTCTTCTGTCAGCGACTCGCTAGCTCTCACAAGAGACAACCAGGCGTCACACGATAGACGATGAGCAAGAGGACGAAAAAGCAAAAAGCGGATGGATAAAACAACCCAACTACAAGTCTAGCTACCGAGGAGAATAGACGAGAATAGAGCTAAGGAATATAACTACAAAATACTAAGTCTTATATACTATTGGGATATGAAGCCATGAGAGACGTCTCGCACCGTAACTGTGAGGATCTACAATAAGAGTCGCTCGTATCCATAAGTAAAGCTGTAGGTATTAGGTGAGTAAACAATAAGGCAATATAAAAAGAAGCATGGAAGCGGAACGATAATGACGTCGTCCTGTCAATGAACTGACAGGCACGAGAGAGTTGCGCCTAAGTGAAACGACAACGCGAGAACAATAAGGTTGACGCGTGTAACCTAAATAATAATGAAAATATAATAAGCGCTAGTGTAAGCGCTTTGGTGATTAGGTAAGTAAATAAAAGAAAAGGAAAAGAATAATGGAAAAAGATTGTTTCATGACACATGACCCACTTTCAAAAGCCATTCAGCATAAGCCTGGTCCTCCTCTGTTCCACTGCTAAGTTGTTTGTTTTCAGTTAGATGCAAAATCTCAATGTCCTGCCAAAGCCTAGATCGCTGAATGCTGGCACCAACTATCTGTTCCCTCCTTCCTTTACGCACTACAGGAAGTATTTGCTGAAAGTCTCTACCAAATATCACAGTCACTCCCCCAAAAGGTGTGGTACTTGATTGAAGATCTTGCATAGTTAGATCTACTGCTTCCTGGCAAAACCAATTCTGCATTGGAACTTCAACCCATATAATTAGAGCAGTCTCCTGCAACAGCTTCCCCAAATCAGAATTCTTTTTGACAGAACACACCTTTCCTTCAAAAATTTCAATTGGAATCTTAAAAGTTGAGTGTGCAGTCTGACCCTTTGGAAGTAGCAGTGCAGCTATTCCTGATGATGCACAACAGAGAACAATTTTTCTTTCTCCCCGAAGCATATAACAAAGGGTGTTGTAAGTAAAAGTCTTGCCTGTTCCAGCAGGACCATGTAGGAAAAACATCCTGGGTCTATTTTCTCTGATAGCACTCATGATTTGGTCAAATGCATGCCTTTGGCCTGCATTGAGCTTGGATAAGTTTTCTGTTCCTTTCTGCAATTGCTCTTCAGCATCAAAGTCCAGCTGTTCAGCAATCAATCTGTTGCCTTCCACTTGAGACCAAAACTCATAGTTGGGTATTGGCATTCCCAAATACTGTTTGACTCCCTCAAATATTCCTGCATGGAAAAGAATCTTGTCAATAAGATATAGGCCATAATCCTCAACCTGCTCTGGTGTTGGATTATCCACAATTCTTTTACTGAATAATTACTGTTCAAGGTCATCACATATATACTGCTTGAACTGGTCCCAAAATAACCCTGGTGTCATGAAACATCTTTTTTCATTATTCATTTCTTTTATTATTCATTTCCTTTTCTTTTATTTACTTACCTAATCACTGAGGCACTTACACCAGTGCTCATTATATTCTCATTATCATTTAGGTTACACATGTCAACCTTATTGTTCTCGCATTGTTGTTTCACTTAGGCACAACTCTCTCATGCCTGTCAGCCCATTGACAGGACAACGTCATTATTGTTCCACCTCCATGCTTCTTTTTATATTGCCTTATTGTTTACTCACCGAATACCTACAGCTTTACTTATGGATACGAGCGACTCTTATTGTAGTGTCATGAAACGATCTTTTTTCATTATTCTTTTCTTTTATTATTCTTTTCCTTTTCTTTTATTTACTTACCTAATCACCAAAGCGCTTACACTAGCGCTTATTATATTTTCATTATCATTTAGGTTACACGCGTCAACCTTATTGTTCTTGCGTTGTCGTTTCACTTAGGCGCGGCTCTCTCGTGCCTGTCAGTTCATTGACAGGACGACGTCATTATCGTTCCGCTTCCATGCTTCTTTCTATATCGCCTTATTGTTTACTCACCTAATACCTACAGCTTTACTTATGGATATGAGCGACTCTTATTGTAGATCCTCATGGTTACGGCGCGAGATATCTCTCACGGCTTCATATCCCAATAGTATATAAGACTTAGTATTTTGTAGTTATATTCCTTAGCTCTATTCTCGTCTATTCTCCTTGGTAGCTAGACTTGTAGTTGGGTTGTTTTATCCATCTGCTTTTTGCTCTTTTGTCCTCCTGCTCATCGTCTATCGTGTGACGCCTGGTTGTCTCTTGTGAGAGCTAGCGAGTCGCTGACATGTAGATCCTCACAGTTATGGTGCAAGACATCTCTCATGGTTTCATATCCCATTAGTATATAAGACTTAGTATTTTGTAGTTATATTCCTTAGCTCTATTCTCATCTATTCTCCTCGGTAGCTAGACTAGTATTGGGTTGTCTTATCCATCCCCTTTTTGCTTTTTTGCCCTCTTGCTCATCGTATATTGTGTGACGCCTGGTTGTCTCTTGTGAGAGCTAGCGAGTCGCTGACACCTGGCTGCACAGGGTGACAATCTTTCAAAATTGTTGCAAACAGTGATCTAAGGCATGATCCTGTCTGCATATGGTGTGCATCTTCCAAACAGTCTTTCCACTCAGAGTCATTCTGCAAAAGGCCTTGAGCAAGGCATGCCTCCTGAAATGTTGGGTATTCAACACCATTATATGTTCGAAGATGGGCAAAGGAAGTGGCCCCCCGGACAACTGTTAATAATAGCCGGATGTAAAATCTCTCCCCAGCAGCTGGATGAACAGAGTACATTCTACCAACAGCAGGGTCACCTTTTTTGCGAACTGTCCATTTATGGTTGCTTTTATTCCAAACCCATTCTGATGGAAATTCTTGATACAGCAGAGACTGAGCTGTTGTTACAGCATTTGCTGGATCCTCCCTAACTCTCTCCTCTTCCTCTGCATTGGCTTTAAAATATCCCATGAGTGTGCTATTCTTGGTGCTTGCAGCATTAACAATCTCTTCCAATGTTTGTCCATTGTCTGCATCAAATGTAACCATCTGACCTCCAGGAGTATGCACAGCTAACCTTGTAACTTTAGGCTTTTATTCATGCATAGCATAAGAAAACAATCTCCAACTGGCTTCTGAAGCAGAAATATAACATGAATCTAAATACAACTGCACTTCATCCTGATTTGAACCAATGTGTATAGTTGCCCAGTCATGACCTTTGTAAACATATTTGTGAAGATACTTGTGAGCCCTGATAGAAATGCAGCATTCAGTATTAACATGGCTTTCCAACTCCATGAGTGTCCAAGCATTATAAGGAACCACCCATGTATTGTCAAGCTCAATGTCTCTACCATTGACAGTTTTCTTGCACTTTCTGTCATTGTCTGGCCGAGCATATACTGGATAGCCATTTTCAGAAAGGGAAGTCTCAGGCTGGAAAGGTTTTGGAAAACTCTTTGAACACTTTCCATCCTTCATGCAGGAGGCATTTGGATTGAGTGCTCCACATGGACCATGAATCATCAGCTTTTGGACTAACTTAAATAGCTTTGGGTGAGAGTTTGAATCAGGTAGCTGAGCAGATATAAGTTGATCTATATGATGGGGCTCTTGAAATCTATCTTCTGGATGGAGAAAAATAAGGATATGAATATGAGGCAAACCCCTTTTCTGAAACTCAATAGTGTACACCCAACCCCTGCACTTCCCAAAACACCCTTTGTCAATCAGGTTCAGTATAATGCAAACTTTTTCACAGAATACATGGGCTATGATATCAGGGCAGTCATTGGGAGTTTGCCCAGGGAGTAGTGCAGCCTTGACTTCAGGACAATTAGGATTAGCTGTGATAGTCACAAAGAGATCTGGCTTTCCAAAATGACGTGAAAGGGATATTGAATCTTGATACAGCTGGAACATATGTCTTGAGCCCCCAATATAGGAGGAAGGTAGAATGATATGCTGTCCAATATCTGCAACATCTGTATCTGTAGCCTGTACAGCATCAACTAAACCTGAATATAATTCTGCTCTAAGCTCTTTTTGGTGCCATTTAAGCCAGGACAGTCGCTGCTGGTCCACTTGGGCAAATGCATCAACTATGAACTGCTGGAATAAATTGTTGGCCATAAACAAATGAGAACTTTCAAACTGTGTTTTTCATTGATGAAGATGAAAAGCATAGTATTCCATCTGAGAAACATACATTCTCTTGGAAGTCTCAGTTTCATCCTCCTCATTTGGATTAGTTCCTTCACCATGAGCATATTGAATTTTTTTATGCCAACCTAACTCTCCTCTGGGGAAAAGCAATACATAGTGAAGTGGGGCATATGCAGGATTATACTCTACTATTCTCTTAAGGGGTCCTGCTTTATGCTGCAAGATAATATCTCTATGATCAGCAGCTTCACCAGGCCCAGGAAGAATAACAGCAACTTCCTCTGCAGTAGGCAAGTTGTATCTCCTTGAATCTGTAGAGTCCAAAAAGTGAAGCCTAACACATACAGTATGATTTGCAGACCCTGGATTTGTCTGTTCTTCATCAGCTATACGCTCATGGGCAGTCTTGTACAGTTTGAAGAAGTGGTTGTTCCTTCGAAGGCAATCATCAAGAACTGTCATTATATGATTAAGCAATCCAGAGCGGGCATTGTTCACCATGCGCCTTTCCAGGGCAGTTTCAGGAGTCATAATATATAGTTGAGCATAAACAGGATTCTTGCCCACCTCTGGCAGGAGGGAGCCCAAACTATGAAATAGTTCTCCTTTGATTTTAAACTGCTGCAGTCCAGTTTGTGGTAGCTCAGGATCATTTTGGGGTTGTGTTTTCATACCCAATGATACAAATGCAAAGGCAGCATTATAAGCTCTGATGTTTTCCAAAAAATGCTTAGAGTTATGATCCTGACTATTAAATAACATTTCCAGCTCAAGAGGAGGCCTCTGGAGAAATGGGAGTATAATCTTTCCAGACCGGCAGCATTTACCAAATTTAGGATTGCACTTTGAGGATTTCTTATGCCTTTCTGCCTCCCAATGTAAAGCATGACAGTTTGGACATTCCTTGTCCATCTGGCCCAAGAAAAGCTCATTGTAAACTCCATCATCCTGAACTGGCCTCAGAGCTATAGGTAGATTCTGAGGATTTACAGGAACTGGCTGATGTGGGGGAAAAGGAGGAGGAGAAGGAGATGGCAAAGGGGAAGGAACAGGAGGAGGCTCATAATCCATAACTTGGGGAGGAGAAGCAGGTGGAGGAGAAAGAGGAAAAGGTTGAAAGTGAGGGAGAGGGACAGGAAGAGGAAGAGGAAGAGGGACAGGAAGAGGGAAAGGGAAAGCAGGTTGTTGAGGAGCAGGAGGAAAGTCCATACCTCTTTCATATTGATTGCTTCTTTGACCATGCACAGGATGTGGAGGTACAGAAGCTAACATTGCCTGCAAATGCTGTGGAAGATGTTGATACTGAAGGCAAAATAGTAAATAGAAAAGAACAGTTAATTAAAATTTATGTTTACCTGAGGCTGACCAACCCCAGTAGCTTGATCCTGCTGAGGAGGTGCATTGGAAGGTCCAGCCTACAGACAGTCAAGTGCCAAGATGGATCAAAAGTAATAGTTAGCTATTTGAAAGGAGAAAAAACACATTATGTTTACCTGAGGCTGAGCCTGATTCTGCTGAGGATGTGCATTGGAAGGTCCAGTCTACAGATAGTCAATTGTCAAGATGCAAAAGCAGTCAAGAATAAAACCTACCCCTCTACCCCTTCTACTTTGAGTTGGTCTTACAGGAACCAATGGAGGCAGATTCCTCAGCTGTGCAGCAATATTCTGTGTCAACTGAAACTCTTGACCATTGTGGTTAACAACCTCAAATGGATTATCCACTTGGTTAGCAGGGAGGCCCCCAGAGGCTTGAGGGAAGGGAAAAGGAATAAGTTCAGGTCTGTTATGAGATGCTTGAGGTAGTCTCCGGTGCTGTGGAGAGTGCATTACTCGGAACTCTCTCTCATGTGCACGCTCAGCATTCCAATTGCATTCAGGAGTAGTAGGAGGAGAATTCCTGCAAGTTTAAGTAGATCAAAACTAATTGAAAAGCTAAAATTCAATAGAAATAGCATACATTTCTGTGGAAATAAAGGGCAGAAAAGTAGAAAGGAGTTACAGTTGGCAGAGAAAATGAAAGGGGGAAGGAAGAAAGAATCATCATACCTTAAGGCTATAAGTGAGGTGTAAAACGTGTAGACAGACTCCAAATGCGTGTATGCGTATGAAGTGTATAGGTGGACTTCTCGGCAATCAATATTGATATAGAACTGAGAATAAGCGCTGGTGTAGGGACCCGAGAGCCCGAAGCGCTGGCACATGACAGCTGATTACTCAGACTAATTCTTTACTCGAAGTTAAGTAATCTTAGTAATATTAAGTAATAGGCGCCCCGACCTGTTTTAGAGTAGAAGGATACAGGATTGTCAGCTCCATGTCCCAAGTTCCCATACATTTGGTCTCCTCATTTCTGTAAGTACCCTGAATAAGCCCCGTCATAGTCGTATATCCAACGATTCTCTACAAGAAACAACTTCGGTAGTTTAGATGGGCTGTTGACCGTTTACCCCACTGTTATATCCGGCGTGTTACTCATCGTCCAGTATATTTCCTCAAAATTTTTGGGCTGGTTGCGGAAACCTGCTGCTATTTCATGCTCACAGCCCGGTCAAACTTGGGTTAGGAAGTACTATAATCAGCCACGACAGGAATGGAATGTTACGCTCGTGGTATTAAGACTCGTATTTGCTTTGGCTCTGGCTGTCATCTTATTTGTCTCCGTTATAACATTTGGGAAATGGAATGCAACTTGGACTGACATTGACAACACATTGTTTATTACTATGGTGCGTTTTGGAATACCTACGCTACCGAAAGTTTACGCGTTATCTTCAGGCTTACACGGTAGTTCTTATTGCACTGTCAATCATATCGCCATTGGAGTGGAATGCAACATTAATTCGTCATGCCAATACAATATGGCTCATTTGTTTTCTTGTGCTCGGCTATCGAGACCTCTATCCGCTTGCGACCTTTGATCTCGAACCTCTTGATATTGAAGAAGGCTGGCTCATCTGGGTCAAGATTGCGTTGCTGTTCATTCTCGCTATCCTTATCCCCCTTGTTATGCCAAGGTAATACATTCCTCACGATCCAAAGGTTTAGTCCGTCCACTACAGGTGTTGATTTTGACAACTGAATCACTTTGCTCAAGGACCCTTCTTCGAATCCAGCCCCCGAACAAATCGCATCGCTTTTCTCTCTTGTATTCTACTTCTTTCTTGATCCTGTTGTCTTCGAGGCCCGTAGAGTCTCTCATCTACCGTATGATCATCTTCCTCCTTTGGCAGATTATGACTATGCCAAAAATTTACGCTCGAGGGCTTTCAAGGTATTCAGAATTCTTTTTCTACCAGCTTTCAATAATTCACGAATTTCAATATAGCATCTAGATCGGTTTTCCGGTTTGGGAAAACGTCGACATTTGTTCTTCTCCCTAATGCGCATCTTTTGGAAAGAATATTCGATTATGTCTGTGATGACTATACTGCAAGCCGGCGCCGATTTATCGATACCTATTGGTGTGAATCAGCTTCTCCGGTACGTAATTCGATAAGTTTTCTAGAGGTACTGAACTATGTTTGAAGTTACATCGAGAACGAAGGAGCAGACACCATCATTCGACCCTGGGTGTGGATTGTCTGGCTTCTCCTAGGACCAACTATCAGTTCTATCGCCTTCGAATGGTACATTTTTGTCAGTGTAAGCACAAACTTTTATGAGCATGTGAAACTGTCTGGCCTACTTACGGTGAACTTCAGACGCGTTCTATCGTGCACACTGAGAGTATCATCACCCAAGTTGTTTTTGAGCATGCCTTGCGTATTCGCGTCAAAGCAGAGACCTCCAGAAGCGACCCCAAACAATTTACTTTGCCCTCCGAAACTGCCTCCTTGGCTGAATCTTCACCGGGCTCTGAATCTCAAGATGGAGAAGGTGCACCTCACGAAAGCAGTGTCAGTGACGATGACACACTCCATTCCACGCCATGTTCCCGTGACGAGACACTCCAGGCGAGTAGTAGTATATCTGAAGGTCGAACCCATGCTGGAACCTTAAAGGGTACGCCCGGCGCAAAGGGTGCTGCTTCTGCAACAGGAGTTCTACCTGTGCCGAGTTCCATGCCTTCCAGCGCGTTGTCAGATTCTTCGAAAAACCTAGTAGGCAAACTAAACAATCTTGTCAGCACAGATCTACAGAACATCGTTGATGCAAAAGATTTTATCAGAATCTTTGCTCTTGTACCAATCCAAGTCGTGCTATGTGTTTGGTTTCTGTACAGAATTCTAGGATGGAGGTAGTTGTGTTGTTTTTTCTTGTCTTCACCAGTTTACATTGTTTTCTTTCCACAGTGCAATGGTGGGACTAGGGGTAATCATAATCACATTTCCTATACCAGGGTTATTGGCGCGGTTCATACAGCAAGCTCAGCGGGCTCGAATGAAACACACTGATGCACGAGTCCAAGTTGTCACGGAGAGTGAGTTGTCGTTCTTTATCCAAGTAGAAATGTTTTGAATGCCGATGTTGAAGTCATGAATGTCCTACGTATGATCAAGATGTTCGGATGGGAGCACAAAATGAATGATCGTATCTCAACAAAGCGGGAGGAGGAGCTGTCCTTTATTAAAAGACTTCGATTACTTGGCATGATGACTGCAATCGCAAAGTGAGTACTGTTCTGATATACACAGCATTGTTGATCGCTGAATTATGCACTACTAGTCACATCATCCCGGTATGTATGCAACACAACGCCTCTGCGTAAGAGGGTGTTGAAGTAAAATAATAGGTACTAACAATGTTGGCTACCTTCTCGACTTAGTGAGCGTCTTTAGGCATATTTTCTTATGTTGAGTGTCTAAACTGTGATCCGCTTTATTTTTTTCGCAGTGTTCGTCCTGGTTTCCTTTTGATATCAGGACTATTGGTTGATGTTTCCGCTCTAGACACTCATTATGGGCGAGGAACTTAACGCATCTAAAGTGTTCAGTTCTATGGTGGTTTTTGACAAGTTTAGCAAGTGAAAAGTGTTTTCTGTTGTCAATATTGCTCTATGGCGCTGACCTGTTCATGGACTAGCCTTTTGAGGATGGTAATATTCTTGACAACGCAAGCTCTCAACGGCAAGATTTCATTGGATCGAATTACCAGCTTTCTGTACGATGTAAGGCCACGCCTCAAGTCCCATTTACTAAACTAATTCCAACGATTCAGACAGAATTACTCGATTCATGGTCTCATGAAACAGCGATCCTTCCGTCGCCTCAACCTGCACTTGATGCAATTGGCTTCCGTCAGGCTACGTTCACCTGGTCAGCTGAAAGTGATGACAACGGATCGGTCACTCCCTCCAGAAGGAGATTTTTTCTGAAAGTGGAGGACGAATTATTATTTCAGAAAGGTGTTGTCAACATGATTGTGGGGCCGACTGGAAGTGGCAAGACTTCTGTCCTTATGGCATTGCTCTCGGAAATGCATTTTGTTCCCTCTGGGCCAGAGTCATGGTATGGTCTCCCTCGTGCGTCCGGCGTGGCTTACGCTGCCCAGGAATCTTGGGTGCAGAATGCAACTATACGAGTAAGCAACACCATGGACTCGTGAGGACTGACTGACTTATGTCATGCAGGATAATATTGTATTTGGTGCTAATTTTGACGAAGAACGATACAAGAAAGTGATCTACCAATGTTGTCTTGAACGCGATATCTTGTTATTCGAAGCCGGTGACCAAACCGAAGTTGGAGAGAAGGGGTTGACGCTGAGCGGTGGTCAAAAAGCTCGGGTCACACTTGCGCGGGCTGTATATTCTCAAGCAGAGATCATTTTGCTTGATGATGTCTTGGCCGCTCTCGAGTGAATCTCAGTTGATACAGGGTGTTAACACATGAATTCGACAAGCGTTTATAGTGTCCATACGTCAAAGTGGATCGTTGAAAAGTGCCTCAAGGGAGACTTGATTCGAGGAAGGACAGTGCTCACAGTTGTAAGTTTTATCTATCTTTCACGGGGTTTATTAATTAATCCCAGTGTAGACGCATAACGTGATTCTAGTACAACCTATCGCCAAGTTCATAGTATCCATCAAAGACGGCCGTGTCGCCAGTCAGGCATCCATTGAGGACGCAATCTTCACGGATAAAGAGTTGGCTTCAGAGAGTGTCAAAAAAGAAGAAGCGATGGCGAGGGCCAACGACGAGATTGATCTTCAGTTAGCTCCGAATGAACCGTCTACTACAGATGGAAAATTAATCCTCAAGGAAGAGGTTGAATTAGGGCATGTTAGCTGGCCTGCCTGCAAGTATATCTCTTCAGCTTGAATTACAATTTCTGATCTAGATTTTAGTGAAATTGTTCCTCACTTCGATGGGAGGCAATTATGCATTCCTTTTCTTTCTGACCTTCATCACCTGTTTTTTGGCTTCAGAATTGGCCGACATTGGCCAAACCTATTTCCTCGGCTATTGGGCTCGTCAGTACGAAGTTGTCGCAAATCCTTCTCAGGTGGACGTGCCTTTGTGAGTTTGACTGTCATCTCCTAATTTAGCTCAATAAGTGACTCCTTCAAATCAGCTACATAGCCATATACGGTGGGCACACCTCTGGCGGGTCTTCCGATGTTACTTATATAGGCCCGCAGTTGCAATTCTTGTATTCCTTCTCTTGACATTCTGTATGGGATTTGTTGTGTACTTGTGGGGTGTTTTAAGGGCATCCAGGATTATTCATCAGCGTTTGGTCACTTCAGTAATAGGGACAACTCTAAGGTGAATAACCGGAATTTCTGATCTTGAGCGTTATCTGAAAAATTGCAAAGATGGCTTGATACGACTCCCACTTCTCGCGTAATCATTAGGTGTACCCAAGATATTCGGGACAGTGCGTAGCTTTTCTTCTAGTAAAGCACTTACGAACACGCATCTAGTCGACGATCCGCTTGCTCAGATGTTCTCAACTCTCGTTCAGATGTCTTTGGCAATGGGCATCAAGTTCTTAGCTGTAATTGTTCTTACTCCGGCGTTTATATTCCCGGCTACCCTCGTTGGGTTAATCGGAGCGTGGTGTGGAAATATATACATCAAAGCCCAACTCCCAGTCAAGCGAGAAATGTCCAATGCAAAGGCTCCTGTACTTGGGCAGTGAGTCTTGCCATAAAACTACTCCGTATTTGGGATCACATTCAGATTATTTTCCTGTAGTTTCGGGGCTGCAATGACTGGTTTAAGTGAGCATCTTTGATATAACATCATTTGAATATGTTTCTCACTCGAACCAACAGCGTCTATTCGTGCATACGGCGCGGAAGAAAGCTTTAGAAAGGAAGTTCGAGTTCGAATTGACCATTACTCCCGACCGGCAAGAACCTTCTACAACTTGAACCGCTGGATAGACATTCGTATTGACGCGATAAGCAATGTGTTTGCCGCTGCACTCGCTGCTTACTTGGTTTACGTGGGCCACCGCGACGCGTCAGACGTCGGGTTCTCCCTTAACATGGCAGGTAAGTCCCAGATGTTGCTGTGACAATCCAAGTTGCTCAACTCTCGAAATACCTTGGTGCAGTTGGTTTCAGTGGTACAATCTTATGGTGGATTCGGATTGTAAACCAGTTTGAAGTTCGAGGTAACAGTCTCGAACGTATTGGTGCTTATATCGCAATCGAGCAAGAGAAACCGCCCGTACCTGAGGGTGTACCACCGGCGTATTGGCCAGCCAGTGGCAACTTGCGCGTAGAAGGACTTTCGGCAAGCTATTCGCAGGATGGGCCAAAGGTGTTAAGGAACCTATCATTCGAAATCAACTCGGGGGAACGAATTGGCATCGTTGGACGGACGGGATCTGGAAAAGTGGGTGATCAGTACTATCTTCTGAAATGGTTACGCTGAAACAATGCCCATTCTGTGTAGAGTTCTTTGATGTTGTCGCTGCTTAGACTAATTTTCTCAGATGGAACTGTGTATTATGACGGAAATGCCACAGATTCTATCAATCTCGAAGAACTACGGCGCAAGATCACTATTATCCCTCAGATTGTGCGTTTTCTGTCATAAAATCGATTCTGTTCTTACTCACACTGGAGTCTACAGCCTGAGCTTTTAAGTGGTTCTGTTCGAGAGAATTTGGATCCTTTCGGTCAACACGATGATGCGTCGTTAAATAATGCGCTACGATCCGCCGGGCTTTTCTCTTTGCAAGAAGAGATGGACGAAGACGAAGATAGGATCACATTGGATAGTGCCGTTGCCAGTGGAGGAAATAATCTATCTGTCGGTCAAAGACAAATTATTGCCCTCGCCAGGGCGATGGTTCGAGAGAGTAAACTTTTAATTTTGGATGAAGCCACTTCCGCTATTGGTAAGTACCCCGCTTTCTTCGCGAATGCAGGTCTGAATTCCCGATGCAGACTATAAAACCGACTCGGTCATTCAATCCTCCCTTCGACACGAACTCAACGATGATGTGACGCTGATCACTGTTGCTCATCGACTTCAAACTATTATGGATTCTGATAAGATCGTAAGCCGAGCTCTTGCGCTCTATGAGAGCTTTGCTAAACTCTCTGTTTCTCAGGTTGTTTTGGATGCCGGCGAGATTGTACGTTTTTACAGATTACATGCTTCTACTCTTACTGTCATCTCTTAAAGGTTGAATTTGACCGACCTGCAGAATTACTCAGGAACAAAAACGGTCAACTGAGAGCTTTGGTTGATGAGTCGGCAGATAAAGAGCATTTGTTGGAAATGGTGAAGGCTAAAGAACACGTAGATCATAAGGATTGAAACGCTGTTTGAAGTTTTACAAGTAAATATACATTTTCAGTACCAGACATGTCCTTTCATGAGTCTACGCCCTGTTCGTATCACACTAGCGCTCTCCACTTCACCGTTCGCATCAAATGTGGCACCCACCTCAACAACGCCACCTGGATGCCGCAGTTTGACAAACTGCGATCGGGATGCATTATGAACAGGGATTCTCCTGGCCAATGTATATGGTAGGGTATTTTGTGTATTGGCAGCGACGCCAAGGCACAAGCCAACAGTCATTGGAACTGCCTTGTGTGGAACACCCATGGAGAGGGCAATGATTTCGATGTCTGCCTCGTCATCGTTCGCATTCGGGGAGCTGACCATCGCGATTTTGGGCTGTGCTTGTACGTTGGGATCAAGACCCATACGGATAGCACCTTCGCGCCGAAGTACTTCTAACAATCGCAGCTGCTCATGAGAGCTAGGATCCTCAGTACTCGATGCATTGATAATTTCAACCCGATCGACGAAAACTGTCGGGTTGGTTGCATCGACCAGAGACATGTGGAAAGCACCTTTTGTAATTTCCAGTTGTATCATGGGTGCTCCTGTAGGTAGCAGCTTCCCTGTTCTGGCTCCACTCGGCCTGTAGAAATCAAGCTGAATCTGAGATGCTTCGCCAGAAACACCTGCAATGCGTGTTTCAGGAAGAGAAAGGTCTGCCAAACCGGATTTACGGTCAATGGGAAAAGCGGTATTGACAACTTTCTGTGTATTTGTGTTGAAAGCGCGGACGGAGAAATGATTCTCTGTAAAGGAATTATCCACCATCCCCTCGTCAAGCGCAAACACTCCAATCATGCTAGATAGATTCCCGCAGTTCCCCGAATAATCTATGGCGGAATCGCGGATACCCACCTGAACAAAAGTGTACTCTACATCTACGCCGAGCAAGCGTCGCTGTTCCACAGACGCAGGCTGAACGACGCAAATTTTCGACAAGCTTGACACACCCCCGCCCATGCCATTGAGCTGTCGACCGTATTCTGCGTCAGGAGATCCCATGAGCCCAAGGAAAATTTCGTTCCATTCGGATTTATCTTGTGGTAAATGGGATTGTTGTAGGAAAATCCCTTTGGACGTTCCACCGCGAAGAAACGTGGCAGGAATAGTGCGTGCAAAAGGGCTACCTCGTTGGAATGCTGATGTGGCCAGATTCATTTCGGGAATACCTATGTAGTGTATAATTATTGATATTATTCATCCTTCAGTGCCGCGGCTGGTACGGCAATTCACCGACTCTGAAACTTCAACACTTTGAGTTTTTATCTGGCAGTTTCAGTCATCACTAATAGGATTATAGGTGGAGGTGTCAGATTTAGGTTGGGACATAGATGGTAGAGGAATAATTTAGGATTGTAAAAAAATAGTGGCACCTGCAGGAAGTCATACTCACATTTGTGAATTTCAGTTGATTGCAAACTGCAGAGAGGATCTTGCAGTTTGCCATCCCATAATTCTGCATACTTGGTAATATCAAGCTCTTGACATGTATTGAAGCAATTGGATTGTTAGAAGAGGTTACTACTTTTAGTTATAGAAAGGTTGTACATATTGAACAAACAGAGGGATAAGTTTGTACAATTCAGAATGAGTCATTTTCCTTTCACCCATAAATATAATGGTGATCAAACCATTCACACTGCAGGAACTGGCTGCTTCTCTCATGTCAGGAAGGAGGATTTTATTGAAAGTGTCACAAAGAGGTGATGATGGTGGCGGGGCGGAGCAGAGACTTAGACAGAAGTGGGCAGATACTGGTCCCAACAACAAAGTTATATTGATAATAAGTACAAGGAAGTAAGTAAAGACATACCTGGTCCCGACAACAAAGAGGTCAAGATAAGGGACCAGGTTGTGGGGGCTGGCTTATATATACAAGGTGGAGTGCAGGAACTATGATGTAATACTGTATAGCTCAGGCACAAGGAATGGAACAGAACTAATAGAATGGAATGGAAGGTTCCGGAATGATTATTGTAAGTAAGGGTGCTCAGATGGTGTATTGTAAAGAAAGGAAAATGATAGGGGTGGCTTACTTCATGACATTACCCCCCTCCTTATGACCATTGCCCTCAATGGTCAAGCTTTTGCCACCTGGGGGTGCTTTTTGTGGAATTTTCAAACAGTGGTTGGTGCATGTTCAAGATTTGGTGCAGGCTCCCATGAGTTGTGTCCTGCATCATAGCCTTTCCACTTTACCAAATATTCTAACTTCTTCCACCTAACCTGACTGTCCAAGATGTTCTCAACTTTGTACTCTGGCTCATCCTCATCTTCTAGCTATACTGGTTCTGGTGGTGTTGCAATTTGACCATTGACAGTGTTTCTTCTCCATGGGTATAACTTATCAATGTGGAACATGGGGTGGATGTGGTCCAGTGACAATGGGAGGTCCAAATGGTAGTCCAGAGGGCTGACCTTCTCCAAAATTGCATATGGTCCTAGCTATTGGTCCCTGAGTTTCTTGCTGGAAAGTTGGAGCTTGATGTCTTCTGCGCTTAGCCAGACCTGATCTCCCACTTGGAACTGATGTGCCTTTTGTTTTCCCCATTCATAGTTTTCCTTTTGCCATCTTTTCCCCAGGTGTAGTGCTGCCCCAGCATCCTGTCATGCATTTTGCAGTATTTGGATGTGATCGTCCACCACCAGAATCCCACTCCGTTGTCCAACCGGAATGTTAAATAGGGGAAGGTAACCATAAGTAAGTTCGAATGGGGATGTTCCAAGTGCAGAGTGGGTGTGGGAGTTAATCACAAACTCCACCATTGGCAAGTGCTCCACCCAGTCATCCTGATGGTGTCCCACATATAGCCTGAGATACTTTTCAACTTCTTGGTTTACCTGTTTGGTTTGTCTGTTGTGACATGCTATACAGGATACAGTACTTACTTCATTTTCTCCTATACTTCCTTCTTTCTCTACCTTTTTTACTATTTGGACCCTTCTACACCCTTCCGTATCCTTCCATCAGCTTTCAAAGCCTTCTATCACATTCTAGATACTTCTATCAGTTTCCCACGCTGTCACTTACTCATCTGAACCCTTGTATATATAGTACAGTAGTTGACACCTAGTTCCCCATCTTGACCTCTTGGTCTTTGGATCTTCATCTACACTCAATATACTCACTTGGTCTTTGGAACTAGTTTTCCTTGTGCAACCCTAGCAATTGGCCCTTGTGCTATCGCTGTTGTCTTGATCATTATCTCTTTCAGCCTTCATGTGTGGTGCTAGCCCCACTCCTCACTTCAGCTTGTGCTTGAGCCTGTGCTTTCCTCTGTGCTTTCTCCCTTCGTCACCACATTGTCCATTTGCTTGGGGGTGATATCCCAATGTGAGATTTTATTTGATTCCTAGGCAGGAGAGTAGTGATCACATGAGTTTTGCTGCAAACTGGGGTCCCCAGTCTGATACAAAGCAGAGGGGGAGACCATGGAGGTGGAAAATTTTGCAATAGTAGATGTCAGCCACACCTGCTGCTGTGATTGAGGTTGTACAAGGAATTGCATGGATTTGTTTCCCATAAAGATCAGTGCAGACTAGGATAGTGTCATACCCTTGCGAGTTGGGCAGCTGTGTGATCAGATCCACTCCCACTTCTTCCCACAAGCCTGCCGGGATGTCTAGGGGTAGTGTTACTGCTCATGGGTGTCTCTGTATCTTCTTCCTTGTGCAAGTTTTGCATCCTTCCACATACTTTTCTACAAAGGATTGCAGGGTGGGCCACCAAAAATGGGTGCTAACAAGGTCAAGGGTGTTGTGAAATCCAGGGTGAACAGCAGAGGGGTTGTTGTGGCATTGTTTGAGTACTTCTATCTGTAGGTCATCATCTGGTGGGATGTATACCTTACCTCAGTGGTACACTAGTCTGTTATCTTCTTCCCATTCCGCTATTCCATTGACCAAGCATTTGAGACCATTCCTCCTAAGCTCTTCCAGTCCTTCCAGTACTTGGGCCTCCCTTTGTGATGCCTTTTGGATGCAGTCCTCCAATGGGTTCTGTAGCAAGGTTGCTGCCACTTGCATAAAGTGGGCTGGTTTCAGAATGGTCTGTTGTCGATTGTCTTCACTGTCCAAAACCTGATGTGCTGCCATGTGTGAGAGAGCATCAGCTTGTGTGTTTGTCTTGCCTGGGCAATGAGTGAGCTGGAAGTCAAACTGGGATAACCACAGTGCCCATCGTGCTTGCCATTGACTGAGGTCCTGAGCAGAACACCAGAATTTCAGGTTTGCATGGTTAGTGAGGATCTCAAAGGTTTGTGGTGATCCTTCCAGGAAGCTTCTCCAGTCCTTTAGCACTTCAATGATGGCAAGCATCTCTCAGTCATAGTTTTCATAGTTTCATTCTGCCAGTTGCATGGAGACTGATCGGAATGCCACTGGGTGCCACTGACCATTGTCTTGTTTCTGCATTAGAGCTCCCCCTGTAGTGAAGCCTGATGCATCTACCTTGAGTTGTGTGAGCCTGTTGGGATCCCATGTTAAGATCTAACAATCTGACACTTCTCTGATGAAACATGTTTATAACTATCCAAGAGTCCCAAAAGGCATAATGTAAGACCACCAGGCAAAAGTAAGTCCTCCAGGCAAAGTTGTAAGACCTCAGTAGTTGGGACATATTACTTGGCTCTAGTGCTATAAACCTCTGACTTCATTAATTGTACCCATGGCTGGATAGCTCAGTGGTTAGAGCATCCTGGGATTTCACCAGTGGTCCTGGGTTCAATCCCCAGTCTGGTCACTTTGTTTGTTATCATGACTTTAACAATGTTGAAGGGTAATGTTATATCTATGCAAGCTAAGTCTTTACGAAGCTTCACGATCCATTCCACTACTTAGGTATTACTTATATCCTTTCCTACTATGCAATTACTTTGCGAAGGATTTCTGACGCAAAGCAATTACTTGTTATCTCTTATCATCCTTATCGGATTTACACTATCCCTTTTATATCTCTTCCTTTGTTCTTGACTTATGAGCTAACCCATTCGGGAATGGCATCGCTTCGCGATCCTGACTTACCTTTAGTATAAAGCTACGGTATCAAATAGGTAGTTCTGTAGTTTAAATATCAACCTTGATAGCATTTCGATAGTGATACCAATTAATCCTCTCTATCTGTATCATCATTTTAAACATCCTCGCTGTCAGTATGTTCTGCGATAGCTGTCATGAAATGATCTTTTTCCATTATTCTTTTCTTATTCTTTTCCTTTTCTTTTATTTACTTACCTAATCACCAAAGCGCTTACACTAGCGCTTATTATATTTTCATTGTTATTTAGGTTACACGCGTCAACCTTATTGTTCTCGTGTTGTCGTTTCACTTAGGCGCGACTCTCTCGTGCCTGTCAGTTTATTGACAGGACGACGTCATTATCATTCCGCTTCCATGCTTCTTTTTATATTGCCTTATTGTTTACTCACCTAATACCTACAGCTTTACTTATGGATACGAGTGACTCTTATTGTAGATCCTCACGGTTACGGCGCGAGATATCTCTCACGGCTTCATATCCCAATAGTATATAAGACTTAGTATTTTGTAGTTATATTCCTTAGCTCTATTCTCGTCTATTCTCCTCGGTAGCTAGACTTGTAGTTGGGTTGTTTTATCCATCCGCTTTTTGCTTTTTCATCCTCTTGCTCATCGTCTATCGTGTGACGCCTGGTTGTCTCTTGTGAGAGCTAGCGAGTCGCTGACAATAGCCATCGCGAACGGAACACGTTTACCTTTCTTCTCTTACGGACATGTGAAGTGTCGAGGGCTCTACTAATAGTGGAGTCAAGGTCTGACTACTTAGTCTAGGATCGTTTTACCTCGCGAAGTAATTTACTTCGTATTTCCCTGTGATCATCCCGCGATCATTCCTGACAATCCCTTTGTGCATGATCATAACAGTATATTTAAACTGACACTCGGCACATTCGTCCTCATTACCCTTTCCATTCTACTCAACAATTTCCCTTCCTTTAACAATGGTCTATACAAGGAGCAGACAAAACCATACCAACACTGGAGGGTCCGACGAGTCGGTAAGAGAGGAACCGGAAACGGTTAATTCTTTTGCATTGAACACGACAGGCTCCGCGCCCTTTGCGGAATCAATCTCAGGAGCAGGACACTCTCGATGTCAATCTAACGTCTTCGGTCCAGCCCCAGGACAGCCTGCTAGTGCGTGGGTTTCCAGTCATCACGCCCTTGGTCAACCTGACCATTCCGAATTTGAGTACCAAGTACTCTACACAGAAAATGGTGACCCCGTTACTGTACGAATGCCACGAAGAAATCACATGGCGATACCAACAACCGAGATGGAAATCCCACCATCTCCTACCACCTTTACACTTGCTGACAGAATGCGTCAGCAACTAGCAAATGCTCCCAGCCCTTTGCAAGGTCGGATACCAGTTGTCACGATGGAAATTCCGGAGAACATTGAGGAAGCGGAAATCGACGAAGAGGTAGGTCCTGACGAGTCAGGGAATCCCGGTGACCCAGGGGGATCTGATCCTGATAGCCCTGGAGGTCCTGGGGCACCTCGAGGTTCCCACGTTCCTAGTCGTTCTAGGAGTCCAGTGGAACGGGTAGGTAGTGTCCATCCGGACCCTACTGAACAACACATCTTAGATGTGTTTCATGTTTAAGGGTTCGCTCGATACCCTCGGAACAGTCCTCGCGGGCATGAATGCTAGCAGCCCCGCAGAATCCGGAAGATCGTGTTAAGATCTAACAATCTGATGTTAATTGTAGTGATAGAACACTTCCTACATAGTTAGTTTACATATAAAGTACATACATTACTTATAAACTAACTACTGTATCCACTACTTTACTTATAACATTACTTACACTTTCATTTCTTCATTTTTCAGAGTCTTTTCCATTTCTTATAGGAGCGCACAATTGTGGACACCTATTATCACGCCTCATGCATTTCTAGTACATACAAGACCAAACAGACCTGTATTCCTACTACAGTTAGAAGGAACCAAATCAATATTCACTACTTGTGTCTATTGGAGTATTGAGGAGTCTGTTAAAGTCATGATGACAAACAAAGTGACCAGACTGGGGATTGAACCCAGGACCACTGGTGAAATCCCAAGATGCTCTAACCACTGAGCTATCTGGCCATGGGTACAATTAATGAACACAGAGGTTTATAGCACTAGAGCCAAGTCACATGTCCCAACTACTGAGGTCTTACAACTTTGCCTGGAGGACTTACTTTTGCCTCGTGGTCTTACATTATGCCTTTTGGGACTCTTGGATAGTTATAAACATGTTTCATCAGAGGAGTGTCAGATTGTTAGATCTTAACACATTCCCCCAATCTGATACACTTATGTAAGCCATCAGGTTCCATTGCTTAGCGCTCCGGGGCCCATAACCTGTTAAAGTCATGATGACAAACAAAGTGACCAGACTGGGGATTGAACCCAGGACCACTGGTGAAATCCCAAGATGCTCTAACCACTGAGCTATCTGGCCATGGGTACAATTAATGAACACAGAGGTTTATAGCACTAGAGCCAAGTCACATGTCCCAACTACTGAGGTCTTACAACTTTGCCTGGAGGACTTACTTTTGCCTCGTGGTCTTACATTATGCCTTTTGGGACTCTTGGATAGTTATAAACATGTTTCATCAGAGGAGTGTCAGATTGTTAGATCTTAACAGAGTCTGCAAGGTCAATAGTACAACACTACCCTTGTACATAGACTGCAACAGCAGTGTTTCTGACGGGGGTACACTCTATTGTCTACAGCCTTAGCTGCAATAAGTGTGCAACATCAACTGTGCCAAGTTACCCTTCAACAGGTTATGGGCCCCGTGCTTTAACAGTGCATTTGCTTGTTGTTGTCTTGATAAATCTTTACTTGTGCGCTCCTCAACAGTTTATAACTGTTGTTGTCCTTTCTATCTATCACTCGGCTTAGTTGGTTATCAGTTGGTTATCACTATGTCTACAACCAGTTCCTCTACTCCTTCATTTAAAGTTCTCACAAAGGACAATTACAATGAATGGAATGGGAACATGAAGGCATCTCTGATGTCTAATGGTCTTTGGAGACTAGTCTGTGGGAAGGAGGCTAAACCATCTACATCAGATGTAGACAAGTTGGAGAAGTGGGAGATTAAAGCTGAAAAGGCTGCTGGCTTGATCTTTCTTGCTGTCAGTCCTGCTCAGCAGGTGCATATCAGAGCACACCAAGAGGACCCAATTGCTATGTGGAGTATTCTAGAGAAACAGCATGTGTCAAAGAAACCAGGTGCTAGGTTTAATGCCTACAACAACCTCTTCACTATCACCAAGCTGAATGATGAATCTCTCATTGATATGGGGACTAGAGTGGAATCTGCTATGGCTCGTATCATTAATCTCCGCCCTCCCAACTTCACTTTGGATATGCTGGATGAAGAACTGCAGGCTATGGCTCTAATCAGAGCACTCCCTCAGGAGTATAAACACCTATCATCAAATTTGTTGATGCAGGACTCACTGGATAAAGACAAAATCCTTGCTGCTTTCCTTGCTCAAGAACAGGATGATGAATACGAAGAGCACTCGCTCAATAAAGCCCAGGCTGGGCAACAGAAGAAGAAGAACAGGTTTCCTCCAAGGGTTGGGGAGCCTCAGGGTTACTGTACTCACTGTGGAGTGAAGGCAGCTCACTGGCCGGAGAAATGTCCCACTAGATTCAAAGGCAAAGCCAATAAGGCCAAGGTTATAGAGGTGGATTCAGACGAGGTTACAGAAAATGCTGGTTCTGCTAGTGTTAGTGCTTATTCTCTTGTTGGACTCTCTTCTTCTCATTTTGCTGATTACATGGAATGGAATACAGACACGGGCGCCACTTCTCATATGACACCACATAAATCATGGATTAGGGATTACACCCCTCATAGGATCCCTATCCGTCTTGCTGATAATAATGTAGTGTACTCGGAAGGAGTTGGTAATGTGTTGTTTACACCTACTATAGATGGCAAAGAAGTTAGAGATGTTTTATTTTCGAGAGTTTTACATGTCCCTGCACTTAATAATAACCTCCTCTCAGTTCTATACTTGACAAAACACAAAGGTTTCATTGTACAAATACTTAGAGATACTATCAAGTTTACTCTCAATGGTTCTGTCCTTTTTACTGCATCAGTTAATAACAAATCAGTTGGCTATCTCAATGGACATACAATAAGTACAAGTACTGAATGTGCAAATGTTGGGTCTACTCTACCTCTTGATCTTGAGCTATGGCATAGGCGCTTCTTTCATTATAATCTCAATGATGTTAGCAAGTTGTCTAAGAATAATTTGGTAGAGGGCTTTAAACTTGACTCCAATGCTAAGCCTGATCCAGTTTGTGAACCATGTCTTGGTGGAAAGATGCATGCCAATCCATTCCCTAGTACTGAAATCTACATGAGACAGCCTGAGGGATTCAAGCAAGGTGGACCAGAGAAAGTCTGCAGGCTAAACAAGTCCCTTTATGGGTTGAAGCAGTCGCCCCGTCTTTGGAGTGAAAAACTCGCAGGTGTTCTAGCCAAGTTGGGCTTTAAACGTCTCGAGTCTGATCCATGCGTGTACTTGTACCAACGCAATGGCCTTAAAGTGATTGTACCAGTATGGGTTGATGATATCACTCTTGCTTCAAAAGACTCTGGTGTAATTGAGCAATTTGTTGATGAACTTCAAAAAGAACTCAAACTCCGTGACTTGGGCAGTACTACATTTCTTCTTGGAATGGGAATCAGAAGGGAACGCAAAACTCGAAAACTGTGGCTTAATGCTAAACAATACATCCTTCGCAAGCTTGAGGAATTCAACATGCAGGATTGCAAGCCAGTTGGTACTCCCATGAATCCCAGTGTATCACTGTCTAAAGCGGACTGTCCTACAACACCAGAGGAGATAGAAGCAATGAGAAACATCCCCTACATGTCTGCTGTTGGCTCCTTGTTGTTTCTGGCCTTAATCATTCGTGTAGACATCACTTATGCAAGTGGTGTCCTAGCTCGTTTCAACTCTAATCCTGGTAAAGCACATTGGTTTGCTGTAAAGCACCTGTGGCGCTATTTGAAAGGGACTATTGACTATGAGTTGGAACTAGGGCCAGATCCAAATGCTCCTGACTTGATCACAGCTATTAGTGATTCAGACTTGGGTGGCAACAGAGACAATGGAAAATCAACTACTGGATACATCATTAAGGTTGGATCAGGTGCTGTTAGCTGGAGTAGTAAACTACAAGCTGTGGTTACTCTATCCTCTACTGAAGCAGAGTTTGTTGCTTCCAATGCAGCTGGTAAAGAAGTGCTTGCAGTTCGATCTCTCCTAACTGAACTTGGTTATAAGGTTGCATCGCCTACTACGATATGGGTTGATAATCAGTCATCTATTCAAGTGGCTAAAAACCCTGAACACCATGGACGGATGAAGCACCTTGACCGCAGTTACTACTGGCTTCGAGACCAAGTTGTACATGGAGTACTTGCACCTTCTTACTTGCGAACTGAGGATAATCCAGCTGACATGCTCACTAAAGCCCTTGTAAAGCCAAAAGTGGAGAAATTCCGATCTATGATTGGAATAGTGAAACAGAACCCTGCGTGATGTGGAGGATATATGAGATTGGGGGGTTGTTTGTGTTACACCTCCGTTGAATTACAGAAGTGTTCAATCAGGGGGTTGTGTTAATTGTAGTGATAGAACACTTCCTACATAGTTAGTTTACATATAAAGTACATACATTACTTATAAACTAACTACTGTATCCACTACTTTACTTATAACATTACTTACACTTTCATTTCTTCATTTTTCAGAGTCCTTTCCATTTCTTATAGGAGCGCACAATTGTGGACACCTATTATCACGCCTCATGCGTTTCTAGTACATACAAGACCAAACAGACCTGTATTCCTACTACAGTTAGAAGGAACCAAATCAATATTCACTACTTGTGTCTATTGGAGTATTGAGGAGTCTGCAAGGTCAATAGTACAACACTACCCTTGTACATAGACTACAACAGCAGTGTTTCTGACGGGGGTACACTCTATTGTCTACAGCCTTAGCTGCAATAAGTGTGCAACATCAACTGTGCCAAGTTACACTTTAACAGGTTATGGGCCCCGGAGCGCTAAGCAATGGAACCTGATGGCTTACATAAGTGTATCAGATTGGGGGAATATGTTAAGATCTAACAATCTGACACTCCTCTGATGAAACATGTTTATAACTATCCAAGAGTCCCAAAAGGCATAATGTAAGACCACGAGGCAAAAGTAAGTCCTCCAGGCAAAGTTGTAAGACCTCAGTAGTTGGGACATGTGACTTGGCTCTAGTGCTATAAACCTCTGAGTTCATTAATTGTACCCATGGCCAGATAGCTCAGTGGTTAGAGCATCTTGGGATTTCACCAGTGGTCCTGGGTTCAATCCCCAGTCTGGTCACTTTGTTTGTCATCATGACTTTAACATTGAAAGCCACTGCTCCCAGAAGTGCAATGTCAACGTCCAGTTTTTCCGCAGATTCGGTATGAGATCCCATTTGCGATACTGTTGGGTATGAGTAGATGGGTTCATATGGAAATTTGTCCGTGAGTGGATGAGGTGAAAGGCGAGAGCGAGGTTTAGAGCATGATGCATCTGGTTTCACTAATAGCTCCGGAGGTGGAGCGGACACTTCGGATCTCGAATTTAAAGTATCCAGAAGTGTAGACATCTGTTTGAAAACATCTCGGTCAGTGTTTCGGAAAGAAATTGTTTTTGTAACCCAGTCAATCAACAGATTGTAGCGGGACAAAAAACTATATCCTAGTACGGCTTTGCAAGATGAATCCAATGAAGTAACATAGAAGTTAATTGTAAAAGACTCGCCAGTCAGAAAATGGATCGAAAGTTTGACCGTTTCCAAAATAGAATTTGCGGTAAGAGAACCATCGAATAAATGGAGATTGATCGGAGATATAGGTATTGTTGGAATAGAATGTTTTTTTACATAGGAAGAATTGAGAAAAGAGTCTGTAGAACCGGAATCAAGTAAGCATGGAAATTGTAGTAAAGATAATGTACCGGCCGGTTCTTCCAGTGATTGAAATTCAGTAGTAAGTGTAAATCGGAGAGATTGTTCGTATTCAGAAAGAGCGGATGCGTTAAGTATTACTTCCCCTGGGTAGGCACTGTTGAAGGGTAACTTGGCACAGTTGATGTTGCACACTTATTGCAGCTAAGGCTGTAGACAATAGAGTGTACCCCCGTCAGAAACACTGCTGTTGTAGTCTATGTACAAGGGTAGTGTTGTACTATTGACCTTGCAGACTCCTCAATACTCCAATAGACACAAGTAGTGAATATTGATTTGGTTCCTTCTAACTGTAGTAGGAATACAGGTCTGTTTGGTCTTGTATGTACTAGAAACGCATGAGGCGTGATAATAGGTGTCCACAATTGTGCGCTCCTATAAGAAATGGAAAGGACTCTGAAAAATGAAGAAATGAAAGTGTAAGTAATGTTATAAGTAAAGTAGTGGATACAGTAGTTAGTTTATAAGTAATGTATGTACTTTATATGTAAACTAACCATGTAGGAAGTGTTCTATCACTACAATTAACACAACCCCCTGATTGAACACTTCTGTAATTCAATGGAGGTGTAACACAAACAACCCCCCAATCTCATATATCCTCCACATCACGCAGGGTTCTGTTTCACTATTCCAATCACAGATCAGAATTTCTCCACTTTTGGCTTTACAAGGGCTTTAGTGAGCATGTCAGCTGGATTATCCTCAGTTGGCAAGTAAGAAGGTGCAAGTACTCCATGTACAACTTGGTCTCGAAGCCAGTAGTAACTGCGGTCAAGGTGCTTCATCTGTCCATGGTGTTCAGGGTTTTTAGCCACTTGAATAAATGACTGATTATCAACCCATATCGTAGTAGGCGATGCAACCTTATAACCAAGTTCAGTTAGGAGAGATCGAACTGCAAGCACTTCTTTACCAGCTGCATTGGAAGCAACAAACTCTGCTTCAGTAGAGGATAGAGTAACCACAGCTTGTAGTTTACTACTCCAGCTAACAGCACCTGATCCAACCTTAATGATGTATCCAGTAGTTGATTTTCCATTGTCTCTGTTGCCACCCAAGTCTGAATCACTAATAGCTGTGATCAAGTCAGGAGCATTTGGATCTGGCCCTAGTTCCAACTCATAGTCAATAGTCCCTTTCAAATAGCGCCACAGGTGCTTTACAGCAAACCAATGTGCTTTACCAGGATTAGAGTTGAAACGAGCTAGGACACCACTTGCATAAGTGATGTCTACACGAATGATTAAGGCCAGAAACAACAAGGAGCCAACAGCAGACATGTAGGGGATGTTTCTCATTGCTTCTATCTCCTCTGGTGTTGTAGGACAGTCCGCTTTAGACAGTGATACACTGGGATTCATGGGAGTACCAACTGGCTTGCAATCCTGCATGTTGAATTCCTCAAGCTTGCGAAGGATGTATTGTTTAGCATTAAGCCACAGTTTTCGAGTTTTGCGTTCCCTTCTGATTCCCATTCCAAGTAGAAATGTAGTACTGCCCAAGTCACGGAGTTTGAGTTCTTTTTGAAGTTCACCAACAAATTGCTCAATTACACCAGAGTCTTTTGAAGCAAGAGTGATATCATCAACCCATACTGGTACAATCACTTTAAGGCCATTGCATTGGTACAAGTGTTAAGATCTAACAATCTGACACTCCTCTGATGAAACATGTTTATAACTATCCAAGGGTCCCAAAAGGCATAATGTAAGACCACCAGGCAAAAGTAAGTCCTCCAGGCAAAGTTGTAAGACCTCAGTAGTTGGGACATGTGACTTGGCTCTAGTGCTATAAACCTCTGTGTTCATTAATTGTACCCATGGCCAGATAGCTCAGTGGTTAGAGCATCTTGGGATTTCACCAGTGGTCCTGGGTTCAATCCCCAGTCTGGTCACTTTGTTTGTCATCATGACTTTAACAAAATAGTCCGATAAAGGACGAGGATCGCGAAGGAACCTCTTCGGAACTAATGGTAGGCTGACCCCGCAAGGGGACAGTTTCTTCCGGAACGAGTGTTCGCGGAAGTGAGGACATCGAGGAAAACTCAACTTGCTTGGTGGAGTGGAATGTAATGTTTCTCGATGCCCAGTCAATCAACGGATTGTAGCGGGTCAAGAAACTGTAACCTAAAACTGCCTCGCAAGAAGAATCTAGTAAAGTGACATAAAATGTCAGTAGTAGTAGCTTGCCAGAGGGAAACCGAACATTAAGAGACGTAGTCTCGGAAATTGGTTTCGGAGATAAAGAACCATCAAAAAGTCGGAGATTGATTGGAGAAATTGAAGAAGTAGGGAGAGAATGTTTATATACAAATTGAGAATCAATAAAACAATCAGTAGAGCCGGAATCAAGTAAAGAAACAAAAGAAAGCTTCGTGGAAACATTGCGAAGTGGAAAATCTATTGTAAGAGGTATAGTAAAAGATCGTTCATCATAGGAAAGAGTGGATGCATTTAATTTAACTTCCCCGGTAGTACAAACCTGGTCAACCCAACTCCCACTTCGTACTGGGTTACAGGAGTTGCGGACTATTTTTCCAATACCGAAGAGGTACTTGCCACTACTTCCTGTGTTTCCGCGGCACATCCACGAGCTTCACGAGCCTTTCATTTCTCGCAGTCGTCGAACTTATGACTTCCTCCGCAAAATCCGCATAACCCCAACTTCTTTCGACATTCCGACTCCTTCACAAGGAGCTTTCCGTCCGAGCCGAGGTTGCTCGCATATGCAGGTTTAGTCACCGCAGAACTCGTCGATGATGAGGCATTTCCACCTCCACTAGACTTACCTTTCTTCCCCAAGTTATTTGTTGAGGTCGAGGTCATGGTGGTGGTGCTAGGAGATTGTGAAGAACCTGGCGTGGTCTTCTTCGACATGTTCGATGCTTTCCCTCCTGAGGAAGCACCTGTCAATCTAGCGGTTTCTCTTTTCCGCTCTTCTTCTCGTCTCTAGTACCTGTTATCTACGCGAAGTACCTCGTATCAGTATTCTGCGAGTGTCTTCGGTTCCAGAAGACAAGCCATCTCATCTTTGATACGGCTTGCCAAACCGCGTTGATAAGCCCACTTAAGGGCGTGCGAGTCCCAGTTAGTAGACGCCGCGAGGGTATTGAAACAGATGTTATACTTCCGTATGTTATCAGATTCCTTCATCCTTAACATGCCAATCTTATCTTTGGCTTCCCCCTGTGCATCGTACATACCAAAATTGTCCTGGAGTTCCTTCACCAATGCCGCGAAGGAGCTCGTCCACGCTGGCATCGCGGAGAGGTTCGGATCCAGAATATCTGGTTCGAACCATTCCTTCGCAGAACCACCAAGGTATGACAATGTGTAGTTGATCTTCTTTTGATCAGTAAAATACGAGGGACAATCAATGAATACCAAAGATAAGGAAACTAGGAAACCTTTCAGTTTCCGTGAGTCAGATCCATCAAATACCTCAGGATCCTTGACCTTCGATCTGTTAAAGTCATGATGACAAACAAAGTGACCAGACTGGGGATTGAACCCAGGACCACTGGTGAAATCCCAAGATGCTCTAACCACTGAGCTATCTGGCCATGGGTACAATTAATGAACACAGAGGTTTATAGCACTAGAGCCAAGTCACATGTCCCAACTACTGAGGTCTTACTGTTAAGATCTAACAATCTGACACTCCTCTGATGAAACATGTTTATAACTATCCAAGAGTCCCAAAAGGCATAATGTAAGACCACGAGGCAAAAGTAAGTCCTCCAGGCAAAGTTGTAAGACCTCAGTAGTTGGGACATGTGACTTGGCTCTAGTGCTATAAACCTCTGTGTTCATTAATTGTACCCATGGCCGGATAGCTCAGTGGTTAGAGCATCTTGGGATTTCACCAGTGGTCCTGGGTTCAATCCCCAGTCTGGTCACTTTGTTTGTCATCATGACTTTAACAGGTTATGGGCCCCGGAGCGCTAAGCAATGGAACCTGATGGCTTACATAAGTGTATCAGATTGGGGGAATGTGTTAAGATCTAACAATCTGACACTCCTCTGATGAAACATGTTTATAACTATCCAAGAGTCCCAAAAGGCATAATGTAAGACCACGAGGCAAAAGTAAGTCCTCCAGGCAAAGTTGTAAGACCTCAGTAGTTGGGACATGTGACTTGGCTCTAGTGCTATAAACCTCTGTGTTCATTAATTGTACCCATGGCCGGATAGCTCAGTGGTTAGAGCATCTTGGGATTTCACCAGTGGTCCTGGGTTCAATCCCCAGTCTGGTCACTTTGTTTGTCATCATGACTTTAACACTTACAACTTTGCCTGGAGGACTTACTTTTGCCTGGTGGTCTTACATTATGCCTTTTGGGACTCTTGGATAGTTATAAACATGTTTCTGTTGAAGGGTAACTTGGCACAGTTGATGTTGCACACTTATTGCAGCTAAGGCTGTAGACAATAGAGTGTACCCCTGTCAGAACCACTGCTGTTGTAGTCTATGTACAAGGGTAGTGTTGTACTATTGACCTTGCAGACTCCTCAATACTCCAATAGACACTAATAGTGAATATTGATTTGGTTCCTTCTAACTGTAGTAGGAATACAGGTCTGTTTGGTCTTGTATGTACTAGAAACGCATGAGGCGTGATAATAGGTGTCCACAATTGTGCGCTCCTATAGGAAATGGAAAGTGTTAATTGTAGTGATAGAACACTTCCTACATAGTTAGTTTACGTATAAAGTACATACATTACTTATAAACTAACTACTGTATCCACTACTTTACTTATAACATTACTTACACTTTCATTTCTTCATTTTTCAGAGTCCTTTCCATTTCTTATAGGAGCGCACAATTGTGGACACCTATTATCACGCCTCATGCGTTTCTAGTACATACAAGACCAAACAGACCTGTATTCCTACTACAGTTAGAAGGAACCAAATCAATATTCACTACTTGTGTCTATTGGAGTATTGAGGAGTCTGCAAGGTCAATAGTACAACACTACCCTTGTACATAGACTACAACAGCAGTGTTTCTGACGGGGGTACACTCTATTGTCTACAGCCTTAGCTGCAATAAGTGTGCAACATCAACTGTGCCAAGTTACCCTTCAACAGAAAGGACTCTGAAAAATGAAGAAATGAAAGTGTAAGTAATGTTATAAGTAAAGTAGTGGATACAGTAGTTAGTTTATAAGTAATGTTAAAGTCATGATGACAAACAAAGTGACCAGACTGGGGATTGAACCCAGGACCACTGGTGAAATCCCAAGATGCTCTAACCACTGAGCTATCCGGCCATGGGTACAATTAATGAACACAGAGGTTTATAGCACTAGAGCCAAGTCACATGTCCCAACTACTGAGGTCTTACAACTTTGCCTGGAGGACTTACTTTTGCCTCGTGGTCTTACATTATGCCTTTTGGGACTCTTGGATAGTTATAAACATGTTTCATCAGAGGAGTGTCAGATTGTTAGATCTTAACAAGTAATGTATGTACTTTATATGTAAACTAACTATGTAGGAAGTGTTCTATCACTACAATTAACAGTTTCATCAGAGGAGTGTCAGATGTTGAAGGGTAACTTGGCACAGTTGATGTTGCACACTTATTGCAGCTAAGGCTGTAGACAATAGAGTGTACCCCCGTCAGAAACACTGCTGTTGCAGTCTATGTACAAGGGTAGTGTTGTACTATTGACCTTGCAGACTCCTCAATACTCCAATAGACACAAGTAGTGAATATTGATTTGGTTCCTTCTAACTGTAGTAGGAATACAGGTCTGTTTGGTCTTGTATGTACTAAAAACGCATGAGGCGTGATAATAGGTGTCCACAATTGTGCGCTCCTATAGGAAATGGAAAAGACTCTGAAAAATGAAGAAATGAAGGTGTAAGTAATGTTATAAGTAAAGTAGTGGATACAGTAGTTAGTTTATAAGTAATGTATGTACTTTATATGTAAACTAACTATGTAGGAAGTGTTCTATCACTACAATTAACACTAAGGTCACTACAAGACCTTAGCTGACCTTATATACAAAAGTACGAATCTAATCTACAATAGAGTCATTGGTCAAATGCTATGATGAACAAGTCCGTGATAGATACGAGCACGGATGCTAACCGAGTATAAGTAATCAAGAGGATGTCAGCAGCGGGTCGTAACCGAGTACGGGACCCGATGAGTAACGTAGAATGCGTAAAGGAAAACGAAGAATTAGAATATCCAGATGCCCAGTCACAGGACACAAGCGCCCTACGACAGGCGCCTACGCGCTAAGAGTTACTCATAGTGTTAGTCGTTCCTGACACCTCGGGGTTCTCCCCATGATCTCCTCCCATGGCTAACTTAGCCTTCTCAGTTTCCTTCTGCTTGGCCACTTCCTCAGCCATGACCTTTTCTTCAGCTAATTTACAAGCAGCCTCCATTTCGACCTGCCATTGTTCTTCTTCAGCTTCTTTCCTCTTCTCTTCCTTATGTCTTCAAATCTCTACCAGCCGCGTCTCTGCTGCAGCTTCTTCCCTTTCCTCTTCGGCCTTGCATTCGGCCTCGCATTTGTGGTGACGAAGGGAGAAAGCACAGAGGAAGCACAGGCTCAAAGCACAAACCGAAGTGAGGGGTGGGGCTAGCACCACACACGAAGGCTGAAAGGTAAAATGATCAAGACGGCAGTGATAGCGCAGGGGCCAATCACTAGGGTCGCACAAGGAAAACTAGTTCCAAAGACCAAGTAAATATATTGAAGATAAACAATGATACAAGTACTAACCTAGTTCCAAAGACCAAGAGGTCAAGATGGGGAACTAGGTGTCAGCTTACTGTACTATATATACAAGTGTCTAGCTGAGTAAGCGACAGCGCGGGAAGTTGATAGAAGGATGCGGAATGATGTAGAAGGATGCGGAAGAGTGTAGCTGGATCCAAATAGTAACAAAGATAAAGGAAGAAGGAAATATAGGAAAAATGAAGTAAGTACTGTATCCTGTGTAGCATGTCACGACATTACCCCCCTTCTACAGTCGATGTCCCAGCGACTATTTCAGTGAGGTTTTCATAGGGTTGCCAGGGTAGAGAGTGGAAGATGGAGGCTGAAATTCTTCGTGGTGCATTTGAGTGTTTTGCATAGAAGTCTGCAATTGCCTCATCGCTTGTGCCAACTAAATTCTCTTCATGCTCCCAACTATTGTGGCCCTCATCGTACCCCTTCCACTTTACCAGGAATTGCAACTTTTTCCATCATCCAAAGATCCGGCTGTCCAGGACCTCCTCCACGTCGTAGAACTCCTCTCCCTCCACAATTTTAGGTTCCGGTAGTAGTGGCTCAATTCCATTGACCTCGTTCCCTTTCCAGGGAGACAGATGGTTGGTGTGTATGTTGTCATGGATCTTCATCCAGGTCGGTAGGTGTAATCGATATGTGAGTGGGCCCGTTTTCTCTGCGACTTCAAATGGACCTAGGTGTTTGCTCCCCAATTTCTGGTTCTTTTGTTGTACTTTTAATTTGCTCAGGGATAACCAAACCAGTTGTCCTACTTCGAATTCCTGTACTTTTCCCTTTACTCCCTCTCGGATGCGCTCCTTGCTCATCCGTAGTGCTGCTTCTGCATCCTCGCGTGCATGCTGGAGCATTTCTAGCTGGCGCTCGATGGATGGGTATTTTGTCTCAACACCATTTGGAATGGTGAACTCAGGGGTGTAACCATAAAGTGTTTCGAAGGGGGAGTGGCTGTGTGCAGAGTGGATGCGAGCATTCATGACAAACTCGGCAGTAGAGATTAGGAGGTCCCAGTCATCCTGTCAGCAACTTATGTACATGCAAATGTAACGTTCAATTTCCTGGTTGGCGCGCTCTGTCTGTCCATTTGTCTCCGGGTGATAAGCTGTGGTCAGGGCAGAGTCGATTCCTAGTCACTTTAGTAGTTGTCGCATAACGTCTGCCGCAAATTGGGGTCCTCTATCGGAGATGAATTGGCGGGGTAGTCCATGTAAGCGGAAGATTTCTTTATAAAAGAAATCTGCTACTCCTTCTGCGGTTATCTCGGTTGTACAGGGGAAGCAGTGAACCATCTTTGTGTAATGGTCAACAAAGGTGATGATTGCGTTATGGCCGTCCTGTGTCATAGGCAGTTCCCCAATAAGATCCATACCAATGTCCTGCCAGGGTCCTTCCAGTACAGGGAGAGGTTGAAGGGGTGAAGAGTGGTGGGGGCTTAGGTGTTTGCGTTGGCAGTGATCACATCTGTCGACGTACTTGTCCACAAAAGAGCACATCCCAGGCCACCAGTACAGTCTGCTGACTAGTTCCAGGGTACTGTGCATCCCTGGATGACCTGCGGTGGGTGCGTCATGACAGTGTTCCAGGATTGTTTTCCTTAGCACGGTATCTGGGGGAACATAGACTTTGTTGCGGTAGTACACCAAACCACTTTCTTCTCTCCAATCGGCTGGACCACTAGTGAGACTCTGGGGACCTTTGATACTCTTCAGACCATCCAGTACTTCGGCCTCTCGGTTGCTGATCTGCCGAATGCGGTCGAGGAGGGGGTTATGGAGGAGGACCATGGTTGCCGCATTAAGGAAGTGTTCCGGTTTTAGCACAATCTGTTCCCTGTTGTCCTCTGCATTGGTGACCTGGTGCTGCGCCATACGTGACAGTGCATCAGCTTGAGTGTTAGCTTTGCCTGGGCGATGGTTCAGGTGGAAATCAAACCGAGAGAGCCATAGTGCCCATTGTGCCTGTCGACGACTGAGGTCCTGGGCTGTCTTCCAGTATTCAAGGTTCTGGTGGTCGGTTATGATCTCAAAGGGTTCCGGGGATCCTTTTAAGAAGCTTCTCCAGTCTTTCAATGCCTCGATGATGGCCAACATTTCCCGGTCGTAGATTTCGTAGTTTCGCTCAGCTGGATCCATGGAAGAGGAGCGGTATGCGATGGGGTGCCAAAGTCCATCCTCCTGTAGTTGCGAAAGTGTACCTCCAGTAGCGAAGCCTGATGCATCCACTTCAATCCAAGTTGGTTTCGATGGGTCCCATAGTGTGAGGATTGGTGCCGATGTGAAGGAGTCCCTTAGTGCATCAAAGGCTTCCTGCTGTTGTGATCCCCAAACCCATTTAGTGTCTTTGCGGGTAAGGTTGTTCAGGGGTCGAGCTTTCTTTGCAAAACCTTCGATAAATCTCCGATAGAAGTTAGCAAATCCTAGGAAACCTCGGAGATCACGTAGCATTGTAGGGGCCTGCCAGTTACTGACTGCCTCTATTTTGACTGGGTCCATTCGCACTTCTCCTTCACTGATTACCAAGCCTAGGTATTCGATGGAAGGCCGTTCGAATTCACACTTCTCTGGTCGCAGATATAGGTCGTATTCGCTGAGGCATGTAAGCACATCGTTGACTATACTTTGATGTTCCTCCAGAGTTTCAGTGAAAACTAGGATGTCATCCAGATAAACGGCCACCTTCCCAGCGGCAATGAGGTCAGCAAATATGGAGTTCATGAGGGCTTGGAATGTAGCGGGTGAGTTTGTTAGGCCGAAGAACATGACAAGGGGCTCAAAGAGTCCTCGATTTGTTGCAAATGCTCCCTTCCATTCGTCCCCCTCTTTAATCCGCACATTGTTATACCCCCAATGAACATCCATCTTGGAGAAAACTTTGGCTTTGCGTAGTTGGCTGACAATGTCTGTGACGAGGGGAAGTGGGTACCGGTTTTTTACTGTGTATTCATTGAGTCGCTGGTAATCCTGCACAAATCGAAGTTTACCATCCTTCTTTTTGACAAAGAAGACAGGCGACGCCAATGGGGATTTGGAGGGACGGATGTAGCCTTTGCGCCGATTCTCTTCCAAGAACCGGTCAAGCTCTTCCTGCTCATTCGGGGACATGGGGTAGATCTTGGTCCGCATGGTTTCAGGAGCGTCCGGTTTCAGATCTATGGCATGGTCCCAAGGTTTATGTTCCAGTAGTCATTCTGATTCTTTCTCAGAGAAGACCTTTGCATGTTTCCGGTATGACGAGGGGACCATCTCTTCAAATGACTTCGACAGCTTCTCTTTGTAGGCAGCCTCTGTGAGTTGTTGAGAATACGTGTACCCTGCAGAACACCAAAGTTCTTCCGATGTATGGCCAATGATCCCAGCTCGAAGTAACGCTCTCCTCCGCTTCCTGTTGCCTACCAGTCGATACAGAGGGGTGCTTTCAGTGTATTCATGTATCTCGGGGTCAGGCATGGGGAGAGGGAGAGTTTCTTCAGGCAATTGGGGTTGGTCCTCAGGCTCCGGGATGGAGAAGTGAACTTGTGGAGCTGCAGTGGTGCCCCAGTCTGAGTTAGCTTCTACGATATGTGCAGTGGTTCCTCCCACGTTACTTTCCTTGGGCTCGGGGATTTCTTCGATGGTCATGGGGTGCGGAGTCTTTCTGGGAGAGGTGATGGACAATCGCCCTTCTTTCCAGTCAATGTCTGGGTTGACCTTTCAGAGCCATGGGAGTCCAAGAATGATATCTTCCAAACCAAGGTTGGTGACGAGGTATTCAAGGAGCTGGGGTGGGTTTTGGTCTATTGTGGATAGTAGACGTACAGAGTGTGTGATCTGTCCTGCAGTGTTAGGAGATCCGTCAATGTTATAAAGAGTGATTGGATGGCGGAGACGGTGAGGGAGAATTCGATGTTGTTTCATGAAACATTCATGAATGAAGAGACCTGTGGCACCAGAGTCTATCATTGCTGTGCTGTTGGTAGTCTTGAATCTACCTTGCAACTTAATTGGTACGCGGAAGTGAGAAACATCACTAGATTGAGCGGAACCAATTGTACACAAGGGTATAGATGCATAAGTAGAGGTAGACGAGGAGTACAGACTAGGGAACCAGGCGGCAGCCGTGGCGGGTTCCCACTTTAAAAATTCAAGTGCAACTCTGCCATTTGCTCTGCCAGTTCCTTCTGCCCAGCAGTGAGCATCTGGAGGATTTTTGTGAAATCGGTAGCGGGGGCGGGCGTGGTAGCAGCAATGGAGGTAGAGGGCTCGGCAACGATAGATGTGGCGGTGGCAGAATGAGGGATGGGCCTTGAGAGTCCCAAGAACTTCCTGCGGCAGACAGCTGCTAGATGGCCTGTTAGTCCACAATGATTGCAGACATCGCATTTGTGGTGCCCATCTGCCTTTCGATGTTCTCTGGACCCGCACCCATAGCATCTTCCCATCATGGATCTGCGATAGTCTTCTGCAGATCGGCCGGTAGTGGTGGCATCCACGTCCATTGCATTTGGATCGCGGGCCGGAACAAAGGGAGTAGGCGTGTAGGAGCTGAAGTTGGGAGTGCTTGTTAAGATCTAACAATCTGACACTCCTCTGATGAAACATGTTTATAACTATCCAAGAGTCCCAAAAAGGCATAATGTAAGACCACGAGGCAAAAGTAAGTCCTCCAGGCAAAGTTGTAAGACCTCAGTAGTTGGGACATGTGACTTGGCTCTAGTGCTATAAACCTCTGACTTCATTAATTGTACCCATGGCCGGATAGCTCAGTGGTTAGAGCATCTTGGGATTTCACCAGTGGTCCTGGGTTCAATCCCCAGTCTGGTCACTTTGTTTGTCATCATGACTTTAACAAAAATGTCTTTGGTAAACCTGATTCCAGTAGCATAGCTGTCAGTAGTTCATCCAATGTCCTGTTAAGCCTTTCAGCAACTCCATTCTGTTGAGGTCGATTGCGAGTTGTCCTTTGTACTTCAATGCCACAGTCTTTAAGGTACTGTTCAAATGCCTTTGAGATAAACTCGCCACCTTTGTCATGTCTAACCCGCTTTATCTTCTTCCCAGTGATGTTCTCTGCCCACTGTTTAAACTGTTTAAAGGCATTGAATGTTTCACTCTTCTTCTTCAATAACAGAACTGCTCTGAAGCGTGATTTATCATCAATGAAGGGAATCCAATAACGATAGCCACTAGGTGAGATAATCCCAGTATCATGAACATCCATGTGAACAAGTTCCAAGACATCAGTAGCTCGAGTTTCAGTACTAGGGAATGGATTGGCATGCATCTTTCCACCAAGACATGGTTCACAAACTGGATCAGGCTTAGCATTGGAATCAAGTTTAAAGCCCTCTACCAAATTATTCTTAGACAACTTGCTAACATCATTGAGATTATAATGAAAGAAGCGCCTATGCCATAGCTCAAGATCAAGAGGTAGAGTAGACCCAACATTTGCACATTCAGTACTTGTACTTATTGTATGTCCATTGAGATAGCCAACTGATTTGTTATTAACTGATGCAGTAAAAAGGACAGAACCATTGAGAGTAAACTTGATAGTATCTCTAAGTATTTGTACAATGAAACCTTTGTGTTTTGTCAAGTATAGAACTGAGAGGAGGTTATTGTTAAGTGCAGGGACATGTAAAACTCTCGAAAATAAAACATCTCTAACTTCTTTGCCATCTATAGTAGGTGTAAACAACACATTACCAACTCCTTCCGAGTACACTACATTATTATCAGCAAGACAGATAGGGATCCTATGAGGGGTGTAATCCCTAATCCATGATTTATGTGGTGTCATATGAGAAGTGGCGCCCGTGTCTGTATTCCATTCCATGTAATCAGCAAAATGAGAAGAAGAGAGTCCAACAAGAGAATAAGCACTAACACTAGCAGAACCAGCATTTTCTGTAACCTCGTCTGAATCCACCTCTATAACCTTGGCCTTATTGGCTTTGCCTTTGAATCTAGTGGGACATTTCTCCGGCCAGTGAGCTGCCTTCACTCCACAGTGAGTACAGTAACCCTGAGGCTCCCCAACCCTTGGAGGAAACCTGTTCTTCTTCTTCTGTTGCCCAGCCTGGGCTTTATTGAGCGAGTGCTCTTCGTATTCATCATCCTGTTCTTGAGCAAGGAAAGCAGCAAGGATTTTGTCTTTATCCAGTGAGTCCTGCATCAACAAATTTGATGATAGGTGTTTATACTCCTGAGGGAGTGCTCTGATTAGAGCCATAGCCTGCAGTTCTTCATCCAGCATATCCAAAGTGAAGTTGGGAGGGCGGAGATTAATGATACGAGCCATAGCAGATTCCACTCTAGTCCCCATATCAATGAAAGATTCATCATTCAGCTTGGTGATAGTAAAGAGGTTGTTGTAGGCATTAAACCTAGCACCTGGTTTCTTTGACACATGCTGTTTCTCTAGAATACTCCACATAGCAATTGGGTCCTCTTGGTGTGCTCTGATATGCACCTGCTGAGCAGGACTGACAGCAAGAAAGATCAAGCCAGCAGCCTTTTCAGCTTTAATCTCCCACTTCTCCAACTTGTCTACATCTGATGTAGATGGTTTAGCCTCCTTCCCGCAAACTAGTCTCCAAAGACCATTAGACATCAGAGATGCCTTCATGTTCCCATTCCATTCATTGTAATTTTCCTTTGTGAGGACTTTAAATGAAGGAGTAGAGGAACTGGTTGTAGACATAGTGATAACCAACTGATAACCAACTAAGCCGAGTGATAGATAGAAAGGACAACAACAGTTATAAACTGTTGAGGAGCGCACAAGTAAAGATTTATCAAGACAACAACAAGCAAATGCACTGTTAAAGCACGGGGCCCATAACCTGTTGAAGGGTAACTTGGCACAGTTGATGTTGCACACTTATTGCAGCTAAGGCTGTAGACAATAGAGTGTACCCCCGTCAGAAACACTGCTGTTGTAGTCTATGTACAAGGGTAGTGTTGTACTATTGACCTTGCAGACTCCTCAATACTCCAATAGACACAAGTAGTGAATATTGATTTGGTTCCTTCTAACTATAGTAGGAATACAGGTCTGTTTGGTCTTGTATGTACTAAAAACGCATGAGGCGTGATAATAGGTGTCCACAATTGTGCGCTCCTATAAGAAATGGAAAGGACTCTGAAAAATGAAGAAATGAAAGTGTAAGTAATGTTATAAGTAAAGTAGTGGATACAGCAGTTAGTTTATAAGTAATGTATGTACTTTATATGTAAACTAACTATGTAGGAAGTGTTCTATCACTACAATTAACAAAAATTTTATTCGAACGGGTATTTATAGCCTACCAACTGTAACATGGCTGACCGATCAAACTCCAAACCTTTTGTTGACTAAGCAATTGAATCCTGGTTATATAACTCTAGTGCTAAGAAGACTAACCGCTTCAGCACAATATGAGTTTGCACCAGTTGAGTGACTAACCATCCTCATAGTGACTAAGGCTTAACAAACCTACTCTTACCATTGACATGATAGCTCAGTGGTTAGAGCACCAGTCTAGAGTACTGTGTGGTCGCTGGTTCAATCCCAGCTTGTGTCAACATTTATTTTCCCTTCTATGTAAAGATCACTTGATCGTGTCAAGCTACTGCCACACTTGTCACACGGTCACCTGACCTCTAACACCTTTCTGATTAGCATTTTCTTTTCCGATCTGTTGATCAGATCAATACTTTTCCAACGAACGGCTGTCGTACGAGGCTTTTGAGGGCAAAAGCCTAATAGGGGGATACTGTTATGGGTATGCTTCCGCTATCTCGTACGGAACACCCAGAAATTACAGAAATGACAATTATAATTTGTTCCTATCCTTCCCTTATTGGTTCAGGACCGGACCGTACGACGACATCCGATGTTAATGGATATGATTACTTTTAATTCCCACCCTATTATCTTTTAATTATATTATCGGGAACTTTTTACAATACTTATTGTTTTATTCCAGATACTCGTTGTTCTTCTTTTAACAATTAGGATTACTGGTATATAAGCATTAGTGTTCAGTAGATAGTTCTCCAGTTTAAATATTAACTTAGATCATTCCAATCTAGAGAGGTTATCCCTATAACTCCGTCCGGGCTTTCCAGTCTTACTTTATAGTTTTCCGAACTTATCCGGTCAACTCCCGGATGTCCGAAACCTACGAACATCTACGGAACCACTACGACATAGCGGGAGCACTACCGAAAGTGGTGCTAAGGTTCTTGTTCAAACTTTACCATTTCACCTTTCTACTGATTGGTAGTTACCGTACAAACCCGGAAACTATTGGAACACTTTATACTATCCTATTCGTACTAGACCTCACGGAACCTCACCGGAACAGTCTTAACAACTATCAGAAGTCTTCAATAAATATTAATATTAATAGAAACCATTCCATGTAGTTTAAAATATAACAAAAATCCAAAAAGTTTTACATAAGATGCCATAACTTGGCAGAAACTTTGACATAACTTTCAGTATATTTATATGGTAACATATTATATCACAAGTCTCTTATAAGTTACGAAATTTTTATAAAGCTGATGCTATGCAAAAAAATTTTGTCCATTACATATGTTTTCGATAAGTTAAAAAATTTCTCAGAAGATTGGGAAACTTTTGGCATCCGAAAATTTCCACCAAATTTCCAATAAGTAGAAACTCTTATGGGGCTTTGCACCCTGTGTCTACACCTTCTTCCGAGACAATTATGCTGCATCCAATATACAATGAGTCAATGGCCATGATGACTGGATGAAAGAAAGAGTGCTCCACATGTTGAGATGGCATCTTTTACCTTGTCCATAGCCTCGTCATGCTCTGGTAACCAGCTGAATATCATCTCCTTCATGAGCTCCACCAGTGGCTGTGTGATGAGAGCAAAATTCTGAAGCCAAACATGAACCACTTCTGCTGCGCACAAAAACCCTTGAACCTCTGTAACTAGCTGGCAATTTGGCCAGTACTGAATCTTTATCACCTTCGTATTGTCTGCCAAATGCTCAGAATCAAGTACTTTTCAGAAAGTGAAAGTTCCCTATTTGGGAAAGATCCCTACCAACCATAGTACGAAAAGTTTTTTGAAAAGTTGCAAATCCCATTGCATATATCAAATCTTGAAACACCATAGTATGGTGGACTGATGCAGTAAAATTTCTTTTCATGATAATCGCGTCATTTTTACCAAGTTTTCTATGAAAAGTCTGCACTTTCGAATTTTGGCGCCAACGAATACTCTAGAGCATAGGAAATATAGGTTCTACTAGTGATAAGGATTCTTTGCTCAGTGCTCATTATCTGGTATGTGCACTAATTCCACTGCACGCCTGCATACTTCATCTATATTCCATCTTTCTCCTTTGCTGAGTCCATGCTTCAAGTCCAAAACATCCCCGATCTCATCACACGCCCTCAATACAGAGTCAATGTCCTCCTTTGTGTGACTCGCACTTACACAAAATCTGACCCGCGACGTGACGAGCGGTGTCGCCGGATAGGCCACAACGACAACGACTATCGGTGTCTTTCGGTCCTTCATCATTCGATGAAACATGATCATTTTCGCCGGATTGAAGATGAGCAGGGGAACGATGGGGGAGGAGGGATGACCGTAAGTGATGAAACCGAGCTTGTCAAGCCCGCGGTGGAGATAGTATGAGTTGAAAGACAGGCGGCGGAGACGCATGAAACCTTCAGCTCCAGAGGCAAGTGGCGGAGGAAGGGACAGCCAGTTGGGGAGGGCACGTTGAGAGATTGGACCAGGATGGTAATAATCAGACACCAGTTGGCGAGTGGACGATGATGAGGATGAGGAGATCTGAAGTCCAAGTTTGTTGACACTTGCAGTAGAGCCCACATTATGATCAATGCTCATGATACTAGCCATACTAGCTATGATTTGGGTAAGTACTGGGGGAGTTATTGCTTCCGCGTAAGCACCCGAGTAGCCACGGATCCGTAGACGGTCGATGAGGGCCTTGTTCCCCGCGATATACCCTCCCGAAGCACCAAAGGACTTTGTAAACGTTCCCATGAGAACATCGACCTTTCGGGGATCAACTCCAAAATAGTCACAAACTCCACGCCCGTGAGGTCCAATCGCACCAATTGAATGTGCCTCGTCGACGAAGAGATAGAACTAGATGGAGGTGAGTACTTGAGTATAGTAGTTAGATAGGGAGTGACCGACCTTGTACTTCTCCTTGAGTGTCAAAACACTCGGGAGATCAACCATCGTACCCTCCATACTATACATCCCTTCAACGATGAGTAGAATTTTCTTCCATGGGCGATGACTCTTAGGTTGTCCTTGACTGATAACCTCCCTCAAAAGGCATTCAAGAGCTTTCATATCATTGTGCTTGAACATGCGCACATGCGCACCACTGTTCCTGACTCCAACCCGAATGGATGCATGGTTCAACTCGTCGGAAATGATGAGGCATCCCTTAGATACCAACGCGGGAATGAACGTAGAGTTGGTTGCAAAGCCCATTGAACTAATTACGGCAGCTTCCATCCCGACAAACTTAGCAACCACGGATTCGGCCAGGATGTGAAGATCGGAAGAGCCGCCTTCGAGCCTGGAACCACAAGAAGTTACACCGTATCGCTTCATACCCTCTTCAACGGCATCAGCACATCCACCGCGTGCTTGTGCAAAACCGAGATAGTTGTATGAAGAGATATTAAGGGCGCGAGTTCGCGTGTCGAGAATGATTTGAGTTTGATTGCAGTCGGGTGTGTAGCGATCCAATAATAAAATCGTACGACCAGCAACTCCTGTGACAGGTTGAAGGAAGCATTCATCCATACGTTGTTTAAGGCGACGGGTATAGAACGAGTCAAAGTCCGAGTTGAGGGGCGCGTAACCCTATTATCGAATTTGTATTGAGTTGAATAATCAATAAGTAGAGCAATGAAAAATTAAGACCCACATCGTGAGGCATGAGATGCCGGTATGAGTGCGGGTGAAACCGTTTTCCAAGAAAGTCTCTCAGGTGGCCAAGAATAATGAGAATGAGATAACTGATATAGGTGGAAAGCAGAATGTAGTATGGAGGGTCCCGTTCGACATGTCGAGCAATTGGTTCACCAAGGGGGTGCTGTGAGATGTTCCTGTACTCTTCATCGTAACAGTGACCAAACTCTGTATGTACCGTCGTGTACAGCTGTTCAGAGTTTGGTGGTCTGCCAACGGAGACAGCAAGGCCGTCACTGTTGTCATCGTCTTCTTCGGCAATGACCGTATCTTCAGTAGAAGCAGTGAGCGAAGAAGATATTGAAAGAGCAGGAGTGGATGTTGGTGTTCCCCGCTTAGCATTTCTAGCCCTTGCATCTGCCTGTGAGAGCGCAGAGAGGTAGGACGCAGCCGTAGGCGGTGACGACGACGAGTGTTTTTGCTTTTTGAAAAGAGACGATGTCGGCGAGCTTCCTCTATTCAACGCCATTGGTGAGGTTGGATACGAAGACGCAGGCATGGTTGAACTGCTCCAAGTATCAGTAAGAGGGGTCGATCGAATAGTCAGGAGCAAGACCGTGGATCCGGCGCTTATTCAACTTCAGCGCTTACCCTTCGGCAATTGACATTTATTGTTTCTCAATTACAGCTACCACCTCATCAACTCCGACTGTCTTCATATAGGTCTAGAATGTCCGACTTCGACGACGAACTCCTCGAACTAGTTGAGGCTGACTCAAGCAAAGAGCGCAAGCGTAAACGGAGCAATAGCAGTAAAGCCAAAGGTAGTCACAGCTCGAAGAGACGCAAGGCGGAGTAAGTGCTAGATCCTTTTGTAGCCGCAATATCATTCAAGTTGTCTCTTTCTAGTGTGTCTGATGATGAGCCAGAGAGCGAGGAAGAGGAAGATGACCCATATCCTCTCGATGGCAAATACGTGGACGAAGCTGACATGCGACGGTCAGTATGCCCTGCATCTTCTTTAATCATCAAGAGCTCCTCGTTGAATCGCTCCTCACGTTTTCCACCACAATTCTTTTCAAAATCAAAATCTCAACTTGGCTTTGAATGCATCAATACCTTTTCCAAATAAATAGGCTTCTGCAGTTGCCAGAAGTTGAGCGTGAAGACATCATTGCTACAAGAATGGAAGAGCGACAGAAGATATTGGACAAGAAAGCACTAGCGCTTATGGTAAAGGAACAGCGGGAACGAGATCGAGTGGGAGATTCGAACGTAGGAACCACAGGAGTGGCCAAGGCCGCTAAACGTGCGTTCAATGATGTAGCTGATTTCTCCTGTATTAACGTATATTTCACAGGTCAACATACCGCTCGAGGTGCCACTAAGGAAAAGAGCAACAAGCTCGATGAGCTCAAAGCCAAACGTAAAGCCAAAGACGAGAAGAGCAAAGTACTCATAGCCATAACTTCGTGGTGAAAAGAAACTGAACACTTTTTCCATAGAACCGCGCCTACTCTCCCAAACGGGAGCGGTCCTCTTCTCCTATGGACATGGAGACATCCTCATCCGACGAAGATGAGGACGGAGTAATTACCAAAGATGAGCAAGAGGAAGAACGTGCCAACCGATTGATGAACGGTGGCGTCAGTTCCGCACCAAAAAATGAGATTCCCGCGACTTTGGAAGATCTGGAACGCTGTCGCCTGTCTCGTTATTCGTTGCTCAAACATTTTCTAGCGCCCTGGTTTCCTCAATATATCAAGGGAATGTGGGTGCGATATTTGATCGGAGGGGAAGGGAAAGAACCTGTTTACCGGATATGTCAAGTAGACCGTGAGTTTCCGTGCTCGATGGAGGAGAGACTATCGTTAATTTCGCCAAACTTTCTCTGTGAAGACCTGGTGGAAGAGCCCGTCAAACCTTACAGGATTGAAGAAAAATGGTTTGATCGTCAGGCTGAGCTTGTCCATGGTCAAGCAAGAAGAAAATTCAACCTTGATCAGATCTCGAATTCCAGATTTACCGAGGTTTTTACTCATATCAATCATTTCTCCTCAAGCCTCGATCTCACCAAAAATCATTTGCAGAAAGAATTTGACCGCCTTCAAAAAACGTTTCTTCAGGAACATGTGCCTTTACCAACAAAGTCCTCAATTGAATTCAAAGCAGCAGAAATGGCGAGATTCACCTCTCAACGCTTGACAGAAAGCGACCTCAACAGCATGCTCCAAAAAGCTCGTGCGCTAACCTCACAACGTCCACCGGGCTGGACCACTCTAGAGCGTTCTCGTTTGAACCAGGCCCGAACGCTAGCCCAACGACGGCAAGACCATGCAGAGGTCGCCGAACTGGATGCCCAGATTGCCGAATTTGATGCAAGATACGGGAATGCTGCCACTAATGGGAATCCCAGTGGGAATCAAAATGAGAACGGACGAAGCAGTAGTGGGAGTGACGTGTTGATGAAACTGAGTGAGAAAAATCGGAAAGCGAACGCGGAAGCTGTACGCAGGGCAGAGCAACAGGAGGCAGAAAGGAAGAGGAGAGAACGGAAACTTGCGATGAGTGGGAGTGGAACGGTGACACCAGTTGATCCTAGCGCTAGGTTGAAGACTGTTCCTAGGATGTTGATCGCCCGGACGCCAACGCCCGGACCTTCAAGGTGTGTTACCACTTCGTGCTTTATTGCAGCACGGACGATAAGTTGTTTTCTTTCTGCTAGACCTGGGACTCCTGCAGTATCCACGCCACCGAAGGAAGCAACTCTCACTGCCTCTCCTTTGGCTAAGAGCAACGGTCCATCATTCGAGGCCACAGTCATTGCCTCTCTCGAGGTAGATTTGGGAGATTTCTGAGAACCAGTGATGTAGAAATTGTGTTTTCTTGTTTGCATAGGGTGCATTTCAATCATGTGTGGATTAGTACATACTTCAACTCATCTAAGATAACTGGTGTATGTAACAGTAGGTGTAATGGAAGCAAGCACTTGAGATTTGGGCTGATTCATTCAACATTATACAGTGATCATTATTATTTCTACTCCGAATCCCTCTCCAAAAATGCCGTCCCACTGTTCTTCACCTTGCTCAAAAATACTTCATACCACTTCGCGATCAGGGCCATTGGAACAGCAACATCAGGACCCAGATTCGAGCTCGACGCAAAGCCGGAGATATAGTTGAATAGATGCCTGACGACGCGTTCGGCAAGTAATGTGGGATCTGGTGGGGGTTTCGCAATAGCATTGGAGTTTATAGAGCTGGAATTACTCAGAGTTTGCGATGGGAGTTGAGGAAGAATCTGTGCAAGGAGTTCGATGGATATACCGAGAACGGCGGTGGTCCCAGAGGTGAGATCAGACTGTGTAGAGTCCGAAGATGCTTCGAAAGCGCGGGTGGTTGTGGAAGAACTAAATGAGGAGCGAAGACGAAAGATAGCAGATGGTTTATCGTTTGAGAGCCTAAAGAATTGAGAAAGGTATTTTGATCTTGGAAAACGAATTGGTTATTATGCTCACATTCCCAGCAGCTGGAATCCTTTTCCGGGCCAATGTAAATGCACTGTGGCCCCGTATCCTTCCGGGAAGGGTATATTCCCTAGGAGGAAGACGCAAATATGATTGATACTGCTAACATTTGGCAGTTCAAATATCGCATGGGTGTCATCAATTTGCTGTATATTTGTCTGTAGGAGACGACCTGCAACGAGACAGCCGAACATAGCCTAAATTGCTTTGGTATGATAGATTATAAGCTGGATGGAGAAACAAATAGCAGCGGTATTGAACATGTCAAGAATGGTAGCTCGAAAACTTTCTAGCGAATTCGCAATGCTTCTCCACGTGGCACCTTAGGGGGGTTAGGGGTCAAACACAGTATGAACAAATGTTTAAGACTGTGTATCAGCTAGATCGTACAATCTAACTGTTTTTTTCCCTTCTCATCGTTTATCGAGAGTTGCAAGCATCCCACTCCAAATTCCCAAACGTAGACGTAAATATTTCTCAACCTGGTCTTCAAAGGTCTTTCTTCATCAACTCCCTCCTTATCAGACCTAGAGGTATGGACTTACCGAACAGATTCCACCTTTACCTTTAAGGGGTCTTCAAACAACATAGTCTAGATTTCCACCACGTCTCACTCGCTTGATGACGAGGTCTAATAAATGATAGTATAAAATTGGACTGCCAACACTGTTTTTGGCTACTCATTGAACATTACCAGAATGCCTACTGAAATATCAACTGTCCCCTTTCCTGTCATGCGATATTCCAAAGATCCTCTCTTTCCCCTCGAGATCATCCAGCTCATTATCCACGAAGTGTGGTCATTACCATTGACCACCGCCGAGAGAACTCAATTCATGAAAATTTACCCTCTTGTCAACTCACAGTGGTTGAATGTATTCGCCCGCAAATCCAGCACGCACGTTCATTTAATCAGTGGCAGTCATGCGATGATGTACGATGCCTCCACGTTCGGCAAATCGTTCGTTTACTCTACTTTGGCGGGCATGAACGGTTTCACCGTTCGCAACTCAGCCCGATCCTTCACTGTTCATTGCCTCAAACCAAGTGTGAAACAACAGGAGCGTCGACCTACGTTGATGTACCCCATGGGCTTATCATCCTACGTCTTTTGCATCCGACTTCAACAGAAAATTTTCCTCAATTTCGATGGTCAAGTCGCTATTCAGTTTTCAAACGAGGCTGTGGGCCTAATGGATCTCTGCAATGTGGAATTTCCCCCTGCGCTGAAAGCAATTAGAAAAAATGCATTGCCGGTTAGGAATTTGGTTCGCTCCAGTTGGTCTACTCGGCTGTCCGGGATTCAGGCTGTACATGCGATTCCGCTCTACCGTGTATTAACGGAATTCGCGGAAATGGCGACGCAATATACTACGTACACAATTCCGTTGATCTACGAGTATATATGAATGTTTAGTATAGTTATTTGTTAGTTATGGTAACTGCTATTCTGTCACTCCCAAAATGTCCTATTTTGAAATGCTATCTTATGCTGTTACTCTTAATATTACCCTATGTTGTTATGCTACCTTCATTCTTGTTCATCCGCCAGTACCTGTAGTTGAGCCTCCGAGTTGCTCTTATAATCCTATACTATAAATTAGGGCGGTGCGCCTAAACCAGCGCTTTTTCTTATTAGTCATTATTTATGTCAGCAAAACTGTCAACGTTTTAGTGCTGCGGCGGCAGCGGCAACTTAAGTTTTTCCCACGCATTACAATACACAATCTTGCGACGTGTTTGCTGCATGTTTGCTGCATGCATTGCATGATAATTATGCTCTCCTTTGTTTCCCTTTCCCATCTTCTACTATAATTTCACACTATAATTGAAGTTCCTGATAGAGGAAATTTGACTACAGATAAAATGTTTGGTTTCTTACAAGCTATTGACCTGTGTGCAGGCTCTGACTACTATTCTCACTTTAAGGGATTCTGAGTCACCTCCCAATACACCTCAACATCGACAACAAAATGCTGATCGTGAGAGGGAATGACAAACACGTACCCTAGGCAGCCCTGAAAATCGACGTACACCTCAACCATCACCACATGGTGGACCAATACCATTCCAACTCAATATACCTCAAAATTATGTACCTTCCCAGCATTCACAAGATGATCTATTTCAAGTAATCAACCATAATGGCCAAGAGTTTCAATTGACTCAAGGAATTGCTAATCAACTCAGAAATTTACCTCCACTACTACCAACACGGGGCTGTGGCCGTGGCCGTACTTCAAATCAAGCAGTTGTAGGTGTAAAAATTCAAATACATAGTGCTGTGGCCACCAATCAATATCTTTACCTTATAGTCTCTTCATAATCAGAATCAGAATGCCCATGCAGGACCATCAAATTTGGCATATCAAAATCAGGTATTAGCATACTTATTTAGAGATTTTAAGGCTCATTTATTCTCTTGGTAGTTTCCTCACTTACCTGCTGAGCTACAAGCTCAACTAGCATTTGTACAGCCTCACCCTGCAAGACCAACATTGAGACAGAATCATAGAAGAGCCCAAAGTCATATCTGTAATACATTCTTTTCTATATTACACTATTTATTGCTGACTATCTTTACTTTCAGAATCTATATCATTTAATCCAGAAAGGCTGACCCATGAGCATGAGAATAATGATCCTCCACAAGATGACTTTGAGAATAGCCAGAGACTTCCACCAGGTCCTGGCTATCTCACACCAGAAGGCCATGACATGCACCAACAACATGAACAGTTGCAAAATGTGATGCACAACTCCCAAGTGGTGCATGAGCAGCACTTGCAACAGCAAGAAATTGATGTGGGAGATCATGAACATCAAAATGATGCTCCAGATGAGCCTATTCCAATAGGTCTACAACCTATTGAGAATGATCGGATTTATAACTTCTGTTCTTTGGGAAAAATAGATATAGAGTGTCCATTTTGTGGTGCATTGCATTGGCAAGCAGAGAGACTTACACATTCCTCTGTAATAAATCCTAAATTTGGAGCATGCTGCAAATCAGGGAAGATTCAGCTACCTATGTTACAAAGTCCACCTATTGAAATCAGGAATCTCTTTACTGGAGTTGATCATAACTCAAAGCACTTTTTAGACAACATAAGGAGTTATAATTCTGCTTTTGCTTTTGTATCATTGGGCCTTAAGATTCAACCACAGAATGATCCTGAACTTCCAAATACTGGGCCAAGGCAGTTTAAAATTAAGGGTGCACTTTGGCATTCTCTAGGCTCCCTTTTGCCTGAGGGTGACAAACCCCCAGTATATGCACAGCTTTACATAGTTGCACCTGAGACTGCTTTAGAGCAGCACTTAGCCAATAACAGACATCATGGTACTGGGTTACTGTCATCTGTTATGCAAACAATATCTGATTGCCTTCACCGCAATAATAACTTTGTGAATCTCTACAGATCAGCATACCAGAGAATACAAAACCTTCAGGCACAGGCTCCAAATTCCCTAAATGGTGCTTATATCAAACTGCATTTCAGTGATACAAATGATCCTAGGAGATATAATATGCCATCAGCTGATGAGGTTGCAGTTGTTCTTCCAGGCCCAGGTACTGCCACAGATCATCGAGATATTATCCTTCAATGTAAGGAGGGGCCACTGAAACGTATATATGAAACCAATCCTGCATATGCACCTTTACATTATGTTTTACTGTTTCCCAGAGGTGAACTAGGATGGCACCTAAATATCAAATATGCAGATAGACCTAATGAACCAGCCTCTAATGATGATCATGTTACCCAGATGGAGTACTATGCATATCGCCTTCATCAATGCAATCTAGAGATTGAATCAAACCATCTGTTCTATGCCAAAAATCTTTTTCAGCAATATATTGTTGATGCATGGGCCCAAACTGATCAGTCACGCTTATCCTGGCTTGCACGCAATCAGAAGAAACTCAGAGCTGAGGTTTACAGTGGTTTAGTAGATGCTGTTCATTCAGGAGATGTTCAGCTGCAAAATATAGGGCAACGAGTTATCTTACCCTCTTCTTATATTGGAGGATCAAGACATATGTTCCAGCTCTATCAAGATTCTATTGCCTTAGGAAGAGCATTTGGAAAACCTGATCTATTTCTGACAATCACTGCAGATCCAAATGCACCTGAGATTAAAGAGGCTCTCCTTCCCGGACAGACAGCACAAGACAGACCTGATTTAGTTGCCAGAGTTTTTTGTGAAAAAGTACGGATCATCTTGAGGGCTATTGACAAAGGGTGTTTTGGAAAGTGTAGAGGCCGTGTTTACACAATTGAATTTCAGAAGCAAGGACTACCTCATATACACATTCTTATTTTTCTCTATCCCCAATCACAGTATCAAGAGGCTCATCAGATTGACAAAGTAATCTCTGCTCAGTTGCCTGATCCTGAAACACATCCAAATTTATTCATGTTGGTTGAAAAGCTGATGATTCATACACCATGTGGTGATCTCAACCCAAGTGCATCCTGTATGAAGGATTCAAAATGCTCCAAGGGTTATCCTAAGGTATTCCAAGAGCATACTTTTTTGTCAGAGGATGGCTATACCCTTTATGCTAGACCCAAGAATGGAAGGCTTTGCAAGAAAAAGGTCAATGGCATAGAAATTGATATTGATAACAGATGGGTTGTACCTCATAATCCTTGGGCTTTGATGGAGCTCAAATCACATGCCAACTTAGAGTGTTGCATTTCCATAAAAGCTTTCAAATACCTTCATAAATACATTTACAAAGGCCATGATCGTACAACCATGGCAATTGGGAAAAATAAAGATGAAATACAGCAATATATAGATTCCCGTTATGTATCTGCCTCTGAATCAGTTTGGAGGCTTTTTCATTATGATATGCATGAAGAAATCCCAAATGTTGTCCGCCTTGCAGTACATACAGAAGCTGGGCAATTTGTAGTGTTTGATGCTGATGCACCAGTAGAGGAGGTTCTTCATGCTGTTGGGTCAAAAGACAGCACACTTACAGCTTACTTCAAAGTTAATGCAGCAGAGAAGAAAAAGGCTGAGAATGATCCTGAACATGCAGTAATGGTTGCACGATCACTTTTGTACCAGGAATTTCCCACAAAATGGGTCTGGGTAAAAACTACAAAAAGATGGAAGATTCGTGAGGGTAAAGCTGCTCTTGGGCGGATGTATTTTGTTCACCCTGCAGCTGGCAAAAGGTTTTATATTTGACTGCTGCTTACAGTTGTCAAAGGTGCTACATCATTTGCAGATCTACGTACTTATGAAGGAGTGGAATATCCTACACACCAAGAAGCATGTTTGGCCCATGGGCTTTTGCAGAGTGATTCTGAGTGGAAGGACTGCCTAGAGGATGCAAGACATATGCAATCTGGATCTGCACTCCATTCACTCTTTGCAACAATTCTTAAAGATTGCCGTCCTGCTCAACCTTTTTTACTGTGGGAGCAGTTCAAAGAACACATCTGTGATGATATCAACCACCATTTACAGACCTCAGGGATTATTGCCAACCCAACACAGGATCAAATTGAAGATTATGGTTTATATCTTATTGATAAAATCCTTTTCCATGCAGGAGTACATGATGGATTAAAAGGTTTTCTGGGCATGCCAGTTCCTAATTATGAATTTTGGGCAGGGGTTGAAGGCAATAGGTTGATACGAGAGCAGCGTGCCTTTCATGCTGAAGAACAACAGCAAAGAGCATCAGAGAATATTGCAAAGATGAACAGAGAACAAGCAGAGGCCTTCAATACAATTAAAGCTGCAATATATGAGAATAACCCTCAGATGTTCTTTCTCCATGGTCCAGCTGGAACTGGAAAAACATTTACATATAATACACTCTGTTATGCATTGCGTGGAGATGAAAAGATTGTATTGTGCTGTGCTTCATCAGGGATTGCTGCTCTTTTACTCCCAAAGGGGAGAACTGCTCATTCCACATTTAAGATTCCTATTGAAATATATGAAGGAAAATTATGCTCTGTCAAGAAGAACTCTGATCTGGGTGAACTACTGTCATAGATGAAGCAGCAGATGGGGATTCTCAGTATCCTGAGGAATTCCTTCACAATATCAATGGTTCTGGCCTGCCACTGTCACAACTACAGTTAAAGATTGGTGCACCAATAATGGTTCTTAGGAATCTTGATCCATCAGCTGGAGTTTGTAATGGAACCCATGCAATCCTTACCCGATGTACAGCAAGAGTACTAGAGGCTAGAATACTGGGTGGAGATAATGCAGGCCAGATTATATTGATTCCACGTATTACACTCAGCCCATCCAATCTTGATTTACCTTTTGTCTTTCAAAGACGCCAGTTTCCTGTGAGGTTAGCATTTGCAATGTCCATCAATAAGTCTCAAGGGCAATCAGTTAAAACAGTTGGGTTGAACCTTCAATCCCCAGTATTTACTCATGGTCAACTCTATGTTGTTCTTTCTCGCTCTACAACAAAGCAAGGAGTCAAAACAATTTTTCCTGAAGGTATGTTATATACTTATAAGTTTGTGTTTTATTTACTCAGAGCAATCTACAGGAAATACAGAGTGCATAACACAGAACATTGTCTATCCTGAGGTTTTGCTTGATTAGAGTTTAGTGCTGTTAAATTATATTGTATATTTTTGAATAATGTATTGGCTCAATACAATCAATATTATATGTGTTGTTAAAAGTCACTGTCCCCTGCCCGTGCCGAAGGCACGGGTCAAGCAAAGCTTGTTATTCCACGCTCTATGTCGCTTGTATTGCCAATGTACAGCTTTAGCCTCGGCTATTTTGCGGCGATGGCTCCGGCAACATCGAACGGAATTACCGGGTGCCCACTTTCATGGTATGCAATGTTTTCCTCAAAACTATTTCTTGACGCTAGACCATCATGGTCGCGCCGCGACGACTAGCACGACTTTTGAATGAACTTAGATCTCCAGCAACAGCAACGATTGGCCAATTGAAGTTGGGAGATATCACCTACGAGGTAACAGAAGCGCTAACACCGTCACGGCTACCGTCAAATTCAAGCTGGAAATGGATAGGGAAGACTTTGGAAGATACTAGAGGCTCGTATTTGCTTGACCCAGCAGACGAGATGACCGCGGATAATCTGCACTTTATGTTGCAGAAATATCTATTAGGCCAAGATATCTTTCTGGTGTCGCAACCGGGACCATATGCACGACGGCTAGCGTTGACTTTTGCTAGTCTGTTAAATTTAGAATATGAGTATGTTGCGCTGCATAGGGATGTAGGCGAAACGGAACTGAAGCAGGTGCGCCTTGTTTAAAATGAATTAGAGAGATATGTCGTATCCATATTGAACGCAGGGAAGAGAAATACGCAACGGAGGCAGTCTCGTATATGTGGACAGCCCTGCGGTCAATGCAGTCAAGTATGGCCGGTTACTGATCTTAGAGGGAATCGAGAAAGCCGAACGAGGTATCATGCCGATTCTCAACAACTTGTTAGAGAATAGAGAAATGAATTTAGACGACGGAACGCACATTATTCATCCGCACCGGTATGATTTATTCGAAGACCGTCAAGATAATTTCATTCCTGCACACAAGAATTTCCGGGTCATTGCAATCGCAGCGCCGGTGCCGCCATATCCAGGATATCCTCTTGATCCTCCCTTCCGAAGCAGATTTCAAGCGCGCTTCATTGATCCTGTTAGTGCATTGCTCGTGCTGGCTGGCTCTTTCTCCACTGGATCCGACACGAAAGTGTATGCAGCCCTCCGCTCAGTCATCCTTGCGACCCAGTATTCGTCTGAATCTCGACATGCGCTCGATTTTGTCCCCTCTGCAAAGTCAGTACTTCCTGCGTTCCCGCAGACGGCGTTGCTAAAGCTGCGCGCCATCTGCCACAAGTTTCCGCTGGTTGAAATGAAGATTGAGCCTTCCGCTCTTGCACAGATGCTTTTGACTATCCATCCGGGGCTTACGCATGCTCAGTTTCAAGCCTGGGGGTTGCTTGCGGAGCAAATTAAAGAGACTGGCACAGAGCTTGAGCTTGGGAGTCCATCTGATGCAGATTTTGGTCTCTGGGGTTACGTCACGGCATCAATTGAGCGTGTCAGTGAGACGACAGCAAAGGTGTCCTTCCGTGGCCCCGACTCAGTATCCGTTGTATCCCACATCGTTCCTTGTGGTCCTCACCCCTTCCGGCCGTTTCCACTACAGGAACAAACTTCTTTAACCGACTCGGACGAGCTACTTTTAGTGACACCCCGCTTCCTTGGCCTTCTGACCACTTTCCTCCAAGTACATGCTCTTGGCTGGGATATTTCTTACGTCCCACCTCTGCTTCCTTCGACTGCGAGTACTTCGACATCGACGTTAGTCCGGATTTTTGCTGAGGTTTGTGCTTTGTTGTTCTCAGAGGTTCAGTAGCAGGATTTATTCTTTAAATGCGCAGATATTAGGGTATGAACTTGAAACAATCCATCTATACAAAGAATTGGGCGGACGGGAGATCGTTATGCGGCGGCGGGTACTGTCTGAACCGAATGGCAGTACGAGCTCCACTTCTACGACAACTACATGGGATCCTTCTCCTCTCATCCGTGGTGCTTGGGGTGGAAAACTAGTCTGGCTAGAAGGCATAGATGTCATTGCAATGACCGGCACTGCAGGGAGTCTAGCTCGATTCGTTCAAGATAGGGAGATTGAGTTGTGGGAGGGACGGAGAGTCGTAGCTGAGAAGGATGAGAATGAAGACGGCCTCCTCACTACTACCCACCCTTCCTTCCGCCTCATCGCCACCGCATCGAAATCTCTTCCACTCAGGGACTGGCTCTCAGATGAACATGCAAACATGTTTTTTACTATCCCTTCCCAACCAATGTCCCCTTCCGAAGAACGCGCAGTGCTTTCGAGTACTAAATGCCACTCAGCTGTCGTCCACCTACTATCGGTGTTTGCGGAAAAATATCGTCAGAAGATGGGCATCGAAACCTCGTTTGGAAATGCAAGGAATAGTGGGAACAACACCGGCAATGCAGTCCAGAGGAACCGTAAACTCGGTACTCGTACTCTCATGCGTATATCTAAGCGTCTCGCTTTATTTCCCCAAGATGCCTCACAGGAAACGCTCAGAAAAATTCTTAGCCATGCGTTACTAGCGGAATTTCTGCCGACAACGGAACGAATGGTCTTGGACGGCTTACTAGAGGAGGTCGGGCTGGGGGGCAATATTGTCAACGAAGACAGTGCTTACACACGTCCCCCCACAATTGACTCCACTACCGAACCTGCGACGTTGGTGTTCCCCGCGCCCAGTTTCACTGTTCCCAGTAACCCTTCATTTTCTATGCCACCCTCTACTGCTACAGTAATTCCTTTATTTGATCCTTCCAGAGATCCTGCTGGTTCCGTCTTGTTGGTGCCTTATATGGATCGTTTCCACGATAATGCACTCCAAACTGGGCTGATGAGAGACCTTGCAATGGAGATGGAAGTCATGGGCGAGCATTTGGTCCTGCTGGGCAATCAGGGCGTTGGGAAAAATAAGGTTATTGATAGGTGAGTCGAGTGTTTTTTTTCTGCATGATTTTTAGGTTTCATTCCTTCTTTATTCTACTCTAAGACTTTGCCAGCTCCTCCGCCGTCCGAGAGAATACATTCAGCTTCACCGGGACTCAACTGTGTCTCAGTTGATGTTCACCACCTCCCTTACAAACGGTGTACTCACATACTCTGATTCACCGCTATTGCGTGCAATTCGGTTCGGGAGAATACTGGTCGTTGATGAAGCAGATAAAGCGCCAGAGCACGTCGTTGCGGTGTTTAGAAGCTTAGCTGGACGAGGAGAGTTGTCGTTGAGTGATGGACGGAGGGTCAGGAGGAATGGTAAAGAAGGCAAGGAGAAGCAAAAGGAGGATGTGAGGGATGATATCATCGTCCATAAGGGTTTCAGATTAGTATTGTTAGCCAACAGACCTGGCTATCGCAAGTATTTCACTGTTTTATCATGCACGACACAGCTGACACCATGTATGTTCAGCGTTCCTCGGGAATCACTTCCTTCAAGTCCTTGGGGAATCATTCTCTCCATACGCCGTCTCGAACCCGGACCAGACGTCGGAGAGAAAGCTTCTGCAACAGCTGGCGCCTGGGATGGACAAGGACTTAATTTTGCGGCTCGTTGGTGCTTTTGCAGATTTGCGGAAAGGATATGAAACTGGGAAGGTGGGGTATCCTTATTCATTGAGAGGTGAGCTCTTCACAGCTCCATCTCCTAGTACGATACTTACCGAAGCACATATGTCAATTCAGAGCTCATCAACCTCGTCCGACACATACGGGCATATCCAAACGATTCCTTGGGTGATGCGCTCCGGAACGTTTTCGATTTTGATGTATATAAACCAGAAACGATCGAGAAATTGAAAGAAATTTTAGATCACCATGGGTGTGTATCTCTGTTTTTCTTTTCAGATTGACCTGTCCCCAGCAGTCTCGTCCAGAATCTCACAACTGACGCCCTTTCTAGCTTGCGCGTTCAACACCTCGGTATAGATGCTGCCCGTGAAGCCTCCTCTAACAAAGGAGTGAAAGACGTACAGTACACCCCCAAATCGCCTACAGAGCTTCTGGGAGATCCGAAAGAAGGTGAGCTCGACGATAAGCAACATGTAGGTGGGAATAGATATGCTGGCGGGGTCAGTGTCGTTTGCAGCCTATCTCTATCATTTAATCAACATAGCATCTCGTAGATCGGAGGAAGGGAAACTGCGGGACTAGGAGGCAGAGGCGGTTATAAGAGATTATACAAAGGCGGTGATATCAAACAAGTAAGTTGGTTTCTTTTCCGTGCTCAGATCTTGTAGCCATCAGCTTATCGGTTTATCGTAACACTAGCTTCCAGAAACAGCTAAGCGAGAAGTGCCTGAGGAAATTCGAGAGACGGCACGAGAGATGGCCCGTCAAGAGCTTCAGCGCCGACTTGAAGAGCTAGACATGAGTGTCATAGAGGCCCAAGGGTACGGACAGCTATTACAGGCCACGCAATCACATATGTTGTCCCTCTTTGATTTGCTGGAGCGTGCGTTTTTTCGTCAATGGTCAAGAGTATACATTGATGTCACTCACTTCACAATTGTACAGATCTAGCAGCGAAAGAGGAAGAACGTGTATGGGTAAAGAGGCAGACTGATGGTGAACTAGACGACAGTCGTCTTACAGAGGGTATCACAGGTGAGGCAACAGTATATAAGCGACGTACGATGGAAAAGCCCGAAACTGGAAGACCTCAAATAAAGTAGGGTCAAAACTTATATGTACTGGTGACTGACTAAATGACCAATTATACTGCTTGCAGGCCCAAGCGGATAAGATTCATCTTCGATCTTAGTGCGTCGATGTATAGATTCCAATATGATGGACGTCTTCAGAGAAGTATGGAAACTGGTGGGGTGGTTTTTCCTCTGGGTCCTGAATTTGGCTTATGTATCCACAGCTGTAATGCTCATGGAGACCTTTGATCGCCTCTCTCGAAACGATAAGTACGTTTGGGATGTACGTGGCTCTTCGCTTTTGATGATCACCTTGACGTTCTGGCTTACGATTGTTATCATAGATGTGTGGCCATGTAAGCTGCCGTAATTCTTCTGGCTGATATGTGACTCTGAAAACAACACTTCAGTCAGGAGATGAAGCGCTCATATCGCTCGTTACGGCTGAACAGCCGCCCAGGGAAATCAAGGAACGTATGAAGGTGACGGAAAAGATGTATATGATACCTCAGTATGCTTTTGCAGGCGATAACACAGGTGTGGAGATATGAATCATAACCTCGAAAGGATTGATTTGATTGCATACACAGTCGAAGCGATTGTAAAAGGAGTGGATGAGGTTGCAAAATTTGATGCTGGTATGTATGTGTTTTAATTTGGCTTTCACCTTTTGAGTCAACCTTGCTCTTTGACACTCTGCAGACGATTGGTTTGTGATAACTATCACGGTAAGTTAGAAACCATTGCACCTATACGGTACGAGTCACTGAATCGAGGATAGGATGCGAATTTTGGACGTTATCAAATTACTCCGGAAGAAGTCTATCGAGCAATGAAGAGGAACACGAAAGTCCATACTGCCTTGATATGTATCGGCGAAGGAGCAGGTTCAACCTGGTATGTCACGTATGTGCACTTTGTTGTTGAAAAATGTTTTGATTATGTGAAAACCAAGCATAACGAACAACCTTCCAGGATCAGCATTTCAAGTGAAAGACACGGGCGATATCCCGATGGTTCTAAGAAGCATATTATCTTCAATGGTTATTGGATAGAACAGAATCCGTTCTTGTCAACATTGTGTTGGTGGTATTAGAATACATTATAAGTTGATGGTACACGAAGATAGAGTCTCAAGTACTCTATTGTGGTTTGTTCGCCTCTTGCTGAACCTGACCCTTGTCGTGGCGCATGTTGCCTAATAAATTTGCATCAGGTCATCAGCATAAGAAACAAGCAGCGCTCTGCACATACCAGACATTTGCTGTTGTTTATCTCCAGTAACAGCACCCATGACAGATTCAAGCTTTCCTCCTGCACGATCGATGGTGCCAGTGGCGTATTCTTTGGCTTGAGCGGCGTCGTACTCTGCTTCACCTTTTGCATGCTGATCTTTACCCGCTTGGGTCCAAGAGTCAGCACCGGTGGCATTGCCGAAAACCTCTTTAGCTGTGCCCATCATGGAATTATATTGACCGTTGACTTTACTGTAAGCACGGTCAGAAAGAATGACCAGAGCTGACCACAAGCGTTAAACTAACCTGGGCTCTGAGGAAGTTTGGTTGGAAGACATATTTGTAGAGTTATAAAGTAGGATTGAAAACGATGGGGTCGATAATTGGAAGAAATAGGCTTTATATATGTATTTTATTCCCCTCAAAATGTGGAATATTGAAGGTCGTCATTCTACCGTCATAACGCCCAGGACAGCCAAATTGAAATATTGAAATAATGAAATGACGTATGCTAGTGGCATCATCACGTGAAAGTCACATGTCCGTGTGTGCTCTTTCCCCTCATTAGATGTATTGATGGTCTGTTCCACGAGAGACTACGCTTGAATTTCGACTTCAGCGAGTCGGTTGCAGTCAGCTCACAGCCTTTTACTACATCGTGCTGCTATATTCTCCAATGCCGTTTCTAATTCATCTCTATTCAGTTTAATGTCTCCTGACAAGATTTGCGGGAACTCGACCATTCAATACGGACTTGTGACCATCTATTCAACAACGAGAATAGCAATAAATTTCTTGGAATAATTTAGAGTCCTCCGACTGAAGGCTAGGCAATCAAATCCTACGCCATTAAAACTGTGCAGTACCAGTTCGCACGACTCCATAGGTACAACCAGACGATCCCCACAATTTCCCCGCACTCCAAATTTATGTGAGTCATGTCTACTTCGTTCACTTCTTCCTACTTATTAATGCTATCTGGCAAACGAATGACCAAGTGTGAATATACGAAACAATGGTCCGCGAATGTTCCTCTTCGTTATCTTGTGTCTCTGTGACGCTATTCTTTTTATTGTCCTCAAGGCACCTAAAAAATCCGGTAAAAAGCCTGCTGCTGCTCCTTTATCAAAAGGAAAGCATGGTAAGACGAAGAACCCGATATTCGAGGCCTCTGCAAAGAATTTCGCCATCGGTACGTGTATTTAATGTTTCAGAATCACATTGTACCAACAATCTTTTACTACAGGACAGGACATCCGGCCTCAAACTGACCTCACTCGGTTCGTTAAGTGGCCCGAATATGTTCGGTTCCAGAGGCAGAAAGTGATTCTTAATCAACGACCTCAAGGTATTGTGATCATTTGTTCTTTCTAGCATAATTCCACTCTTCACTGATTCCTCTGCCCGAAGGTCCCTCCTGGTATTGCTCAGTTCGGTCATACACTTGACAAGAACACCGCTACGCAGCTTTTCAAACTATTCAACAAGTATCGACCTGAGACGAAGGTAGAAAAAAAGAGAGAGATTGACCAGGAGGGCCGAGGAAATTAAGGATGGGAAAGTGCCTAGTAAGATGTAAGTAGTTTCCAGGATATTAGCACTCCTATTGTTTCTTTTCGTACATCAACTAAAATGATACTCACTTTGTTGTTGTAGGAAACTAAGAAACCTCACTTGGTCAAATACGGCCTCAATCACATTGTCGCTCTCATAGAAGCAAAGAACGCTTCCCTCGTCGCCATTGCTCATGACGTCGATCCATTGAACTAGTCGTCTATCTGCCCGCCCTTTGTCGCAAGATGGGTGTACCCTATGTTATAGTCAAAGGGAAAGCCCGTTTGGGGGACGCTGGTGCATAAGAAAACAGCGGCAGTCGTGGCCATCAATGAAGTTAGAAGTGAGGATCAGAGGGAGTTGTCCACGTTGATCAGTGCCGCGAAGGCGAATTTGTGAGGTCTTTGCGGAGAATCTCAGATGTTGAACTAATGTTCTGTGTTTGTGTAATTCCCTTCAGCACGGACAAATTCGAGGAGCAGCGTCGTCTTTGGGGCGGTGGAATTCGAGGGTCCCAAATCTGCGAACATGCTTCGCAAGCGCGCCAAGGCTATGGGGAAGACGATCAGTGATGTAAATGCTAAGAAACTTTGAGCAACAAACTTGATATCCTTTTGGGAAAACTATAACATGTTCTGGCTTTATATGCATTGTGTTATACACTTATCTCGGAATGAACAAATTATGGCAATTAGATGGCCTAGTGCTCTCAATAATCTGTACAACAGTAAATCGAAGATCCTACATAAGCTACAAACAATGAAACACTAAATCCATGTTTTGCAATGGGACAAAACTAATTGCTATATCAATGATTCCGACACACCAGCACCATTATCCCCAGTATTAACACTGCTAGGTCTGACCCTTCTATATGTATTCAGATACATATACTTATCTCCATGCTCGAGCCAATCCAGCGTCATTCGCGCTGTCTCCAGATCTTCACGATCCTCTCTCCCCGCATTTCCTATGATTCCACTTATAGCTCCTACGTTCCCCAGGACCCCCACGGCCACCCACACCCGCACCGCTACTATCCAAAGAACCGAACTGGTGATGAGAGGTCTGAACATGCGTCTGATTATGAACTCCGGCTCCAGAACCCATGTGGCCATGGCCAGCAGGGGTAGCAGCGGCAGAAGTATGAGCTTGTGGATGAACGTATGATGAGGATGTACTAATGAAGAATGATGATAATGTTGGTCGACAATCCGACGAAGAGTACCAACGAAACCAGCATCGATCAGAATTTTACGTGCGCCTATAAAGCCTTCATTGCGGCTGTGGCTGTAAGTTCGAACTCGCCCTGTTTCGGCAGGAGATAGGTTTACTGCTTGATCTGTAACTGGCCGCCTCGTTCTATACCCAGTTTCCATCATATCGCCTGTCTTCACTGTCGTCTTCTTCTTGTATTACTTCTGTGTCTCTGACCCCTGCTCCCGTTCCTTCTGCTCCATCTTCATTTTTGATATGACCAACCTCCCTGATACTGGCTACACTTTGTAATGCAACACCCCAAATCAACTTTTATCATCTCCAAGACAGCTCTGATCACTGGTCTCCTGACATCTGGCCCCTGCTCAGCGAGTACTCGGCGCAGAGCATGTACCATCCCAGGACAAGTGAGAATCATGCGATGGTGTTTAAGGTCGAGGGAGTTGACGAGATTGGCGAGGAGGGATGCGGATTGAATGAGAACATCCCTGAGAAAAAGAATAAGATGGATGCGATACGGGGGTGTTATGGGTTGGATGTGATGATGAAAAAGGCGAAGAAGTGTATGCAAGGATTGAACTAAGGTGGGAAAGGAGGGGAAAATCTGTGGATGAGGAATCAAAGTGATCCGAAGGCGTAGAAGGAGAGAAGAATGAATTTCGAAAATCCAGTTCATTAAAGACGATGGATATCCCTTCTTCATCTTCAGCGAGGTTGCAAAGAATATTGAGGACTTGTTCAAGAATTCTTGAAGAGGGAGAATTTAGAAGACTAGCAGATATATCAGGGTTAATTTGGGGAGGTATGGGTTCAACAGTTCTTACTCGTCAAGCCTACTTCTCTTGTGTAGTTTAGGATCGTAAACAGCAACCTTTGGATGATGCCAACCAAGCACGTTTATAACTTGCCGTTTTGTGGCTGGCCCTGATTTTCTGACAAGATTTTTCACCGCCCAGAGGGAATTTAACTGAAGGCTATCTTCCGGGTCAGCATCAGAGTCCGCGTCGCTGACTAGGTTGTCCAGGGTGTATAAATTCAGGCCAGCCTAGGGAGTAACCCATGCTCAATGTAGATTGATTTGAGTGGGCTGAATTCACAAACGGCATTACACACAGCCCGTAAAGCAGAGGATACAACGCGGATATCTTCCTCTTCCGGACCACTTGAACCCAAAACCGTCCGAGGGCGAGCTTGAGGCCAACCCATAAAAGCGGCAAAGACGAGCCAGCCCAGGCCAGAATCGACAATGTTTGTACGAATTACCGCGACGCTACGAGTGAGGGCACGAACAACATGGCAGGCAGCACAACGAAGGCAGGCATGAGGAGACAGGAGTCCGGCAAGGATAAGTGAGAGAGATGGTTGGGATTGGGTTGAACATGGAGATGCTGTAGACGCATGCGACTGGAATGTTGACTGACTTTCACACCTCGTCTTCGGCTAATACTCGCCGAATATCATTCGAAAAAAGAGATATACTAGCCAGGATAATAAGATTGCTTCGCGCAGACGGATATCAGCTTTCGGCTGATCAAGGTCGTATTCAATCCAGGATTCCCCATTCGGGTCCTGTGAATAATGACGGTGTGGGGAGATGTAGCGGGGGAAGGGGAGGAATGGATGTAGACGGGGGAGTCAGCCTCCGCAGAATAGTGAGCAGAAATGCGTAGGGCTCCGCGGTCAAAAGCAAGTTGGGCATACACAGGAGAATCTGTGAGAAGTTGTGATAGAACGAAGGCAGCCTTGGCAGAGTGTATTGTTTCATCTGCAATGGTCGCCAAGAGGACGCTGAGAATTGCCTCAGCTGCTGGTGACTGACCCGGCGATGTTCGAAGAATATGGGTTGCACAGAGACAAGCAGAGAGTTGAATGTCCCCTGACCGAAATTTTGCATGATTAACAATATCCTGCAGAGGTAGTTCGTTCGCTACTGCAGGATTATCCTTGGCCAAGGCAGCCAGTGCGAACAGGGCATTACCAAGCGTCTCTTTTTTTCCTGTGGAGATCCAAAAGTGTACGTAGAACAAAAGCTCCGGATGTAGATGGTTTGGTTGCCTCCCAACCTCGTCGTTCCTTCTTCTCCCTCTCGCCGGCATTCCGCCACGCACAGATTCGTTCCCTCACCGGCTGCGTTCGGACAACGGTTCCAATCATGTTAGCAGCAACACCTGCTTCTGCACCAGAAAGCATCGGAATCCAGATGTCCATTGCTTCCGAGCCGAAAAACCATTCAAGAGTCTGCGATGCTGCTCCCGTGAGCCATTGAGCTTCGAAAGCACCAAGTCCAAATTGTGGGGGTCCCAAGAGCTCTGCAAAGTCACCAGATATCCCACTCAACGCACGAGCCAGTGCCAATCTCAATTTCCTCTGCGTGGGCGTTGTGGTGGCCAACGCAGACAAACAGCACCTCAATGCGTCTTCTTCGATCAAGGCAGCCAAAACAATAGCATCAACTGTATGTCCTCCCAGCGAAGCAAGCGATCCAAGGATTTGGGCAGTCTCTGTCCGCACAATCGTCTGCCATCATTACATCCATCGTGGTCTCGGCAAGCATCCCTCATCGTTGCATGGTCTTTCGTAAGTCGACATTTTGCGGAAGGGGTCCCAATAATACGATTTTTGATTTGCTTGAGCTCGCTGAGTGATGGCGAGAGATTTCGAGAAGACGACGACGAGGAAGAAGAAGAACCAGTGATTGCCATCGCAAGCGACGATGAGGGGACTGGACCAAAACACGTTGAGTAGATTACGTAGTCACAAATCGGACTTCTCAATCCGAGTTACCCGCGCCTCCAAGAAATTTAAAACATGGTACATACAAAATGTGGTCACGATTTAGAGTATTACCCTCAAAGTTCCTTTGACTCGTCGGCATTCAAGATAAGAGTCACAAAAAAACGAACAGTCTCTAGGAGGAATCCGCATCGAAAGCTGAGAAAGAATTTTAAGAAAATGGGAACATGTTGATGACATTAGGAAGCTCAAAACCCACATTCATTAACAGTATGAGTGCCTGACAGAGGATTATTCGAGCTTCTCCCATTGTGGTGTTTATATCGGAAAATGTGCTCAGACAATGGCCAGTAGTGCTTTGTATCTGATTGCAATTGTCTAATCATTGCGAAGTACTACTTGGATGCAGACTGAAATATTCACCAGTGTTTCCTGTAGGCATACCTGGGCCTACAATAATATCATCACCGTGACCTTGTAAAGCACGATGTGCGTTGTATGTGGCTTTGATAGTTTCCAGATAATAATGTACGGGGCTGAGGTTTTACCTTCAGTCGGGGTGATTGGAGCAGGTTCTAGTCCATAAGATGTAAGTTAATTTCAGATGTCCCTTTGGTTCAGTCTCTGGAGTCGAGATTATTTCTTCAAAAGCGGAAAACTCCAGATCGAACTCCTTAGCAAGTGGCAAGAAAAGGTCAATGTCGTGCTTTATCGTGGCATTCACTGAGCTACAGATTTGGATGAATTATCTCGCAGAAAGGGCATACCGACTGCAACCCCACCTCGTAGTAGCAATACGGTGATTGACAACGGCCCATGCTTGTTCAGGTAGTGCATTAGACTTGACCCCACCATGAATCATGTCAACAGCTTGCGTGGTTCCAACTGAGCTTTTCAACAATCGATCTTGGAAAAGAATATATTCAACTTCTCGCAGTGCTTTGTCCGAACTCGGAGAATGCTTAATAGCGTTACGTAGAGCAGCAGGGATTGTGGTACCATATTGAGCGAAGCATTGGAACAATTGATAGCTGAATGTTTTCACGTTGCTGCCAGTGAAAAATGGGTATTTAAGATAATTGAAAGACCGTTCATCTTACAATATGAACTTCGAACGGATGATTCTCGACTTGAACCAACAACGCGGAAAGGATACCAATGCTCTATGAAATATATTGGTGAATACACATGCATCTTACACGTTCAACACTTACAGTATGCTCTGGAGGAAGACTTGAATGTCCACCTGGCGCGGCTATAGATACATCAATATTCACAGAGCCCTTTTCACAGCGATTCCAGGTGTTGCGAAAATAGTGCCAAATTGTTCCGAGAATCCTCCTGTCAGTAGTGGGGACATGAACTTCAATATGAAGTGCGATAACAGGAATTTCCGTACCACCCTCATCAATGATAAAAGCGAATGAGCCTTTGCCATATCGATCTAACACCCACGGCAAGCCAACTCTTTTGCGCCCTGTAGTCCAAGAGCATTGACAAGCCTTGAAGAAACATCAAAACCGTAGTCACGTACGCGAGACCCTCCGCCTTCTTCATCGAATCCAAAGGCAGCCACAAAAAGTCCGAGTAGGCTCAAAAGCCTTGGCGTAGGAGAACCTCGATGGCGCCACTGTTGCGTGCAATAAGAGTATGTATCCGCAGAAGATCGGAACGCTCCCACATAGTTCCAATTAGTCCACTCTTGTCATCATTTGAACCTCGGCCCCATATCAGTTCACCTATGGATAGAAGTATAAGACTGTAAGGCAACGAACGAAATTGATCCTCACCATCGTAGTATCCAGAGTAAGGAGGATACGGCCCCATTCCGAAAGTGTGTCAGGATTCACAGAACGACGTCTATGAGGGGTAGTCAAGAATTTATATCGAGGAGATCGAAGGGGATTTTCCAACGACAGACCAAAATGTGCCATGAAAAGCGAGGGCTTCAAGGAGACGTTTGAGCCTTGCCAGGTATATAACAAGCCGTACGTGTTGATCTTCTCGAGCTTGAGAGCAGAATGGCTTGGGGAGATCAGGAGAGTGACAGTGGTGATCCATGGACGATTGCTCACACGAGCGGAAAGGCATTTTCCAAATATTCGTGAAAGTGTAACCGATTCTCCCACCGAGGGTCTTCATCCACGGGACCCATGTCGTCGTACGTCTCTGTTCTATGATCCAATAAATATGTAAAAGGCCTGTTCGTGAACAAGAATATCACTCACTCAACCTGAATTGCCCCGGAAAGCCAATCAATCGCATTAGCTTTGAAAGAGTTCGTGTTTATCTCTTCTCCGATAGCGGTCCACAATATATGGTTAATTTGAGGAATGAGAGGCTCCACTTGCGGGCAAAAGCTAGGAGATATTAGGCAGCTTCAAAATTAACCATAGCATTGATATCACTGGTGGAAAACAGAAAGATAGCTGCAGAAGCCAGTCCTGCCCCAGCAGCGAATTTGACGAATTGTGCTACCGTCAACTGACCGCGTGTAGGCAGGGAACTACGAAATCCCTTCTCCGAAGGCTTGAGAAGTCCCATTGACCAACATGACTACCAGTATGAGCAGACGAAGGGCTGAGAAAGATACCCCAATTCCATGCTGTGAGAAAATATTTATCAAGATAGCGTTGAATGTAGCGATAATGGTGCTACATCGGACTAACTTGTAAGCGCTAGCAGAGAAAACACATCGAATATAAAAAATTATATTGATATAAACAATGCGAATTCAGAACCAAGTATTAACATATTTAGCTAGGGGAGCTGTCAGAGAATAACGAGCTATTTGAATACACATATGGTAGAAGCAATTGCAGTAGAGCTTTGAACGCGCAACGAAGAACCTGAGAGCTAGCAAAAACGAACCATACCATCACGAATCAAACGTAACTATGGATGTCTGTCTTCCATAGGCCGCTTCAGCGGTGAGGAACCAATTTCCCTATGGCTTGGATTCAAATCCGACGAGACTGATACCAGCGGCGGAATAATAGTGCCTACATTTTTTACAGCAGCCCCGTTTTTGATGATGTCCTCAGGTGTAGTACTCGAGGTCACTGCTAGCGTCGACATGGGTAAAGAATTAGGAAAGCGACACTCTCGGATCCACAGTAGAGGAGGACTAAAGCACTAGTTGGCGGAGGTGATGAAATCCGTGGGTTTTTTGTGACAGAGTTATGGCTGGAGCTTGTTTTGATTCTGCGGACGTCGCATCTCGATGTCGGGGGTGGGAACGCATCCGGGATTCTGCTGACCCTGAAGGGCTAACGCCAAGTAGCGGAGCAATGCCTGGGCTGGTGGCACGAGGTGGTAACGCCCTTGTTATAGTCATCGGGGATGTTCCTGAAGCTGCAGTTGGGGAAGGCCCTGAAAGAATTGATCCGCGAGGATGAATGGGACTCGAGGAAGATGCACTCGAGGAAGAGGGGCGGCGAATCGAGGAAGAGTGGACTGATTCTATTATTACATTGATTAATCAACAGCTAAAATTGATAAAGGTTGACGAACCAGGCCTGTAGGGATCATCGCGATGTGTGGCATTCCATGACGAGGACGAGAAGATGTGGACGAGGACGTCGCGACACCATTTAGCTGTCGACCTTGTGAATTGGGAACTGATGCGAACGGTGCACTACCAATTCGAGCCCTTTCTCGATCTCTTTCCCTAATATCCCTGTCTCTTTCTCTTTCATCTGGGATTCTCGGGACAGAACCAGAAGAGGGCCGACTACCGCTCATTCTTCTTCCCATCTCGTTTCCCGTGTCACGATATTCGGAAGGCAAATCATCTGTGCTACGATTCGAAGAATGCGAATATGCGGAGGTTGGTTTAGAAGAGGTAATGTTAATGACTTCCGTTGGAGGATGGCGATGAGCAGGAGCACGAGGAGGTCCATGCCCATTCTCCCGCTCCGAGAACATCTCCCCTCTTGTCATTCGCGGGCTGAGCGACGGGGCCATGGGGAGCAGTGGGAGATGTATCGTTGGAATTTGCGGAAGGGCCATGATGATGGTGAACAATGTGATGGTGGTGGCGGGCGAACATGATGGTGATGTGGTGCTTGATTGGAATGCGGGTGTACATGAGGATTTGAGCCCCACTGTGGAAGAACCGGCTGACTGGGGTCGAGCATGTTGTTGTTCTGGAAGATGTCGATGTTGGTGAACAAATTGTTGATCTCTATCCCAGTTCCCCGATCGCGATCGCGGTCACGTTCGCGGCCTCTGTCTCGTTCATGGCCTCTAGTATCTCTGGACATCCCTGTGTACCATTTTCTCTCTCGCGTGCTCATAGTCTTCTTCCTCCCACCGAGGGCCAGGGATGGCCAGATTCCAAATCCAGCCATGCCCATACCAGGTCCCATCCATTGGCCATTGCCTTTCACACCATTTGGTCCAATTCCAACACCTGGACCGACAGGGGGACAATGATCTTTTCCTTGAACCTGACGCAAGAGGAGCACTGATTCCGGGCCCAGGGGGGCCAAAATGAGCTGAGGAGGAAACCTGTCTCCCGTGGAGGACCATGAATAGAAGAGGATGCGGAAGAAACTATGTTGACATCCCCATCCCGCTGGCGCTCTAGTCAGAAACGGACACCATTAGCAGTGTAAGCACCAGGCAGTGGGTGTTGAGGTTGACCATGGTGGGAAGTTGAACGTCCACCCCCGCCACCGCTTCCGGTGGGGTTGCAGACCTGAGCTCCCTCTCTCTCTCTATTCCTCCGCCAGCCGACCCTGACTTCAATCCTGGCCCGCCTCCCATAGCTCTGTTAGGACCAAATGAAGGTGGGAGTGACTCAGTGCCACCTTCGCCTCCTATCAGCGGCGGTGGGAGATCAACTACAGCGAACTGAGATTGATGCACATTTCCCATCAACAAATTTGACTGAGGGGGTCCGAAGAAGGGAAGGACGACGCCCCGGGACCTGAAGCTACCCGTCTTGCTGATCCTTGGCCATGCATTATAGAAGAAGATGCTTGTAATCGTTCGCGATTGGAATTAAAACCCGTTGATTCCCGGGGCCGATGGCATAGACATGTCCGTGTGGACTATGATTAGGAGCGAAACCAGCAGTAACCCCTTGCTCATAAATTGGCAGATTCGCGTTCAAATTCGTATCCACATGCGTGCCCATGTTGACAATGTTCATGTTCATACCCATCGTGTTCAGCGATGCAGACGCTGGCCCTCCTCTCCTGACTCCTGTCATGCTAAGTAGAATCTCTAAATCCCCTTGTGCTTCGGATAGAGGAAGTGTCGAAAGCTCAGGATACGCAACAGTCATCCCGAGCGTAGGCTGAGCATTGATTCCGTGTGAAATCCCATTAACGCCCCGAATGGGGTTTTGAGGAATGTTATTGACCTTGCAACTTGGTGCTTTGAATTTTTCGGGGCAAATTGTGTCGGCGATTGCGAAGGAGTTGGTCAGAATTTGTGAAAGGAAACGAATCAACGACTTGGCGAAGGGTAGGCGCAGGCGGGAGGAAGTCGGAAGATGGAGAAAAAGGTATTCTACGAACTATATTACAGTTTTTTCAGATTTAGACGGAAAATGACGAACGCGAAACGAAGGAACGCTCACCGGGTTGAGGCCTGTCCCACAGCTCTTCGTTCTCGTTCAAGTTTTCGACGCTTGCGATTGTTTTCTGCAATCATATCTGTTTGCAATTCGTCCTCTTTGAAGCTGGGAGAATAACGAGTAAATAGAAAGCAAAATGTTGACCGGAATAAAAGTGTACCTTCCACGAGCTCCAAGTCGCATCTTCATCTATTCTCCTGGCGTTTCGTTATGTTCGCTATCTCAAATGTACATTTGCGTTCCGCGTAATTCTAAACGCTTGTTTTTTCGCAACAACAGCTCGCTTTGAATATAAATCAATTCAGGGTGTTCATCTTGAAGTAGGTGAGTTGGGAAGGTGATGGATGATGAATAAGAAATAGCCACATACTACTGGAGACCAAGGATTCCTTCCCAAGCCAATTCTTCCATCTTCTCTATATACAATTTCTCTCTTAGCAGAGCAAACTTGAGCTCAATGATGGCAAGCATGTCAAGAGCTTCTACTCGATGCGCAGGTTGAAGGTCTGACTCCTCCTCCTCATCCTCGAGGTTCATTTCTGAACGATCATCGTCGTCGATGTCCTTCTCAACGTGCTCTTTATCCGAGACTTCTTTGTCCTTCATCGTCTTTATCTTCATCCTCCTTCTCTTCGTCGACTTCCAAGCTCGTCAGGGTCTTTCTCGTCTTCACCCTCACCCTCCTCTAGTTCATCTTCCTTTTCGTCTTCACCGTCCAGAGACATCGGAGGGAGCGTCGACCTCGGGATCAACATCGACTTCAAACTCAGGCTCCAATTCTGCATCGGATTTATCTGAAGGGTCTGCGTCAAGACTGACGACGATTTTGCTTGTAGCCTGGAGGGGGTGTGCTGTCTTCTGGTGGCTCCATGATCTCGTCCTGCAATTCAACCGCATTCGACAGTTTAGCCTGGAAGTTTCGCGGAGTATCATCAACACTGTCGACATCGATGTTCAAAGAGTCTTCTTTACTAGGAGCAAACATCGATATTGACGTTGGATTGCGGCGACCTGGTCGCCAATGATATCCGTAACGGCATTCCTGTCAGTTTCTGAAGGAATAATTACTCTTCGTACCTCGCGTACGAGCACGACCTCGACCTCGACCCGCGACCTTCGGCCACCCACGAGACGCCTTCGCCTTTGGGTTGGCCGCTGTGATAGTGGTAGTCGATGGTGTTATGGATGAGTGGACAGATGCAGCGGAAGGAGGAGATAGTTTGTGGGGAAACGTGAATGGAAGTCAGCAGGATGAGATGGGCCATTAGCAGGCAGCTGAGCCGACGCGTCGATTCGGAAGTTTGGCTTAGACCGTGATTTAGTGGTGAGGAGCTTGGGCTGCTGAACTGGTTCTATCTGGTCTTCTTCAATCTCTGTGTTTGTCTTCGTCTTCTGTTTGTCGAACCTCCAGCTGGTATTCTTGAGGTCGAAGCATAAGCTACTGGAGGAATGTCCTTTGGGGGCGAAGGCCGGGAGGAGGCGATGGAGTCTGGAGTCGGAGCACGGGGAAGAAGCGATGGACGATAGTCCATTAGCAGCGACTGATGTATGATCAATAATCACTGAATTCGCCATGTCGATGTCACCATCGACGACGACAGTGAACATCCCTTCGCCTCAGATACACGGATAAGTTTTTCGTCGTCCTCCGTCTCTTGACTATCCGATTTCAGTCGAGAAAAAGTTGTCTGAGAGTTTTCTGCGTCAAGAGCAGCGGAGGTAAGAACGTCAAGGGGATTTGGAGCGGATATGTGGCTGGGTGATATGAGTACAGTTTCTTTCCCGTCGTCTCCTTCATTCTCGCCGCCACCGTGGATTTTATCAGTATCTTGCTCAGCGTTGTACACAGCCCATCCCCACATCCGGCGCAGGTACGAGTGTGCTCCGTTTTCTTTCTTCCTCCCCCGACGCGAGCCGCCCCTCATAGCAGACGCTGTGCCTCTCGATTACTAGACGAAGAACGAGAAGCAACCTGGACCGAGAGAGTGAATTTCAGATTTTTTCTGTTTCTGCTTGTGCTTCTGTTTTTCGTCCTGTTCTTCTTCTGTGAGCTCCGAAAGCTCAGAATCAGAATCGAGACCTGCAGCTGGCTCTGGGAGACTTCTGCTTCGTAGATGCCGATGCCGACACAGAGCTCTCAGCCTTGTTCAAAGACGGAGGGCGGCGAAGGCGATGGTGAAGAGAGTGAGTCAAGAGAATTTGTCGAGCCGCCCATTCCACCGTCGTCGACAACAACAAAGGGTTCCGTTCTGGTAAGTGGTACGTGCGCGAGAACTTCTGGGTTATCTTATCTTATCTTATTCACACATGATTCAAGTTTTTCGGACCTGCGCTACCGGGTGTTTCGTTGCACACTTGCTTCCAACTTCTTCCTCTTTCAGATTGTACTACATTTTATGATCTCAAGAAGCTCATTTCTGCTACTTATTCCGACTGCGACAACGACGCCCTATCTCAATGGCAACTTTCCTTACTACTCACTGGATTCAGGCGGCCATCTTGGACAATAGCGGTAGTGATTCTGACCAGCTAGGGTTAATAACTTCTATCTACTCGTCCTGCAGTGTACATATAATGTTTCCCCTTCGTCTTGTATTGCAGTCGCATCATCTCTGTGTGCGTTGGCATGATAATTCCTACAGAATAGGTTCAGAGTGTATTAGCTTCCCTCCCCAGTGCCTTGATTGAATTCAGCATGCTACCAAGTGCGATCATTGCAAAACTTTGGGCACCAAACGTGTTGTCATCGTGAGTCAAAACTTCGCTCGCCCCGCTATCCACGCAGCTCGAGCACGGTTGAACTGATTGCACAAACGCCCAATGTCAGGATCTTCTTCATAGTTGATAGCATCGAAATATTCGTCTTCGTCAAAGTCATCAAGGTCATTGTCCTGGTGCGAAAAACTCGAGACGAATCATTCGGGTTAATTCTTGAGTCTGCAGCTCGATATTGAGGATTTGTCATCAAGTTGAGGGAAAACAAATGTAGATACCTGAAGATTCATAGCAGTTGTAACTTCTCGTCGCCGCCCTCGGGTCAGGATGTCGCTCCATGATGGCCCCGCTGATCAATTCTTCTTCGCTCATCCAAATGGTCTGCTTTCTTGGAAACAGTATGAGCTTTGGCGATGATCAAAAACTGTTCACGATAATCCTGAAAGACATGATGCATCTCGTCGATCAAGTCTTCTTCTGGGTCCATTTCCAACGTGGCGGAAAATGCTCCGACCCGACTCGTTTGAAGCCTCCTCAAGCAAGACCTGACTGCCTGGCCAATAGCAGGATCTATCTTCCTGATTTCTATCAGGTGACTCCAGTCCTCTAGCTCGGCCTCGTATTCATTCGTTGGAAACACGTCGATATAGCTTTCCCAATACCTTCGCACTAGGATAATACCGATCATCTCCATATCTTGGCCGATAGCCTTCTCCCCGACAGGTAATCTGGTCTCG